>ML682004.1:2648874-2756758 GCA_007922195.1 Podocnemis expansa
CTATCCCTTTAGAAACTGACTGTTGGGGGGGGGAAAATTATTGTTCTAGAGCAGAGGTTCTTAACCTTTTAGAGGCCCCACATCCCCTACAGCGAAACATAGTAATCCTGTACCCCCGCCAAAAAAATTTCATCTGTCATGATGATGTCACATTTGAAGTATATTGGGTGGGCAATCTGTGTTTAAATTATACATTACTCCTGTACCGCTTGGACTCCCTTCCCACACCTCGGGGGGGTGCGGGCATCCCAGGTTAAGAACCTCTGTTCTGGAGACTATAAAACAATTAGGAAACATACACAGATGGGTCCCAGGCAGTGTATTGGGTTCTGCGCTTTTTTGAAAGTCTCTCCATAAGTGTCACAACAGTAGAGTTCTGCGAGTTGCTGAGTATTTCTGAAAACGGTTTCCCATTTGTGAGCGCTGAGCCCTTGAAAACTTGACCTGAACTTTTTGGAAAATCTGGCCACACAATAATTATTTCTGTACTTCTCCTTTATGCTGCCTCCTATATATCAAAGCCCACCATCTCCCAGCTACCACCGTCCCCTCATTCAGTTCCCACCATAGGACACACCTCTAGTGTGAGACCCACCAGATATACAGTTGTCTTTCTTTTTCCATACTATTTTTTTTGTTTGTTTTAATTATACTTTTAAAAAAAATCTACTACACAAGACTTTGCTGAGCTCTTGCATCAACTTGTTACTGTGTCAACTGTCTCTCCTCCTGGAATCCCTCCTACACTCACTCTTTCATTGCCCTTTCATTGCATTGCATAAACTTTAAAGCCATTCTTGCAATGAGTGCTGTGTGAGCACAGGTGTCCCTCTATGTGTTGTTCATCACAGGAACTGAGAGCTTAAGTTGCAAGCTTTTTGGGTCAGGGACCGTGTTCTGTTTCTTTGTTCTGCAAGATGCTTAGCATGCTTGTGAGCTCTGAAAAATAATCACAGCAAATCTAGACTTGAGGCTATCTTGTGGTTTCGGTTATGGGTACAGCATTCTCATCAAAATCATGTGTGTGCACGGATTTCACTAACACAATTGTAGCTGGATACATATGTTGTTCTGAATTTAGAGTATAGGTCAGATAATTTTAGCACCAGCTGTTTCCTGTCAACAGATAATGAATTTGAGTTTCAATTTCTGCATATTCTTTACAAGAATCATGAAATATATGTGTGTTTTTACCTACAAAGCGGCGCACTGCATTTCTTTATAGAGGTTCAATGAAGCTTTGTGTTGTATATAATTCATACATTTCTTTAAAAGTATTGCACTGGTCAACAGGTCACAAACTGTCAATTTCCAAAGGGATAGCCGTGTTAGTCTAGTCCAGCAACAAAACCGAGGAGTTGTGTGGCACTTTAAGTCTAACAGATTTATTTTTCACCTGAGCTTTTAGGCAGATAAAGAAAAAACAACTGGATATGCACTCCCTTTAAAAGATATGGGTGGGTGTCTTACAAATGTGTTTATATAACAGCAGTGGAAAGAATTAATGTGTGTAGTACATGTTTTCAGGGATTTGTCAGGATATTTATTCTGTATCCTTCAGGTGTGTTTTTATGTTTGGCTCAGTCATTCCAGTAAACAGTGGATGAAAGGGTTTGCAGATCAAAATGTAATTTATTCAGGGAAGAATCTAAAGGTCTCAGACACAGCACACGAATAAATACAGGGTCTTTTTTTTTACACTGATCAACTCACTACAAAAATGAAATCCTATAAATTATTCTAACTCTTCTCTCTTTCTGCTGGCTTCAGACTCTTTTGAAACACATCAGCTCATCAGTATGGCATCAAAAGCTTAGTAGCTATTTCTTGACAAACAATTACTGCTAAACTAATAAACAACATAGAAGCTTATAATTAATACACATCTGTCACGGCCCTGAAATTAGCACCTGCAGAATAAAGATGCAGGTTTTGGTTTTGATTTTTCTGCACAGAGCTGTGGGAAAGCCAGTAAAGGATATAGTGATTACATAAACTATGTTTTTGTTGATGCTGCTTCTTACTGAATTTGGACTTTTCTAGGGAATAAGTAATGTTTCATTTTTAATAGGATGCTGCTGGAAAAACAGTACAAAATCTCAGTGAGAATTTTGTCATTTCAGACAGGAATACTATCATGGTAGGAAAGAAATTCTACTGTGCCTTTGTTTTTAGTATTTGTTAGCAATGGTTTTAATCTTACTGAATTTCCAAAAGGATAGGTGTGTTAGTCTAGTCCAGCAAAAAATAAAAATAAAAATAAAAAAAAAGAGTTGTATGGCACTTAAAGACTAACAGATTTATTTTTTGCATGAGCTTTCTTGAGAGAAAATGCCACTTCATCAGATGCTTTGAAGATGAGTGAACATCTTCGAAGCATCTGACGAAGTGGGATTTTCTCCCATGAAAGCCCATGCAAAAAATAAATCTGTTAGTCTGTAAGTGCCAGATGACTCATTGGGGATTTTTTTTTTTTTTTTGATCTTACTGGCTATCGGCTTAGTTGCTTAACTTCTGCTAATTGGCTGAACTTTCAGAGACATTGCATGCTTAAGAAACAAGACTTAGATGTTAACTAAACCTTAAAATGAAATAACCATTTTATTAGAATATTGTCCAGACTATTGCTGGTCCCTCCTCTGAATGCTCGTCGCACACACCTTCACTCAGCACAAATGCCTGACAACACAAAAGTCTTCCTCAGGGTTCCAGGGCAGTCAAGGAGACTGTAGCAGAGGGAATCGAGTCAGGTTTCTGCCTGGGGAAGGGGATGTTTCTATAAGAAATTCCCAGATGTAGTAACTCCATTTAGTTATGGTGGAGAGTATGTGTCACTGACTTAAAAGTAACAAGGTTACATGGATGCTGCCTTTTTCCAGAAACAAGCATGATAAAGCCAGGGAAATTCAGAGTTAAGACTTCATTGAAAAAAGAAATCCAAACATGTGTAAGGTAAAAAAAAAAAATACGCCATTGAGGCATCCAGGCAGCCCTCCGTCTGTCCTGTAATGATGTCATGCAATAGCAACATGATAATGGTTCAGACATTTCAGTGTTTGTAGACACAGATTAGATTAAATAGGTTTTCAGAAGCACATTAGATTTTTTTTCCATATTTATTTTTTCCCACTGGCATCACTGGTTACATGAGATCCTCTGTGACTGGACTGTAAACCAAGCTTTTGGGTAACGAAGTAGCTTTCATGTGGTGGGCATGACAAATTCCGTTGTTTCATACCCATTCTTTCTTGGGTATATCCAGTCTTTGTTAGGTATATTTTCACTGCAACTAAAAACTCACTGTTGGCCCATGCTTGCCATTTGGGTTTGCAGGCTCAGGCTGTGGGGCTGTTTAATTGCAATGCAGAGGTACCATACACTTTCAGGCTTGAGTGACAATCCAAGCTCTGGGACCCAGGGTCCTTGAACCCAGGCTTCAACCTAAGCCCAGAATTCTCTGCCGCATTAAACAGATGCGCGGTCCAAGCCCTGTGAGCCTCTGACAGCTGACAAAGCTGCAGGTGTCTAACTTGAGTCTAGACTGCTCCATACAGGCAAATTCTTAATATGCTAAATAATTGAACTTGAGGATTGTTGCTCATATTATGTGCAAATTCAACTGGTGTAATAAATTTTAGGAGGGAAGTTCACAATATGCAAATTTATGGAGCTGTAAGCGTAGCAAGTAACAAAAATAAAATATCAGTTAATCTAATTTGTTAAAATGTAATGCATTGTATAACTTTAGCAGACTGAAGAGTATTTCTAATGCACACGAGACCTTGGACAGCTGTTGCCATTCTGTACACTAAGCACAGTCTGCTATGAATTTGGCAGATGCTTTCCCAGGCAACTTCACCAGATTAATTTTTATACATGAACAAAATTGCTTTGTCTGAGGAATATATTCCTAGCTGGAATAATACTCAACTTACATGTATGGAAGCTGGAGACGACTTCAGACAGGTATGGTCTATAATAAAGAAAGTATTATGCATAAAGTTTTCAAGCAATACTATTCATGAAGATTACGACGTGATATTAACTTTCCATGTAGCTTTTTATTCTTATATTCCATATCTTCTAGTCACTATTGCTGTATTGCCCATGCTTTCTGACCAAACTGATTCAATTTTTTGCATTATGCAAAAGGACTCTCTTTCCAGGGGAGTTGCTGGTGTCAGGCTTATGGTGCTCGAGCCCTGAGTCCTGGCACCAGAGCCCCTAATCTACCCATGGCGGCGCACTTAAAATGCACGAGCCCTAAATCCCAGCGCCTGAGCCCCAGGTCTTTTTCCAGGCCAGGGGCATTCCTGTCTGTTTCTGCAAACATTTTGGGGCACATGCTTACTTTTGTATACAAGTTGTATTGAAAGCTATGGGACAATTTATGGGCTTCAACCTAAATAAATGTGCATGCTTGTTTAGGGCCTAATTGTGAAACACACCCTATTTATCAGTCTCCTGTGTTACTGACAGCAACAGGATGGCTCTGTTTTAATAGCCACTTTGACTACATCATCTCTGCAAATATCAGAGCCGTAATGCTAGGTTTGTCACCTGGGACGTACTGTGATTGGAACGCGCCCCTTGCCGTTAGCGGTGCTTGAAGCCGGCACCGCAAAAGCTGCCCCTTAATAGAGCGGCTCTATTGCGCCACTCCACGCCACCCGAGGCTTTGCACTGTTGGCCTCGCTGTAGTTATGGCTCTGGCAAATATCTACATTTTTCTTAAATTGTTAAATTGGCTATTTTTTTAAGACAAAAATTTAATTCTTTATTTTATATAACTGGTAACTTCTAGCATTAATTGTATTTATATTTTATTGGGCAATTGTTTAGTCATGAAAAAATCTTCAGTATGCATTACATATTTTTTTAAAAATTTTTCTAGTTATACTTGGTCCTTAAAGGATCAGCACAAACTAATTGAAAAAAGATGTTCTCTGTGGCTGTGTATACACTGCCAAATTAGTCTGGACTAGCAAGCCCATGGCCACACTAGCCTTTGGCTAGCCCGAAGTAAGAAATTTCTTAGACTGGACTAGGCCAAGGTTAGTCCGAACTAATAAGTACCCTTGGTTACTTCAGATTAGCTGGCTTAGCTTGCACTTTAATTCAAACTAAGCACAGGCAGGACCCAAAATAATGGCTAGTTCAAACTAAAAAAGTTCAAGCTAAGCCATTAGTTCAAATTAGCTGTGCATTCTAGTCCTAACTAAAAAGTTAGTTTGAACTAGGACTTGTGGCTAGTTCAAACTAAAAGGCTTCAGTTAGTCTGAACTAACCCAAGGTTAATTCGGACTAACATCGGACTTTTTTAGGTCTGACTAGCAAGTCTGAATCAAAAAAGGACATGTAGACATAGCCTATGACCCCAATCCTACAAATGCTTTATTAACTGAGTGGAACTACTTCTATGTAAATTTATTCTTCATATGTATATTCAGGTTCAGATTTATCATTTAAGACCCCTAAACACCTTGCCTGTATTCTACGGACTGTGTGTTTTCAGAGATGTTGAAAGAATATTTTATTTTTTATTTATTTTTAATTTTTTAAAAATTTACTTGAACTGTTTCATTTTTGTACAGCTAATAGTTTTAAGAATTAATTGATATTGTATTATTTTACGGTGATTTTGTAAGTGCCTTGAATGAAATGAGTGGTAACAAATCCATTTTACCAGTCTGACAGATTGCTTACAATTAAATAAAACGCACAAGTTTGTAAAGGTAATATCTTTAATTAGACCAAATTTAGTTGGTGAGAGAGCCAAGCTTTTGAGCTAATACAGAGCCCTTCTTCGGGTCACTGAATACCTAAATCTAGAGTAAAATTTTTAAAAGCATGTACTGTTTACTAAACTTTTTTTTGTGACTAAACAATTACCCAGAAAGATATAAACACAATAAGTATTAGAAGCAATCTGTTATATGAAGTGACTTAAGACAGGTTGACCAGATCTCCCATTTTATAGGAACAGTCCTGATACTCAGAGTTTTTTCTTATATTGCCGCCAGTTACCTTCCTACCTCACCCCAATATTTCACACTTGCTACCTAGTCACCCATCTGCAGAAAAGTTCTGTGTAAGCTCCAGAGTTTGTCTCTCCCACCACCAGAAGCTGATTCATTAAAGAAGGTCATCTCCTTTACCTTGTTTCTCCAATATCCCAGGACCAACATAGCAATAAGTGTGCATAAAACACCCAGCACACTCATAGGAGACAGCAGTCCTGATTCTTTCAGTAGCAGTCATGTAAATCCACAGCAATTTCTGTGATCAGCAGGGCTAGACATTTCTCTCTGAGATCTAGCCCAAGTGGCTGCTGTCTCTGTTCAGTGTGCCAGAAAATTCAGTCATGAGAAGAAAGTGATTGAATCAGCTACAAAGTGCTAACAGCTACTCTGTCTGGGGACTGTATGATATGTGTGCTTCGGAGACTCCCATGCTAAGTTTGGAACGTCCTGGGAAGCAAGGAGAAATAGTCTAAAATGTGATGTTTTTCTTTCAATGTTTAGTATTAAATTCACCTGGGAGTGCAGGAGCCGCTAGCACCGTAAATCCTATTGGAGTTGCAGTCAAGATAGCTGCTGAGGGATACATTTGGTCCTGCTTTGAGCAGTGGGTGGATTAAATGGCCTCCTGAGGTCCCTTCCACCCCTAATCTTCTAAGATTTGACGATTTGTGCTCCCTCCAGTTACTGAAGGGATTAAGAGAAGCCGCCTCTAACTAGATCAAACTGGAAAGGAGAAATTAGCTAGCTTTAAGGTCATGCTCCTACATTTTAGACGATATTGGAACTCTACATTGTTTGTAAAACTTGAGAACTCTAAAATGTTTCTTTCCTCTAACCATTTGTTTCATTCCCCACCCATTTTGGAAAGCATTGCTTTTTCCTGTGTTTTTGAATGGTGTTGGTAACACAGCTGCTTTTACTGGATAATATCTTTTACTTTTATACTTCTTTATCATGTCTAAACAGCTGTCAACGAACACCATTCTCTGGTCACTCCAGAGACAGGGAAACAGTTCTTGTTATTTAACAGCTGCTGCTGCAAAACTAGTATTTTAAGCAGAAATCATGGTTTGAAAACTAACAAAATGTATCCATCTTGAAGGCATCGGTTTTTGGGTTTGCTTTACAAGAGCAATACATTTTAAATTTGTAGAATTCCCCTTAGCCACCTCTCTTGTGAAAGATTAAAACATTGAGGGTGACATTTTCCAAAACCCGCAGCACTGGCTAACTGTTTCCATTGAAATCAGTTGTGAAATTCTCATTCTTGGCACTTTTAAAAATCTCCGTCCTGGAAAATGAAAAATAAATAGTGTGTGTCTCTGAAGTAAAGTAACCTAAAGTTGAAGCAAAGGCCACAATGGTGACCAGGATTTATAGCCTGGTTCCTAGCTCTGGTATGGCAATGTAGCGGAGCAGAATCCTCTGGAGACCAAAAATAAAACTACTTGCACCTAGCTGGGAACTGATTTTGTCAAGCCCTGAAATAAGGAAAGGACCATACATCTGAGTTATCAATTGAGGGCTGTAGGTCAGCTGAAAAAAGGCTTTTCATAGTCCAATTTAAATGGAGGGAATTCACTCCTCTGCTTAGAAAGCATGCATCAGGAACTAAGTGAAGACGCAACCCATATGTTGGGTAGAGTTCTTCTGTATAGCTCCCTTGTGGCTACTGTTCCAGTGAGAGGATTTTAATAACCACTGCTGTCCATCCCTACAACCCTCTTTGCTAGCAGTGTATGTGGAGGATAGCTATAGAAGATTTCATATAGATCCGATCCTAGAACCTGTCGTCTAACATGTACCCAAACCCCCCCTGTACTTTGGTCTAGTCAGTGGAATTAGTTAAAATGTTTAGTCAAAACAGTTAAGCAAAGAAACAATTTTTCCACAAAAATGAAATATTTATGTGAGTTGAAGTTTTCTGAGGTTTTTCAACAATAATAATAATAGTGAAAAAGAGACTAGCACTGAAAAAACATGGTTTAGAGTTTTAAAAAAATCAAGTTTTGGCCTTTTTTTTTTAACTAAAAATCAGTTTTGAAAAATGAGAAGGTGATTTATTTGGCTTTGTTTTCCCAAAAAGCTGTGAACTTTTCCTGGCAAAGGAAAAACATAAATCACACATTTTGAAATTTCCTGCAAAACAATTAACATTGGAATGTTTAATGAACATTAACACTGTCCAGCCACTTCTGCAATTCATAGCTGGCCTAGAAATCCCATCAGCTACAGGCATAGAGTTCAAAGGCCCACGGTTATGCAATTCTGTGGGGCATAATTGCTTCAGAGGCCCTTGTTCAAGGCTCTTCCATGCCTGGATAAACTTCATTCTAAATGAAGTGTGAAAAAAAGCCACTCTTAGTCAGGCTTCTTTCATCCCAGGATGGCTTCATTTCCCAGCTCAACATAAGCCCAGCCTGAGGGCAGGTCTGACATCTGGTAGAGTCTCTCCATAGAACAAATTGTTCCAGCTGAGCCCAGCCACATTCCTCCACCTGGCTGAATTTCCTGGCAATCTGAGTGGTGAAATCATGATGTTTGACTGGAAATGGGTGGGATGTTTAACCCACTTAGTAGAACCTTTATAGTCCTTGACAAAGTGTTCCTTTGATTTTTCCCTAAAGAATCCTCAAGCCCATGTCTTCAGTAGACAAACAAATTGCCCTAAATTTCATAGATCCCTGAGCCCTTGAAGCACTCATCAACTCTGAGCCTGAAAAATGGTCTTTTGTATTGACCTAAAGGGCTATGTCTACATTTACTTTTTTGGACTTGCTAGTCTGAACTAAAAAAGTCTGAGGTTAGTCCAAACTAGCCTGAGGCTAGTTTGGACTAACTGCAGCTTTTTGGTTCAAAGTAGTCACGCGGTCTAGTTTGAACTAACTTTTTAAGTTTGAACTAGCCATTACTTCGATCCTGCTCGTGCTTGGTTTGAATTAAAGTTCAAACTAAGATGGCTAGTTCGGACTAAGCTATGGCTAGTCCGAACTAAGAAATTTCTTAGTTCAGATTAGGCAAAGCCTAGTGTGGCCATGGGCCAAATTAGTCTGGACAAAGCTTGCTTAGTATAGACTAATTTGGCAGTGTAGACATAGCCAAAGGCAGATTCATGATCTGACTGCCTGTATTACCTAGCAGGATTGAGGCCATAGACTTTAGAGGGATTTGTGGGGTACTCAGAACTCCTGAAAATCTGGATACATGTTTTTAATGTCCTTTGTAGATGGTAGGCTAGGGGAGGCCATTCCAAGCAGTGCAGCTAAATGTTAGCCATTAGTGTGTAAAATTTCAAAATCTCCCAATCTTCCCCAGTCAACATACTGTGTTTTAGAAGCAGTCCTGCAAACATGCCCACAGGGAACTTTACTGACATGACAATTCCAGCGGGCATCAGTGCAACTGCACATTGGCCTAGCATTGTGCAAGTGGCCTCAGGTTTAGAGTCAAGCTAGCACATTTAAATGACTTACCCCTTACTTCACAGGTCGTGTTTAGCATCATGTTAATTGTCGTGCATTCTAACATGAGCGATTTTTCCAGTGTGGACCTGGCCTACGGTAGGATAAGGATCTCATAGTGCAAAATCCATGTAAGTTTTTATGATCAAGAACCACTCCTGTGGTAGCCCATAGCCTTTTAGGAATATTGCCAGTTACTCTTGCATTAGACAGACTCATTTTATTTTGTTTCTTCTGCCGTTGTTCAGTTGGGTAATATTAGTTGGCAGGTAGAGCTCTCAGGGTTTTGAGGTATCAACAATGACTATTCCCTTAGTAGAAGACAGATGTGTGTGATCACCATGTCAAGTTCAGGATTGCTAAGAGGGGGGAGGCACCACTCGTCAAGCCTATTAACTTTAAAAGCTTATTCTATGCTGCAGATGAAACTTGTTGTTTTCATTGCACATTAGTCAACTGATTGAGGAGACAGCATAACAATAAACACTGAAAGATTAATATTATTAAATGCTGTGTGACAAAAGTCTTTCTAGATAATCAGAGCCCTTCAAGATCTAAGAAAGCATTTCTATTAGCCACTCTTCATCTGGTAAGAGCCAGAGGAAATAGCTATTTATTTTTACTTTTATTGATGGGGAAGGTCTATTTTTTCCTACATATGACTGATCTTGAAGGTGATAGCCCTTTCCCTCTACAGCACAGTTGTGCTGCTTGCAAGATGAATCAGAGGGGAAGAAGCTCTTCCTGCTAAAAGCAGGAATGATATGACTATTATTTCATTTACTACGTGATATTTCACAGGTCACCAGGAGGAAAGAAAAGCTATGTAAATTCTAGTATTGAAGAAGGAAAGATTGTAACTGAATGTATGAAAAGAGCCCTGCCCTCCATTTCCTGGACTTCACACATTAAAAAACATAATTTGCAGCTACACTTTATAGAGATTAACTTTCATGTCTGAGAAAATTCAGAAATATCATCTCCAAACTGTAATGATTGTTACAAACCAAGACGTTAGCAACCTGGCCAAATAGTCAGAGTAGGAATCAGGTCTAGTGGATGGAGGACTTGTGCAGATTGGGGAGCTAGACGAGGTTATCACCATAGTCACCGGTTGGTTACTAGAGACAGGGATCAAGCCAAAGTCAGAACCAGGAATCAGAGTGGAGGGTCAGAGCTGAGATCAGACACAAGTGTTAGAGCCAAGGGCCAAGCCAGAGTTAGGGCCAGAAGTTGGAGGCCAGGACTGGTCACTGCTGATTGCAGGTGAAGTGTAAGGGTATGATGAGAGGCAAAGATCAAACACAGTGTAGTAACACGATGGGAACTGGACCAAAGGCCGGAGCCAGGAGAGGTGCAGGGACAGACGCAAGTAGGTTCCAATGCAACCACAACAGGAAATCCACCTTGCTGATGCTTAGCAAACTTCCTGTGCCTGCTTTTGGCTTGAATAGTGGGGTTGGACTAATTCGTGGAGCTGCACAATCCTCCAGTCGGACTTCTGAAGGTGGTACCTTTGCTGAGGCTCTAGTCCAACTAGCTTCTTAAGCCACCGGAATTCAGCAGGTTCCAAAGGGACAGCCATGTCAGTCTAGTTCAGCAAAACAAACAAGGAGTCTGGTGGCAGGTCTTTTAAAGACTAACAAATTTATTTTTCATATGGACTTTCATCTTCAGCAAATATTGGGTAGTGGCCAGAGTGTGGTAACTATACAGGGGCTCCCAGGTTTGTGTTCAAGACCCAGGACATCATGATCACAAAAGGAAAGAAAGATGGAATGTGTTGATTTCAGCCTTTATACCTGAACTTTTATCTTGTTGCTTTAAACTCATGTCAGGCTGTGCCAATTAAACTCAGCCGCATAGCAAGGAAGTACCTGGGGCAGCAAAACACCCATTAGCTTCTGTCAGTTTTGCCTGTTCAGGGCTTTGAGGATCAGGGTTTGATGTTTGTCTTGTAGCTAGAGACATGGGGAGAATCCTAATTGCATCCAGACCGTTGCTAGAAATGCTACAAGTAGTAGCTGATACCTTTGAAGATAAGTTTGTTATATAGCATTCACTAACACACATACCACAGCAACCAGTCACAATCAAATGCCTTTGTTTTGTCCCAAAGATATAGTATGCTAGAAACACGAGTGTATGAAAACACATTTTTCTTTAATATTCCATGTTTGTTTATTTTTTCACCTGGATCATGAAGACAAAAATGCATATGTTATATATAACCAAAATAAGAGAGAAGAAAGTCTTCACCAAAATTCATACTCCAAATGGACCCAGCCATGGTCTATGTCTGAAATTTGGGCTTGACCCTAGATCTGAAGTGGGTAGTTAGAGCGTATGGGTTCAAACTTCCCTAAGTCTCATGCTCAGAAGTGATTTAGGATTGGAGTTTCAAAGGCATTTAGGTGCCTAGGGATGAAAGTAGGCACCTAGCAGGGTTTCCAGCAGTGCCAAATCAGCTTAGGTGTCTAGGGGCTTGTCTATTCAAACAGTCACTCATGGAAAATTGGCAGGAAATCTGGTCTCCATTAGCCTGCTTCACACTAAGCGTCCATGTGGACCCTACTGCCATCCACTAAAAGTTTCCTGGTGTTAAACACCTAGGATGCTTTGGTTTGGTGCTTTTGAAAATCCTTGTAGGTTCTTATCTATATCCTTAAGTGCTTAAATACCCTTGAAAAATCTCTGTAAGATACTGTGAACATTGGACTTTGGCTCCTAAGTCAGATGCTTTAAGATGATGTGGGTTTTGTTTTTGGTTTTTTTTGTAATTGGAAGCTCACTTCAGAAAACCTTCTTTTGAAATTCCAACCTGAATTCTGCTCTCAGTTTTGCAAAATAATCTGAATTAAAAATAAGTGCAGGGAAATAAATGAAATGTAAAATAAATCTTTCACAGAAACATGGGGAAATGTATTTTTTATTTTTTAATCTTCTGCCTTTCTTTTGTCTATTTTGTATTAGTATTGCAACCCAGTAAGCAAGCATGAAATCACTTTTCTTTAGCACATGGCAATTCGAATATGTATTTTATAAAAGGAAGATATTTTACCAACAAGTTAATTGATCAACAAGACAGCCAATTAATATAATTGGCGAGCACACTTGAAGAAATTCAAGTGAGCAGCTCAATAAATGGCTGCTGTGCAGTATTAAACTGAAATAATGTATCTTAAAGTCACAGAACTATGCTGTTGTGTTATGCACAGAATGGTGTTAACAGCTGACCTGTTTAGATTAACTATCTAACAATAGCTGCATTAAAACCAATAAGTAACTTTCATGTACAGTTTGCATAAATGTATATGTTTGTTCTATTGACTAGTGCATATAAATGTGTGAAGGTAAAGAAGTAAAAGAAATTAGTGGAATATTTTTTTTCTCTGTGTATGTAGCTTGACATGACAACTAATTTTCTGCAGCGATGCGTGGGTAGCCCCAAATTTACTGGAAATTTTATACTCACCCGGGTGACTCACTTTTGTTGCATAAGCCTCATTTTAGAACCAATACAGAGATTCCGCTTAAGTGATGATTAAGGGGCACATCCATTGGGGATGCTGTAGTGACATGATTTGCCTTGGTAGATAGGATGAGAACTAGAGTTAGTCAAAAATTTTCAGCTGGAACAGTTTTCCATCGTCAAAGAAATCATAACGTTTACTGGGCCCATGCAGATTCTGCCAAAACTTTTAATGAGAACCAGGTAGATCAGCTGGCCAGCCTGCCTGGTTTCCTGCCAGCTTCCTCAGCTCTATCCCCAACTTACCTAGCTCCTTGCAGCTCACCAGATGCACTGTTGAAGAGTCCAGGCTCCCTGGCTTCTTAATTGTCCCTCCCCACCCCCCAACTCAAAACTTTTCACAGAAAAGAAATTCCATTTCATGGACAGCTCCAGTAACTATGTATTCAGGGTTGCCAATTCTCACAAACTGATCGATTGCGAGTATTGAAGTTTGTTTGTTTTTTTTTAATATTCCAAGCAGGTGGAATCAGATAATTAGAGAAAAATCTTAGCTTTCTTTTCTTTTGTTCTCTCTCTCTCTAGCCTGTGTGGCTGCAGAGAAAAGCTTGAAAATGTGTCTTGAGAGTATCTAAAGACTCAAAAATGAGAAGGGAAATAAAAATCCAAATTTTGCTATTGTTTTGAAATCTCTCTTTTATTTTTTATTTTATTTTAATGTTGAGGTTGGCAATACTGAGTCTTTTCTTCTGGATCCAGAGAACTGTCTCCAGTTCCCATGGACCTGATTCTGAAGTTCCTAGTCCACAAAACTTTTGAGTCCCCTTGTCTCAGCTTTGGTCGGTATGGGATTGGAGAACCAAAGGGGGAGGGGGGATGCATTAGGACTCCATGATCCTGTTCTGGCTTGATTCTAGGATTAAAGGAGACTATAGCCCCCCATACAGCCCAGGGTCCTTAGGCCATCTTACAAGGAAAAAAGCTAGATTTTGGTCTCACACTTATTTCAGAGCAGTGCAATTTAATTAATATCATTGTAGTAATTTGCAGAATCAGATTCCTGTCAGGCAAACAGGACAGTCTTTGTGCAAAAGAGTAAAAGGACACAAGTCTGACATCAGAAATAATATTAAAAAACCAGTAGGGAGACGCTTTGATCTTCCTGCTTGGTCCGTTAATGATTGTTAATAACTGTACTTTAACAAATGGATAACAAATCAAAGTTTCAAAGATAAAATGCAAAACTGGAATTCATATGCATATTTGACAATGTTGCTTTAAGGTTAAAGAGAGATATGTGGTTATTTTCCCATTACAACAGGTGATTTGACCACACTTCCCTCTATGTGCCATTTTCCTCTGTCTGAATCTAAACAATTGCTTTGATTTGTTGTAACAGTCTGACCTGGTCCTATGACCTACACTTTCCTCCTATTATCTTCCTCCCATTCTGTAAGCCCCCCATCTTCAAAGCATCTGATGAAGTGGGATTTTCTCCCATGAAAGCTCATGCAATATACAAACCTGGTAGTCTTTAAAAGCATACTAGACTCCTTGTTTGTTTTAAAGAGGAAAAATTACCTTTTGGAGTTAGCTAGTCACTTAGAATTGTCGCATAAGGGTGACTGTGAATATAAAAAGAACTATTGTCCAGTATGTCTGCTATCACATGTCTGCAAGCTATTCACTAAAATAATAACAAACCGAATGTCACAGAGGCTGGATGAGCAGCAGTAAAGAGAATAGGTAGGTTTTTGAAGGAATTTCAGCACAATGGACCCATGTCTTAACTATAAGCCAGCTGTCGGAGTGCTAAAGAGAATACAAATCCCCTTTATGCATTGCCTTCATTGACTATGAAAAAATTTTGACAGTGTTTAGCTCAATGCAGGGCTGAAAGCTCTTGCAGAGCAAGACATTCGCACAAATGACATCAAATTACTAAAGGAAGCAATATAACTGCACTAAGGATATAACTTTGTTTGACACTCTCCTTTGCATCCCAGTCAAAAAAGTTGTGAAACAAGGAGACAGTTTCACCAAAACTCTTACAGATTGCCTCGAAATGGTAATCAGGTGGATTCACTGGAAAGGTAGAATAAACATCAATGGAGAGCAGTTAAATCATCTCAGATTTGCAGATGATATTGTGTTGATTGGCAAAAAAAAAAACCAAACAAAAAAAAAACAAATCACAGAAAATGCTGTAAGAACTCAATGCAAAAAGCAGACAAGTCAGACTGAAAATGAGACACTTCAAAACAAAAGTTACGCAGTTCGATGCTCTGCCAGAATCCCAAAGAACAGTTGAGGGAGAATATATAGAAGTTCAACAATATGTCTACTTGGGCCAAAAAATTAGTACGCACCATAATCGGGAAGGCAAATTCTTGTGAATAAAGAAAGCTGGTTGGTGTGCATTTAATTCTATCAACAACATCCTCCAAGGAATATCAAAGCAACATATGCCAACCTTTTCAAGTCAACAGGACAGCCAGCCGAACCGTACTTACTGAAACATGGGCGCTGAGGAACAACTGTCCTTCATGGTGAGGCAAAAGATCCAATGAAATGATCGGATTGCCTAATGGAGTGTGAGATGTCGCTGTTGAAAGCAGGTATGACAAAATGTGGTGGGCCAGGCGTTTTGCTAAGATCACTGACAATGGATGGGCTGCAACTGTCACCTAGTGATACTTACAAGAAATGAAATGACCACTTGTTCAACCTTCAAAAAGATGAAAAGATTTTATTGTGAAAAGGAATGGCTGCACATGGAGATAGACAGGATAAGAGAAGAATGGAAGACATGTTGTGATAGGTATAAACTGTATGAGGGCTGAAGGACTGATCAATCAACATGATCAAGAGGGAATATACAAGTGCAACTTCTAGGGGAAAAAAAACAAGGAGTCGTGTGGTACTTTAAGACTAATGGATTTCTTTTTTGCATGAGCTTTCATGGGAGAAAATCCCACTTCGTCAGATGTGGGATTTTCTCCCATGAAAGCTCATGCGAAAAAGAAATCCATTAGTCTTAAAGTGCCACATGACTCCTTGGTTTTTTTTGCTGGACTAGACTGACACGGCTATCTCCTTGGGAATTTCTAGAAAAACTCACATAGCCCAAGCTCTCTTAACAAAATGTACCTGCCAGCCTTTGAAAGAGTGATGCAAATTTTTATGGAACAGTATGATAGACGGTTTTCCAATAATTTTTATGAGTCTGATCATCCTGCTTCCACCCCAATAGGAAAGGAAAACTTACATGTAAGATTCTGCTTGGTTTCTGCTGCAGATTTCCCACTTCCGTTTTCCTTGCCTCATGAAGCTGGGGAAGAAGAAGAGATAGACCAGGTAATCTCTTGATAAGCTGGAAACCAAAGCTATTAATCCTGGCTGGACCTAAAGAGGGAAAGTCCCTCCATGGGGCTCCTAGCCTTCCCTTTCTAGATGGCCACTTTCACTGGTGACAGTGTTGTGCAATCACTGGCTCCCCTGCCATGATACAAGTTGATCTGTGGAGAGTGATGATTAATAGCACAATAGTTAGGTAGTGCTAGATGGACCAGAACTCCATCTGTAATGGATTGCCTTAGATTCTCACTCCTTTCAAGGGGTTAGCAAGTCAAGTACTGCCACAGCAAAAGTGACAGTGGGACTGCAACCT
Organism: Podocnemis expansa; assembly: GCA_007922195.1. Lineage (NCBI taxonomy): Eukaryota > Metazoa > Chordata > Testudines > Podocnemididae > Podocnemis > Podocnemis expansa. Next base: position 2,665,501 of record ML682004.1, read on the forward strand.
GAATATTGTCTTAAATTCAGGGACAGTCATTAAAATTGACCTCACTACAGACTTGTCTGTTGGTTGAGACATGCATCCCTCCAGGTTAAATGATTTATCAATTTCCTCTTGAATATCTGATGCTCAAGAAAGGTGATTTCAATCTTTCCTTTTACTTTTATTTTTTGAGCAATAATTAATTTTTTTTCAAGTGAAACCACCAGTTACTTGATGTTTCAGTAATTGGAATTCACGTGCTATCTTTTGGATTTCCTTAGGGAAACAATACAATGTGCAAAACATGACAAATTATAATGTATTGGTTTTCAGTCTGCTTTTTTCTGTTTTTTCCCCTGAATAAGAATAATATTACCTGGCAATTGTAATCTAGCACAAATGTGAAATTCAGCTGTGGTATTAGGACTTGCTGTCAGAAGATATCACTGGGACCTGGAGCCTAATGAGATTCAAGAACGGATTGGACACTTGGAATGGATATCTAGAGTTATAGCGATGAAAGGGATAGAAATCTTAGTGATCCCGGGTAGTGGAAGTTAGGAAAAAAACTTTCCCCATTGCTCAGTTGTCCCATAACTGCCTACTGAAGGGTCTCTTGCATCTTCCTTTAAAGTATCTGGTGCTCATCAGTGCTTGAGGCAGATAGGAGACTATGTGAATTACTGTTTTCAAGTGATGCAATAATTTTTATTTGCCTTTGTAGCTTGCTTTTTCCTTTTAAGTTGTTCTTTTTCATGTTTACAAGGAGGCATGATGTATTTATTGTTTTGTTTTTCCATTTGAAATAAAATTAAAAGGAAAAATTCCTTTTCAGTTCAGATGGAAAAAATGTAGTAAACTACACAGCTCCAGTCTGGTACCAGCTCTGGTGTTTACAGTGATCAGGCCTTCGATGATGGGGCGATTGTTTTGGATGCCCAGGTCAGCATAAACTCAACAAAACCACAGTCAGGTGTGTACAGAAGTCACGTTCATGTGATCCTACGAAACTAGGCTGGTGACATGAAAGGACGCACATGTGTTTCTTTTAAGGAGGAAGAATAGGAATGTGATTGGGGTCGTAATTTAAATATCACTAAATAAACATATTTTTATTCTGTACTTTTTAGACAGCTACAGTCTCAACAGCACATATTGCAGCTTTGTCATGCTTAGGAACTAAGTAATCAGGATATTGAATTTAATAAATAGGAGTTATTGAATTTCCTTTGAATGCTTTGGGTGATGTAATGTCACTCTTGTACTTATCCTATGCAGCTGGCTGCGGTACATGACTTTTACTTGTTCATATTCAATGACGAATAAATATGAAATATTCTGAACAGCTTTGTTAGTAACAAGGGATGCTCAAACTAGTTTGGAAAATCAGCCTCCTGGCCCAGACTCTGTCCTTCTAGTTTATTCTGGCTGCATCTGAATTTGAAAATTGGACTCAGTTTAGATCAGAAAACATAGCCATGTTCAGTGTCATTTTCCCCATCATCACCAACTCATTCTAAGAGGTGTTTGCTCTCCAACACAGTTGTCGTTGCCAAACAAATTCCCTTTCCCTTGTAGATTCTCCCATCAGGCTCAGCCTGTCACAATAGTCCTATCGCTAGACTCTGTTGAATAAGCTGTTCAGTGCACAATTACAGTCGCAACCTTGTTCTACAGGACTTGAGGAAGATGCATTCTGCTGCAGGCCTTAGGAGATCGTCTATAAAGAAAAGGAGGACAGGTTGGCACAGTGTTGAATGGAGAAGAGTGGAGTCAAAGGCATTTGTCTCTTGGGAAGAGTGACTAAGTCATTCATACACGTGGAGTGGACAGAGCGAGGCTGTGGTTGCGAAGAGTTGTTGCACGTCTCTCTGCCAGCTCCACGGACAATGTGAGCCTGTTTCTGTTTCAGCTCACAGCATGAGAGCCTGGCTTTCTAGTTCACACTGTAGAGACTCCCATTTTCACATTGGCCAGCATGGAGACTGTCACAGAGGCATTTCTGCCTTTTCTTTCTGGCTTCTCCTTTGTGGTTTCTCAGTCCACTATGCTGAGCAGCAAACCGGGAGTGACCATTAGGGAGGAGAGCCTGTATAATGAGACTATTCAGTAGCAGTCAGTGGGGAAAATCAAATCTCTGGCTCAAAGGCTACAAAATTAGCAGTGACATCAAACTCTGTCCTGCCCTTACCATCTTCAGGGAGTTTTATTTGAAATCTCAATGGGGAAGGAAACCACAGAGGAAGGGATCAGAGAGAATGGACAGTAGGGAGTAAAGAGTAACTTGAGGGAGCAGAAGACCTCAGTAGGTGATGGTGATGAATGGGAGATGCCCAAGAGAGAGAGAAGGCAGGAAAGTGTAGTAAGAGATCAGACCTTCCCCCCCAAAATCGAGAAGACTATACCTGAGGGCAAGAGGCAGGGACTGTTTAGGGCGGTTTGGTGTGTGTGTGCAAACAGCTTGATTGTTGGTCATTGGAACTGGGCAAATAATGGATTTTTCACTTTGCTGGGAATTTTACAAAAATATTGATAAAAAGCTTCATTTTGGGTCAAACCAAAACCAAAAATATTCAGCAAATGGGGAAAAAAGGTTGAATTTGAAAGGGTAATTTTCATTCATATTCATCCATGATGACAATAGATGGTTCTTGGGACAGGGAAAAGGTGCCTTTGTAAGGTGATTAGGTAACTCACCTAGGAGGCAGAAGATCCAACTTCAGACCCTGCTTTGGTGACTCAAAATATTTACACAGAGTGAAACACCTTGCACAGGAGACACTGAGAAAGCCATGTACTAGAATATCCCATAACCCTAGTGGCATGGTTGCTTTCCTGTAATGTGGGATAGCCAAGTTCAAATCCTTTCTCCACATCAGTCAGTGGTAGGACTTTACCCTTGGTCTCCCACACGCCAGGTGAGTGCTCCAATCACACAGTTGACACTTAGAAAGGCAGACGTACCGTTTTCTCAGGTAGCTTTGTGAACCTAGTGCTTTCCCTTCCTTTCCCAAACTGCCTGAAATCCAACTTAAATGTTTGGAGTGGAAAATAAACATTTTGTTTCCCACATTACTGAAACATTTTGACTTTTCCAGTGTGGTGAAACTGTGTGGAAAACTCAACACAAATTTACAAATACTTCAGAGGACCTGAGACGGGTTTGTTTTTTTTTTAATAAACTGTTTGCCTGAAAAATTTCACCTAGCCTATCAGTTATTGGCCACTGAAAAGTCCTCTGCAGCCATGGCTCCCACCTACCATCAAATATTGGTGGCTGTATAAACCAATGCTTCCCAAACCTTCTCGGCCCTATGGCCACAGATACCATTTTTACAACCGTGAAGGGCCACCAGTCAATGCAGCTCTTCCAACTCCCTTATGCAGCCGATGGGAAGGAAGATCAGTGCTCCCCTCTCGCTGGACTCCAGCTGGGACCCCAGTTCCTAGGGACCCAGGCAGAATAATTTGCTCTCTGCTGGAGTCAGGGGAGGAGAGCGCTGATCTTCCCTCCTTCTCGCTCCAGAAAGGACGCCAGCACCTATGGACCCCAGAGGAGTGCCTTGCCATGCTCTGTGCTACAGTCAGAGATCAGGAAGTGCTGATCTCCCATGCTTTTGGCTGCCGCAAGGAGCCGGTGCTAGTCTTTTAGCCCAGTGGTTGTCAACCACTATGTCAGGGCGCGTTACTGTGTCACCACACAGTGGTAAGTGTGACACGGAGAGCTGGGGAGAAGGCTCGATGTGGTGAGGGTGGTAGGAGGTTGGTATGCCCTGTAGTATGGTGATGTCTCACCACGTGTGTCACGACCTGCAAAAGGTTGAAGACCACTGTTTTATCCCCATGTTAACACGCTCTGCCTGGTTCCTTGGGCAGCAGCTCCCTTCTGCATCTAGCAGGAGGAGAGCTGTGGACCACTTTGAAAATCCCCACAGGCCACTTTTGGTCCCTGGAACACAGGTTGGGAACCACTGATATTAAACCAAATAACCTTTCATTATATAGTTATACTGTGTTCTCTGTTAAGTTTTGACAAAGCCCTTTGGGAGTAGTTACTTGAAGTTGCTGAGAAAAGCTGCAACAAGTGACAGATCTTGAAGGGTTTTGCCAATTCACTGGCATTTTCTAGAGTGAAATACCATTTTTGGAACTGTTGTTCCTAGTCTCAGATCTTGGTAGGAGGTTATTGCTTAATGCTTAGTTACAGTTAGGCCGAACCTCTGCCTTTGTAAGCGCTAAATTGTTCTCTTTTTGTCAATGAAAAAGTCAGTGCTGAAAATTTCTCAGAAAACTGCAGGTTTCTTCTCTGGCTGATGATTCTAGCCAAACAATCTTAAAAACAAATCAAAAGGAGGAAATTGCTCAGGGCTGAACAAGAAGATTTTAGAATGTTGCCTGGATTTGGGCCCTGCACCCGTTCTGGTTTGGAATGAATTTACTTACATGTTCATCTTCAGAGAACATAAGAACAGCCAAACCGGATCAGACCAATGGTCCCTCTAGCTCAGTATACCGTCTTCCAACAGTGGCCAATAGCCGTGCTTCAGAGGGAATAAAAAAAATGGTTAATCATCAAGTGATCCATCCCATCGGTCATTCCCAGCCTCTGGCAAACTGCAGTTGCTCCCATCTGCATTCATATGTTGACCAATATGTAAACTCAATAAGCCTTTGTTATATTTATATCATTAATAGACATTGAAAGACCTACCCACCATAAATTTATCTATTTCTTTTTTGGCTCCTTTTAGAGTCTTAGCCTTCACAACATCTTCTGTCAAGGAGTTTGACAAGTTGATTTGTACAGTGTATGAAGAAATACTTCCTTTTTGTCATTTTAAACCTGCTGCCTATTAATGTCATTTGGTGACACTTAGTTTGTGTATTATGAGAAGGAGTAAATACTTTCTCCGCACCATTCGTCATTTTTAGACTATTGCATTCCCCCTTAGCTGTCTCTTTTCCAAACTGAAAAGTTCCAATTTTATTAATCTCTTCTCACATGGAAGCTTTTCCTTATCTCTAATCATTTTGCTGTCCTTTTCTGTACTTTTTTTTTTGAGACGAGGCAGGCACGTTCATTCACAATATTCAAGATGCAGGCACACCGTGGATTTATAAAGAGGCAATAAACTGCATTCTGCCTTGCTGTCTATCTCTTTACAAATGATTCCCAACATTTTATTACCTTTTTTGTATGCTGCTGAACAGTGAGTAGATTTATTTAGAGAACAATCCACAATGACACCAACATCTCTTTTGAGTGGTAATGGCTAATTTAGCCCCATCATCTGATGTATATTTGGGATAATCTTTTCCAATATGTTTTACTTTGCATCTATCTGCATTGCATTTCATCAACCATTTTGTTGCCCAGTCAGTCAGTTTTGTGAGATTCCTTTGTAACTCTTCAGAGTCTGCTTTTGGACTTAACTATTCTCAGCAGTTTTGTATCATCTGCAGTTTTTGCCACCCCACACTTAAGCCCTTAATTCAAGATAATTTATGAATATGCTGAGTGGTGGTGATCCCAGTGTAGATCCTTGGGGTGACACCACTATTTACCCAGTTATTCCTGTCCTATATTTGTCATCGTTAACCAGTTACTGATCCAGGAGAGGGCCATCCTTCTTATCCTCCCATGATCACTTAATTTGCTTAAGAGCCTTTGGTGGAGAACCTTGTCAAGAACTTTCTGAATATCTATGTATATTATAGCTGTTGCATCACCCTTATATACATACATATTGGCACCTCAAAAAGTTCTAGCAGATTGGTGAGGCATGGTTTCCCCTTCTAATAACCGTGTTGATTTTTCCACAACAAATTGTATTAATCTATGTGTCTGATAATTCTGTTCTTTAACCAAGTTTCAACTAATATTCCTGGTACCGAAGTGACCCTTACAGGCCTATCATTCCCAGGATCACTTTTGGAGCCTTTTTTAAATATTGGCATCATGTTGGCTGTTTTCTAGTCACCTGGTACAGAAGTAGATTTAAATGGCTACATGGCGCAGTAGGGAACTGTAATGCAAGTCTCTCTATCCTCCCACTATTCCTTTCCAGGAAACCCACCAGGATCCCTAAGCAGCATCACAGCATGACTGACAATGAGTGGGCAGGGAGGGGGGAGGCAGGAGCCCAGCCTGCCTCTGCCTGTGACTGTGACAGACTGATCACCTGCCACCATGCGGTAGGGGAAGTAGGAAGGCGAGTCTGGGAGCTGCCCAGCAAGATAGGGTCTGGGATCCAGTGTGGGAAAAGGGAGCCTACCAGGCAGGGTAAAACAAAGATGTCTGAGCCTGTGTGCTTGGGAAGCGGAAAGGGGAGCCCATGGTGCTCTGAACGTTGCAGGGGGAAGGGTTGGGGAGCCTGTTTGGACACATGGTCCTCGTCAAGTGTCCTGCCCTCCAGTGTGGCCCCCCACACTGAATGAATTTGACACCCTGGAATATATAATTTGTTTAAAATCTGTTAGAAAGCAGAAAGAATTTTAGAGAAGTAAGTTCTTTTAATTAATCAGATCATTAAAACTGTTTTAAATCTTGCTACATACAAGGAAAGCAGCCCTATTTTGTCTGATTTTTGCGTATTCATATTAGTTTTGTGTACTTCTGTTTCAAAGTCGCTTGCATAGTGTAAAATGTTTTGAAACACTTATTCAAACATATTTGAGTTTTTGTTGGTTTAATTTAAATACAGCTTTCTAGAAGCAATAAGCCAAAGTTACAACTTTGAAGTAAATTTATACTTTAAAGGGAATCCATGATCAGTTAATGTTTCAGATCTTGTGTCCCAAATGAAAGTATCGTTGCCATTTTAAGAGGAATTATATGGTCTGAAGATCTGTACATTTTCAAAACAAATATATTTTTAAACATGCAGCAGTAATAGTTTCAGTGGAAAGCCTATGAAGTTTTCTTTTGAAAGATGTTAAGTGCTAAGTTCCTAAGAGAGAGCCTTGTTAGTCTAGTTCAACAAAACAAACAAGGAGTCCTGTGACACTTAAAGACTAACAGATGCATTTATCTCATGAGCTTTCATGGGAGAAAATCCCACTTTGTTAGATGCTTTGAAGGTGGAGGAACTTACAGAATGGCAGGAAATAAATGCAGGGAAGTGTAAGTTAAGTGCTGGCGCCTGATCTTGCAAAAGTTTTGTAGGAAGAAGTCCAATCAGAGGCAGCAGTTTTCCATGTAGAGGAGCACTTGCAAAATCAGGCCTTGATTTGATTTTTTGGATATCTGAATGAATATGAGTCATTCAGGCCACAAAATAGCAGAAGAGGCTATTATATTTAATCACCAATAGGCAAAATATTTTAAAAGATGCTTCTTCCACTTGCAGAAAGTAATAACAGTAAAGTTTTCTTTATCTGTTTTGATTCTAACCATACTGGCCTATTTTCTTTGGGTTTTACTAGCTTTGAGTCATCCACTTGGGTGCTGGCAGGAGCAATTTCTACCCACAAAGGCAGCAGCACCCACACTGGGATTCCTTCATTGGAGGGGAAGGAACAGTCCATAGTTACCTTCTGTCTGGGGCGTATGAGCTTTGTGAGATCTCTGCCATCTGAATCTGTCTGGAAAATGTGCCGATTTAGTACATCTTCCAGAAGGCCAGGCTGTGCTGCAGCTTTGGGATCATGGTGGGTTCCCTGAAAGGGAGTAGTGGGGGGACAGAGATGGTTGTGTTACAGCTCCATACAGTAGGTGGACTTTTGTCAGTGCTGAATTGAGGCGCAAGCCAAGAATGCCATGGCTTGGGGCCGCTAAATATTTTGGAGATAACTTAGAAGATTTATCATAATTGAAATGGATAATGAAAATAAGACTTTTTTCAAGATGTATGTTCTATTTAGTTGTTTTTCATTTCATCTTTGCTTATGTATGTATACAAATCATTAATTTTTTTATTACCCTTTCTGTTATAATGTAATATATTTGCCTTATTTTACAATACTACAATATTTTTCTTCATATTTTATGGTATGGGGCTTCTGAATCTTGACATAGTTTAGGGCCTCAGCATGTCTTAATCTGGCCCTGACTTTTTTTTTTTTGAAGAACCCAGGCAATGGATCTGGCCCAATGGATATACAATTCAGGTCCCTGAGAAAATGTGCTTTGAAAAATGAAATGTGTGTGTCTGTAGGAACAAGTGCTGCCTTGCTTTGCAGCGATTTTCTGATTAAAGCTGGTTAGACTCTGGATGATCACTTTCAACTAAAAGATGCAAGGCTCAAATCTTCATAGCTCAGCAGCTCAAAAAGGCTTGTACGATGGGAAGCCTTTGGCTTTTTTTGTAAACAGTGTCTTACTGTCCTATAGCCTCACATTAAAATTAAAAACCACTAATGATCCCAGTGCCTTTTAAATGGCTGAACTCTTTCCCCCTCCCGCATCACTGCTAGGCAGAAGGAAGACATAATTGGAGCTCAGAAGCTCTGCAGGGTGTTGCTAGCACTGCCAACAGATCTTGAAGCCAAAGAGGGCATGCCCTTTCCCATGCTTCGGCCGGACTATTATGGAAAAACACTAGCTGCAAGTTGGCAGGCATGTAGCAAGTCCTGCCACGCTCTGCCAGGTTCCCAAGATGTGCTCTAACTTTCAAACGGACAGTGCCTCCACGTACTTCGGCAGTGTGCTCCTAGGTCTTAGGAGCTATAATTGAGTCTTCCCCCCTACACTTTTTTTTTTTTTTAATATAAATGAATGAAAATCTTCCAGTTACTGGGTGCATTAAACCTCCCTGTCATCCTGGTTTAGCAGCCTCTGTCTCAAAAATATCTTTTTAGCATGTCTGATGCTGTTTGTGTTGCTGTAAAAAGTCTGATTTGTGACTTGTCTTTGGTTTTATTACCTTTTTCAGCCAGTGTGTCAAGGGCAGCATGCTTTTTATATATTTTTCAGTTACCATTTTGTCATTTAATGGACATTGTTGATTTGTGGGCAAGTCTCTCTCTTGGATGCTGTCCTGCTGAAGAGAAATAATCCTTTAGAAATCACTAGACTTGTATTGCTCAACTGTGAAGATTCTGTGCTTGTGCTTTAATAATGCCGAGGCCGACGCTCTGAGGTGATGAGCAATTTTGACTTCCATTGTAATCAGTGGGAGATGAAGTCACGGTCAACTCACCACAATAGCTGAGGTGCCGCATCAGATGTTTAATCTACGGAGCCACCATTCATATGCCTGTTCTGGCCGTAGCTTTTCTATCACTGGGTATGTTTAAGGTTGTAGGTTTTTCTAGAAGATATGTGCTAGTGTCTAGTTCAATAGCATCTATTTCATTGAAGCAGGGATTAAAGTATGGAATCTCGTGGCCTCATTATGCAGCCACCAACCCTTGGTGGTGACCACTGACAATTTTTCCGAAAATACTTAGTTAATTTTAGGAAAAGCACATAAATATGCATATGTACCTGTCCAAATCATTGTCATTTATTTATGTAGGTTTTTTGCAGACTCACTGACAGTAAAAGTACACTTGTCTCTAATCTTCACTGGACCTAAACAGAATAGAAACACAAATATGGTGCTTTGCATGTTGTCTTTTATTGTTGCTGTTAGTTGTGCAGTATTTTTTAAGACTTCTAGGCTAGTAAGTCTTCTCTGTGGAAAGTAATATGTGTATGTTTTGTTTGATATCACTTTTCATAGCCTCCCCACTAGCCAACAAGTCTGCTGCTCTGAAAAGTGATATTATCAAACATACAATTACCACTTTTCACAGCAGACTTGCTCAGCCCTTGCAAGCTGGGGACAAGTTAAAACCCTGGATGGAGAGGTGGGTTGGGAGGCAGCAGGCGCATGGGAGGATAGGTGGGGTCCAGAGGGAGACTGCCAAAGCCAGGAGCTTATGTAGGGATTGGTGGGAGTTGACTCTGGGGCTGGAGCCTGGTGAAACCCTGCATCTGAACATCAGAGTCTAGGACCAGAGGGGACAATAGTGATGTTGAGCTCAGGGCTGTCACCCACTGCTACGTGGCTGAGGGCCAGAGCCCAAAGCCCTGGGGCACATGTCCAGAGCCCTGTGCCAAAAGACACAGCAGGGGCCAGGAGTGATCGCATGGGAGGGAAGTTAGGTTCAGCACCCAAAGTCCAGTGGCCAGATCTCAAGGCTCACCACCATGGGGTGGGGAGACAGACTCCAGCTCCCTGCCAGCAGACTCCCCTGGAGGGGCCACTACCTTGCTCCCCCCCAGTCACTGCTGCAAAGGCTGCGGCCACCACAAGAAAAGCCCCTGGTGGCCTCATTTGAGAAACACTGAGCTAGCTGATGATCCCTTCTAGCCTTGGAATCGATAAAGCAGTCATTTCACTGGGAACTGAAGATGAAATTAGGAACTAGTCCTCTAAACATCAGCTTCTTTGTATGTCATAAATGGTCTGCAAAGTGCTTTTAAAGCATCTTAAGATGGCCAATGGAAAATTTCTCCTGTGAAAGACAACTTGCCACTTCTGGAGGCTTTCAGCCAGCAGCTTCTCCACCTCCTGTACCAACTGTTTACCCCTCCCATAGTGCAAAGGGTGGTCATGGCATGGGTGGGACTGGGAAGAAGGGGCTGTGGTACAGTGGACCTCTCATGCCTGATTTTCCACAGGTATAGGGCATGCTAAATCAGGGAACTACTGTCAACTCCCTGTGGTGTCTCCTCTCATTCCTTCTGAGCCGGACTTGGAGAGAGAGGAAAACTGACCCCAGTGTAGTATCTTGAAACAAAACGGTCACACATAGCAGCAAAGCAATTTATAGAAGGTGTGTCCAGAAAACAAGAAATTTTGAAAGTGGGTATTGGGAGAGGACGTTGATGGAACTGAGTGAGTGGGTTTTGGATCAGGTTCTGATTGTTTTAACTTGGGGTTCTACTATATTGAATATGCAAAATCTTTCAGAATCAGGCATTTAAAATTCCCTCCTAAAGACTAACAGTACTGCAACTGGCATATTAGCATATTGGCAAAAACAAAGAGAGCCGTGCTTGTACAAACGAAAATCAGCATGACTGAACAGGCAGAATTAATATCGGGAAAATGCCCATATCAACAGCAGATTTAAAAGATTTACGCTGAGTTCCATCGGATTTACGCTAAGTTCCATGGGAAAAAGGGTATCAGTTGCTATTTATGATGTGGGATTTCCATCTTTCTTTTACCTTAATTTATTGCTTATGGTTGGTTAGATAAAGCTTCTACCAGGATCCAATATTTTACCAATACTTTAATAAGAAGACGATATAAGCTATAGTAATTTAGGTACAAATTGCTTCGCTTACACATATGTACCATTGTACCAGCTTGTTAAAGACTCTAGAAAGATTGGACTGTAAGCATTTGGGAAGACAGGTGCAATGTTTTGCCCAAAACATAATCATCAGATTTTCAAGTTGATACACCCAGGCCTGGTTAAGAGTTAGATATTTATTATGCTATTTATTGTACAGTATGTTGGCAAAAATGGTGTCTCTTGAATATCATTAAATTGTGTTAATTACAGTCTCTTGAGCCTGTGTTATACCCAAGGTCAGACTTGATAGGTTAATGGTCTCTTCTGGCCTGAGAAGTTATGAACAAAGTCAGAGAAAACACAGAAGATATATTAATATAGTCAGAGACTTTTGGAGAATCTTCAGAGAAATTCTAGACATTTGTTGAAGACATTTGTTGAGTGATGTTGCAGTGTTCCTCTAAATTTCTAGAAACCATGTTTTGTTTGAAGAACTTGCGTTAGACTCCATGTGAAAATCATGATGGCAGTCAGAGAAAATTGCACTTGCTAACTAAGATGTCCAATATATGGCCAAATCCACAATGGTGTAACTCTGCTTTCAATGGAACTATTTCTGTTTACACTAGATAAATATCATGTCTGCTGTATTGTGTATCTTTTTCCTCTGACCAGAGAGTACGGCAATCAAATATAAAAAGTTGTTAAAATTAGATTTAAGTATCAGACCAAATTTTCAACTACCTGTGAGATATGTGAATACCAAAGAAATATCCTGAAGTCCAAGTTGACTCCAAAGGGAGATCTCACAGAGCAAGCAGGCAGCAATATGGCAGGAACATTTTGCCAGTTTCCATCACTTAACATGCTACCTCACTCTTCTATGTCCAGGAAGATCAGAAAAGGGGACTGTCACCATAATGACCAACTGCTTGAGAAGTTGAACAGTCCTTGCGTAATACTTCTATTAACAGGATTGGCTCTAGCATAAAGAACCCTTAAGACACAACATTTATAGCCCTTTAGCTGATGAGTGATAGTGGTAGACTGAGTATGTGGTTAGAGAGGACAAGAGTACATACTGTTTGATTAAATGGACATATGGCTAATGATACTTTTAGCACAAAACTGATCATTTAGAATATTCAGAAGAGGAAAAACCAAAAGGAAATAACTCATATTTGAGACAAGACATTGCAATCAGATTGGTATGAGTTTATTGGATTTTACACATTTTCAGTCATTTACCAGAGATGAGATATTTGCATTAAATCACCCAGGTTTTTCGATCGACCTGTTTTGCTACACTGACAAGCAGAGTTTCTTCAAAAAGAATGTCAAAGCCTTCCCCAGTTATTTGATATTCTGTGCTAGATGGGCACATGTACCTTCTGTTTGCATAAATATGGGTTACGTGTGTGGGGATAAGTCCTCTGTATTTAAATAAATACAGGTGTGCTGCCAAAAGGCAGGAAGACAATAGGCAGCCACTGCAGAAAACCTTTTCATTTTTCTGTTGTTTAAATACATTCTTACAATTTAATCTCAAGAAATGCGAAAATGTTGACATGAGCACAGTATGTCATCTGAGAGATGCTTTCTCACATTGTTCACTGGAGCTTTTCATTACAAATATTAGATAAATGAAGTGCAAGACTTAATTAGAGCAAATAAGTGATGGGAGGAAAAAAAGCTCAAAGTCAACTTTTACCATGTAACTAAGTATTGTTATTAGAACAATAGCATCAATACCATGGTCTCTGGCAGATGCTGATAAGAAGTAAATCCATTTTCTATATGGAGCTATCCATTGCTAGACACACGAGCCTACAATACAGTAAGGATTTAATTAGACTAACTTGCAAGGAGGCAAAAGACGTGCAGCTTTTTTCATGTGATCTGAAGCCAGATCTTATTAGGAACATACATTTAGCAAGCCAATAAGTTTTTGTGCCTATGATGGAAATTTGATTCTTGAATAGACAGGACTTATCTAATTTTAATGGTGTTGCTTCTGCTGGATTGATATTTTGTAGGTTGGCATTCCTTTAGATAAATTAGTTATAACCACGGTCACATTTCAGCAGCTTTTGTCAGTGAATAATATCAATACCGTATTAGCAAAGTTCCCACAACAAGAAAAAAGAGACAAATAAATTAAAAATCTGAACATCCCTCTTTATATATTTTAAATGGCTGCTCATTGCAATGAGTTGCTCTGTTTGTATTATAATCAAGTACTTACATGATCTGTTCTTGTCATAAAAAGATCAAAAGAACTATGGAGACAAATAAAAGAAAAAGAAAATCAGAGGGTCAGTATGACCAATAATTTGTGACTACATGTATCAGTCCTCAACAAATCAATGTTCCTGGCTGCCATGGTGACTGGCTTTAGTAGCCTGCCAGCTGGCTCCATGGCAGAAAAGAAATGGAGGTACTCTGTCTGGCAACCAAAAGTAAAGTTGCTGGAGCTGAGCTGTGAGCCAATTTTGTCCACCCCAACTTATGTGATGAGGTGTGACACAATCAAAAGCTGGCATTCTGGGTGTCAAACACATATGTCTAAATACACATGCAGATTTGTCACTTGTCCTTAGTCTTGCAGTAGTATTGACAAAGTGGAGGTTCAGTTGTGCATATGCAGAGCATAGGCTTATTTGTGATCTGCAAATCAGGCCCACTAGTTATGTATGTTTCCAGCATCTGCAATTGGATCATAAGTTTTGAGATAGTTGAATATTTTTATAAAGTCCCAGCTCCCAGAACCATATGAATATATGACAATCTCTACTTTCATTTTAGAAAAAAAGTTCCAATGGGGTAGGTGTATTAGTCTAGTAGAGCAAACAAGCAAGGAGTCCTGCGGCACAGGACTCCTTGCTTGTTTTACTGAACTAGACTAACACGTCTGCCCTTTTGGAAATTAGCAGAAGTAGTATCTTCATCTAATCCTATTTCTGGAATCCAAAGAAATATTACGTTATTTTAAAAGAGAATAAGTTGTTCACTGCAGATGAAGACAAAACAGTATAGTGTAACAGAGAGCATACAGAAACACACTAATGGAGTGTGTTATAGTATTTTTGTTTAATGTTTTCTTCACCCCAGTAAAACCAAAGTTGTCAGCTTTTGGGGTTCCCAGAAAAGGGAATTGAGTGTGAGCTATACCAAGCTGAAACAATGCTGCAAGCAAAATATGGGAAACTGACTCAAATGAACTTGAATATCCTTTTAAAAATGTACTTCACTGAAGAAAAGAGCAGTTGTCATATTAAAAAGCCATCATTTGCCAACATTTACCACAATGGTGTCTAATAGACCATCATTTCCCCTATATGTAGAGTACAGAATAACTGTATGGTAACTGTTGGCAAATGGTGACTTTTAATGGCAACCCTTCTGCAGAATGTATAATCATATAGTGTTCCACTTTGCAGATAAATGCTGACATGCCTGAAGAAAATCAATTGAGCATTGCCACTGAGCAAAGTTTGTCTAGTTGCATGACTGTAAAAGAAAAGTTCTGTGAGAAAAGTACACTGAGTATGCAGAGAATGAAGATTGCACTTCATATAAGCTAAACCAAACCTTTGTGATCTGTTTTCATGAGAATTTGAAAACAGCATCTGCAGCATTTAAAGTAAAATCTTGTTATTGGGCCTGAGCAAGTTCCATGGAAGTCACTGTGAGTCTTCCTTTGACTTCCAAGGTCCTTGGATCATACCCCTCAACTGTAAGGTTGGCAGCTACAAGTGCTAAAATATTTCTCTTTTTCTTAAACTTTGGCCAGAGTGGAGTGTTTCTGCGCAAAAGAATAAATGGATACAAATCAGACATTGAGTGGTAACATTAAAAAAACCAACAGGGGAGCACGTCAGCTTCCTAGGACATTCTGTAAAAGGCATGACAGTTACAGTGCTTCAGGAAAAAAGATAAATTTAAAAACTTTTTTAAAGCCAGACTTCAACATGAAACTGCATAGCTGAAACTCGTATGCAAATTTAACACCAGCAGATTAGGTTTGGGGGGGGACCTGGAACAGCTAACTCGTTACCGAAGGTGATTTGCATTGGCACCTTCTCTTCTCTTCTGTTGTTCCACACTGTATGAATCAAAACAACTTGCTTGGTTTGGTGAAAAAAATCTGAACCGACTTGGTGACTTATCCTTCTGTGTCTATGTTTGTTTACCTACGTGCCGCAGGTTCCATTTCATGCATCTGATGAAGTGCGATTATGCTCATGGAAGCTCATGGATAAAACCCTTTGTTAGTCTTTAAAAGTGCCACAGGACTCCTTGTTTGTTTTGCTGAAATACACTTAACATGGCTACCCCTCTGCAACTTGACAATACTTAGTACATCATAGAGTATGCTAACATTGAGCATCTTAGCATACTAGATGTGGGCTTCCAGACAGCTGTGACAAGAACCATTTCCCCCAACCAACTCAGCATTTTTCTTCCTCTGTCATTTTGCTTAAGCCATATAGAAAGTCATTTTGTGTTTTCTGGATTGTACCCTCACCTGGTTGCTGTTTCCATTTCCCAAACAGCTTGCCAACTATCGAGTCCTCACTCTATTCCTCTTATGGTTTCCTTTGGCATGTCATTAATTAAAAACTCAACAAATACACAACTAATAAGTATAGATGTAGTTAATCCTAGCTATCATGGACTAGAGAGAGCAGAGAAGTCCTTAAAACATTATTTGAGGATTTCAGTAACTCAGACTTTTGTTACAGAAGTGGGTGGTGAAGTTCTATGGTCTGCATGTTTCGGGAAGTCAGACTAGATGATCATAATGGTCCCTTCTGACCTTAGAGTCTGTAAGTCTGTGATTTGGGAGGTTGCAGAGCTGCTGGGGAAAGGAATCTTCCAGACAGCTCACAAGCTTTACCGTATTATGAAGACCCTTTGTTTTTAGTTTTTACTAAATTGTAAAATCCCTAGCTTGTGAACAAGCAAGTGTTCCCATTTTACCCATTTTTCTTTCTTTCTTTAAAAGTTGAATTTTTCTAATGCTGAATCCCACTCCCACCCCCAGCCCCAATCCAGCTGCTGCCCTTGGAGAATTCTGTTAGTGCACGGGTGTAGCAGAGGGTTACTACAGGCTGGCAATGGGTGTTGCAGTGTGGGCAGAGAGAGACAAGCAGGGAGCCTGGTCCTGGCTCTCTGTGTGTTGGGGGAGCAAGATGGGCAAGGAGCTGGGCGCTAGCTCCTGTCCGCTTTCCCTTTTGGACAGAGCCCCCATGATTCCTCTTTTGCATGACACACTCTGCATCTTCTGCATCGTAGGGGAGTGAAAAAGGGAGGGAGCTGTGTCCTGGCAGCTAAAATCACCTGACTGCTTCAGTGGTAGGGCCTATGCGGAGCTAACGGCTGCCCTCGCAACCCATGACACATTCCCACATGTGACCTCCTGTGATTAACCACATACCGCTCATAGACTCTTAGACACCGGTTTTATTGCTTTTCATCCTTTTAAAAAAATAAACAGAGATAAATGCCTGGGGAATTTTAACCAGAATAAAAAAAGAGAAAATGAAGGATTAGTATGAGCAGTGGGCCTGATCCAAAGCCCATTGAACTCAGTGAAGGGATTGCCATTGACTTCAACATAATTTGGATCAGACCCTATGTTTCTATACTATAAATCCATGGAACATTCAGACTACATTTATCCAGAGAACTGAAGCTTTTTTCCTCTTAGCTGAGATTTGGCAGTCTAGCTCACAGTCTTGTGCACAGGAATGATGTGCGGGAATTACAGACAACATCACTGTCTCAGAGGAGTATACAGGTAATGCTTGGTAGAAGACATTTTTAGAAACAATAATCCTGCATTCCTAATTCATTCCTGTTTGTCTCTGTGTAGTAAGATTTAAAAAAAAAAATCTCTTCTGATATCTGATTTTTCTTAAACAGTGTGCACATTGCTACTCTGATTTCCAAAGGTGAGCTGTAATCTCTATTAATTCCACATATGAAACTCCCATTCATGTACTAAAGGACTGCAGGTTTGGATCTGATGGCTGTATGGGTATGTCTACACATCTCTTTTATTTTGAAATAATACTGGTTATTTCGAAATAAGAGATTAGATCCACACGACGTTTTCCTATTTTGAAATGATGGAATCCGTCATTTCGAAATAAGAACCGTCATTTCGAAACAGCTTAAACCCCATTCATTTTGAAATGGTTATTTCGAAATAAGGCCATTTGGACGTATTGTTTCGAAACAACACCATTTCTAAATAACAGCCATTTCGATAGCAGGCTTTCCCTTAATTCGAATTAACTTATTTCAAAATAAGGACTTTATTTTGAAATAACTCATTTAGAAATACTTATTTCGAAATAACAATGTGTGTGTAGACATAGCCTATGAGTCGTACTCAAAATAGGAACCAAAAAATATAATGGAAAAGGTCTCTGGCAGGAAACAAACTTTTTGTGGTTTGGTTTGGTTTTTTTGTCATTAGTTTGTTCAAATAAAGCATGAGGATTAAGACAAAACCCTTTTTCATTTCTCACATTAAATTCTTTGTTCTGGGTATTTAATCATATGTGAAAGGCTTCAAACAGTCATATATTTACCAAGCGAGAAACAAGGCTTGGAAAGTGAAAAGCTGATGTTTTCAAATCATTGCCTCATCTTATAAATGTCAAAGCCACTATTCATTTCTGTTATAGTGCAAAAAATAATCAAATTTCTCAGTCAATATTTTCTACCTAAGCATTTTAATACTTAGAAAATTTCAAGTCCTAAGGACAAAATTCCAGTTTCTTTTTATTTTCATAACTATAAAAATAGATGTTTTCTTGAATAATGGTTTGCATTTTATACCTTTGCATTAAAATGAAATATATTATGCCTTTGATAAACTCGAAACAGAACAAGCCTGATTCTTATTTACAGTAAGGCCCCTTCACTCTTCTCTGACAATATAAAGTGAGTTTAAATATGGTATACCAAACTGTAAGGTCCCCTTTACACTGCCCGAAAGGAGTAAAGGGACAGCAGTTTAAAGTAGTATCAAGCCCAAAATGAATGTATGTCATTGTCAATCTATACTAGATTTATTTCAATGGGACCACTTGTGTGCTTTAAATTTAACACATGCATAAGTGTTTTGCTGAATCCAGGCTAAATGGCCAAATTCAGTCCTCGTGTGTATCTGTGTAGTTCCAAATGAAGTCAGTGGGAACTGGCGGACATGTCAATTCTCAATGGTATCCCAATTCTACACTTTGTGTTCAGAATCCGTCTACGCTAGAACTCTTCCGTGGGAGAGCAGCCCGACTTAAGCTATGCTGCACTGCAGAGACTTATTGCAGAAACAGAGGGGTAATGAATCCACCTCTCTAAGACATGGTCTTCTACGCTTTCACTGGTTGTTGATGGGACGTACTCAAGCTCTGTAATGTAACTTCCGTATCTCCCATCAACTTATTTATGTTGCCGTATCATGGCATCTCCACTGTGGTGTGTTGATGAGAGATGCCCTCTGGTTGATGCAGCCTTACTTTCAGGGGGTTGACAGGAGAGCACTTTCAGGATCAACTGAGCAGGTCTCTACAGCCCACCCAATCAATGCCAGCAGCATCAATTTGTGCAGCTCCAGTAGTGTAGACAAAACCTTAAGAGGCTATAGCTGGGTTGGTGGAAGAATTATTCTATTTCCCTAGTGGTGTCTAGGTGACTTAATTGTATCGCATAGGGCATGACATTTTTCACAGCCTGGATTAAAGTAGTTAAACTGATCTAACTTCACACTGTAAATCAGCCTTCACTCTTTTCTCATACCATATGTACACTACGAGGACGATACTGATACAGCTATGAGTAAGGTAGAAGCAGATTTCACTAATGGAAGGGTCCACCTCCCTCATCAGTAGCAACTAGATTTATCATTCCATCAACCTAGTTGCGTCAACACTTGGGGTTAGATTTGCACATCTATGTAAGCCAGGGGTATGGATTTTTCAACCCTTTCACTGGTGTAGCTATGTCAGTCTAATTTTATATAAGGGCCAGACCTACGGCAAACTTCTGTTAAAGACAGTGAGAGAAACTAGTGTGATTGAAGCAAGATCTAGCACAAATTAGATGTTTTGATTCTCTTCCCTTTAGATATAGCATTATCCAGTTCCTCTCCTATTGGGTGGAAGCAATCATCCCAGTGCTGTAAAGACAATGTTACACTAAAGCATCCAACCCCTGCCCCAGCTCTCTCCAGTGTACACATTCTGTGTGCATCTGGTGTGCCTGCATCACCATTGTGGGACTTACTCATTCAGGTTTTCACGCTAATGTACATGGGCACTAATCACACAAGTCCAGCAAGATCTGGCCAGTACACAATAATTCTTTGCTCAAACAGAGCCCTATAGTGTATCATGTACCCGTTTGTCCTTGTTATTGTCAAAGCATTTTTAATTGCCCTGTGGAGATCAAAAACACAGCCCAGGCTGTCCATTAGCTAGAATGTCAATGTGTTTAAATTTGCAACATATAGATACTTCCATATTTGTTGCTCTGTAACGAATGATATTTGAACCACAAGGCAAATCACCTTCTTAAACAAAACTTTAACATCTCATTTTACAGGATTTTCGTATGCTCATATGTGAATGTTTCTTACAAAATTACCCTCTAATGTTTACAGACAGTGAGATAAAATAGAAATACACTCATATACTTCAGTTTTGCTTTGCACTGGTAGCTTATTCTGTGGGCTGCATTCTAAAACTCCTACTTAGTCTTAGCTCAGGAAGCACTCATAATGACTCCATTTGGAAGTGCGTAGGATTTAACATCTGCAGATTTTTGTAGGTAAGTTTCACAGAACTCTAGACAGAACTCTCTTATTTGCCCTTTTTATGCTTTTATTTAAAGGCAAAGGAGAATTCATCTGACAGTTGATCTAATAAAATATGCCATGGCCAAAATTTTTCTCCAGTGCTGCTGACACTTGATTGGGGGTGAGGGGAGACATGTCATTTGCTTTGGGCTTTTAAACAAAAATACAGAGGGTTTTTGTTTTTGTTTGTTTTTGTTTTTTAAATGGACAGTTGTGTTACTTTGAAACACAGAATGGACTATATTGTCTAGAAGGAATCTCAGAGCAGGTCTCAAAGGGAATATTTCTTTGCTTAGATGCATGAGAAGAAAAAAGGAGATGGGTTTTATATTTTAGTTTTCTCCTATGTCTCCAGGTGAACTGAAATCTGTTCAGTTTATCATTTCATTCTCTGTGTCCATAAGGTCAATGGGAATCTTTCCAATGACACTATTGCTCTTTGAAGCAGCTATGAGTTTTCTGTTAATATTATAGAAAACTATTCAACATTCTTTTGCTTACGACATGTGGATTCCACAAGAGAAGAATGAATTCTCTAACATTGCTCTGTGGTTCAGCTTGTTTTATCTAGGTGTTTTTTCTGTTGGATGATTTTCCTAGAGCAAAAGCTTATTGCATGTCTGCAGGTTGCTGAATAACTTTTTAGTTGCGTTACTGATGTCAATCATAGGGCCCTGGTCCTTCTTTTAAGATGATGTTTTAACCCTTGTGCCAGGGCAAGATGGCTGAACAAGGGCTGGTTTCTGTATCTAGGGGTTTCCAAATAATGCTATAGCACCAATAAGCTTGAGTCCCCACCCAGTTTTCTGGGAAATTATGCACTGTTCCCTGGGCACCCCAGAGAGGTAATGCTTCCCCGCTCGCAAGCACGAGTCTAAGTGTAGTATATAGAGCTTTAATTGTGGTAGAGAAGAGTTTAAAGGCACAGTAGCAAAAATCAACACTGATTTGGAGAATAAGTGCAGAACAAGATTTTCCCCAAGCCCTTCACCCACAGCATAACAGAGCATATAAACTCAATAGCAAAACCAGCACTGATCTGACTAATCAGTACAAACCAGGATTCCCAACAAAACCCCAGGGTATGTAGGGAAGGTTCCTCACACCTGCTGTCCACTGGCACCGCTCGCTGATCACTCATACCATCCACTGGCACCGCTCGCTGATCACTCATACCATCCACTGGCACCACTCGCTGATCACTCATACCATCCACTGCTCTGCAACTGGTCGCTCCTGTTGTCCAGCTGTCTGCTGGCCCCTCACACCATCCGCTGGCTCTGCCTCTTGTCACCAGCACCACCCACTGGTCACGTTTCACTGATTTCAGCTCTTAGAGAGTCACAGGCCTCAATGATTTCAGCTCTTAAACTCAGAACACTGCAAACAGCTCCTTTGATTAAAATAACAAAAGGCTCTGCAAAAAGCCAGGCAATTGATATGTCCTTTGATAGTGGGGCAGGGGTGAGGTAGTGCCTCAGGCATAGCTCTAAACCAATCTAATGCTAACCTCCACCCCTTTCTGCTTTCAACAGGCTGCAAACAGAGGGTTGGTCCCTCTTTCAAGTTCCTTATTGCTAATGGAGACATTTTCCCCTTCAGCTAACTTAAACAGATTTTGAAGAATTAAAAGAATAGCAGTATTTCATGTTTCCTTTCAGTAAAATTACAGATATTGACAGATTTATGATCAAACCAACCTAGATACCATTAACCATCATGCACTGCACCCGCCAGTGAGACTATGCGAATACCGAATTGTGCTTTTTATGCCCATGCAAATACAAAACCAATGCAGATAAGTTCCCCCCCGCCCCATGGCTGTTGGGCACAGCCTTAGACCTGCCTTACAATGGCATCGTCAGCATTTGTGGGTGCAGAAGGCACTCAGAACATTGAGATCCTCTGAACTGGGCCAGAGATGTTCATAGCACTTGACAAAACTGATAAAGATGAATTCCCTTCCCCACAGAGCTTATAAGCAATACAATTCGAAAAACCAGAAGAGGTTGTGAGAGATCAAAGAGTGTACTATGGTGGCCACAGAGCCTGAGCACCCCTTCATGTCCAGACACTGTTTTGCAGGCGCCCTTCTTCTGTTTTCCCTTCTTGCAGGCTTCTCCAAGAACTACACACATGGATAACATTACCCCTTGCTTGTGGCAGGTTTAATCCTTTTCTAAATGAACCCTGGCCTTGCATAGCATAGCTGAATAACAGAAATAATTTTATCAGTCCTTGGAATCCTGCGATAAAATCCACCCCACATAAAGGTCCATATTTCACTCCCTTGTCTTCTCTCACTGCCAGAGCTCTTCCTCCATCCCAGTCTGTTCTCACAGCCCATTTTTCTGGTTCTCCATACCCCCATCTTCTGACTTAGGCCAATCGGCCTCCAAACACGTAGGCCCAAACCCTATCATGGTTGCCCCACAGGAGAATCCTCCTCCATAAGCTACTCCTTTCTCTTTTTCACAGCTCCCTTTGTCTCAGGGTCTTCCCTACAGGAGCACTTTACACCTTCTGCAGTCTCTGTAGCATTTCCTGAATTGCCCTCCTATAGCGTAGGCCCCTGATGGGTTGTATAGGGCATTCATGGATGTCTCCCAGGTCTGGCTTATTCCGTAATCAGGGTTGGCTAGGTCCAGCCATTAAGGGGCAAGCCACCCTGCTATAGAGTACGCCCTGGTACACCATGCACTCCATGTCACAGATGGTGGAATAAAAACAGACCCATTCAGCAGAACACTCCAGGTGAACTTATTTAATAATATTTAGCTTTTACATAGCACTGCTCAGCTGTAGATCACCATGGGCTTTGTACAGGAGGTCAGCATCATTGCTCACCTTTTACTGATGAGAGAACAGCGGCTAAATGATCTCCCCAAGGTCACCCATGAAGCCAGTGGAATGAAACCCCATTCTCCTTTGTCCTAGCCAGTGACAGAATAGACAGACAGACTTCACTGGTGAACTACACCTCTGCTATAAATTTCAGCACTGCAGTAGCATTTTGCAGGAGGAAAGAAAAGTAGAGTGGGGAAAAAGACATCCAGTGCCCTTTCTCATAGAGGGGTAGGTGTATGTCTTGTATATGCAGATTATAATTATCTGATATAGTCATTATTCCATTTCGTATGTGGGACAAGTCATTGTTTTCATAATCCATTATTATATTCTGCCCCAAAGTTATAACTGGGGAAAATATAGATTTGTCATCTGTGACTGCAAGGTTACCTTCTATACACTCATGTTCTCTTGAGGTTTTCCACAGATGCTTATAATTTTTATTTTAAAAAAGTCTACGAGTTTTTCTCTTAAAGTTTTAACTTATGTCTCTCATTCTCCCATGTGATGGTTCAGCTGGGTAAAAGTACGTTTTCACCTACTGTACAGAAACTTTTGCTTGTTGGCTCCATTGAGAGTTGTGAGAATATTGTGTAAAATTGCACTTTGAAAATAAGTACTGGACATGTCATTCTGTAGATTGTTCTGATAGATCACAGTGTTCTGGGTTACATAAGTTAACAAGCTAGACTCTGTGTTAGAAGGAGTCATATCCCACAAAGTTTTTCATATTTGAAAGCTGAGCAAAGGTGACCAGAAGGCATGATGATTCTGCTGCACTTTTAAAGGCTGGAAGAAAAGAACTATCACAG
Organism: Podocnemis expansa; assembly: GCA_007922195.1. Lineage (NCBI taxonomy): Eukaryota > Metazoa > Chordata > Testudines > Podocnemididae > Podocnemis > Podocnemis expansa. The sequence goes on from ML682004.1 coordinate 2,689,237, forward strand.
ACTGGACTGATTCCCTAAAGATGCCAATTGATCAAAGGATTTTTTTTTAAGTTGCAGAATTTGGTAATTCTGTGAAAAGTCTGCTTAAGATCTCAGCAAAATGACACAACATAGCAAACTGATAATAGAGTGTTTCTCGTGTTCAAAGATTAAACACTCTTAAAACAATTTTGTAGCATAGCTGATAGAGTGTAACGGTAGGTTACTATTTACCATTTCTCCAAATGCTGTGTATTTCAAATATTTTACAGTTCTTACATGCTGGTGGTTACAGCAAACTTAAAATAACAACGGCTGTGAGAGGACTGGGGTCCTGTCATCATTTAGAAATTATGATTCCTGCCATGGCTGGAGTTGGGGCTGCTCCCCAAATTGACTTTGTCCTAGACAAGAATGACCTGCTCACTGCAGCTGGTCAGCAAATGGCCTTTATCCCATGGAAACTTTTGACTTTTCAGCATAAAATCAAAAATCAAACTGTTCTGATTTGGAAATCCTGCTGTAGTAGCTCATACTCCTGTCTTCTCCCAAGTCTTGTCTCTGTTGTAAGACTAGATTTCCCATACTGCATGGCAGAGCCCCCTGATGATGAAAGGAAGCAGTTGTGTCATAGAAGTCTGTGACCACAGGGCATTATGGGAGATGAGGAGCTCAGCAAATACTGTACTAGGAATACGGGGAAACCTAATTACAGCTCCCATGCAGCATCCTAGCTTGCCCTCCCAGTATCTAGCCCCTTGCCCAGCATCATTGCCATTCACTACTTATCCTTAGGGAGACTGTATTTTTCTCGGGGAGATCCCAGGCACGTATCTCCAGACCCCAAGAATCCAGTAGTATTCTTTGCCAGTGGTTAAAGTATAATTTGAGGGGCCTCCTTCCAGTATTATCCAGCCCCCCGTTATGCGTGTGTGAGCCCAATTTTTCTAGATTCTGGAATCTGGGTCCCAGAACTCTGGCCCATCGAATCTGTGGGCCCCGAACTGTGTTCTGGGGCATTCTGGCTTACTTTAACCCCTGCTCTTTGCCTTTCAAAGATTTCTTCTGGGCTCTAACTAAAATGAAAGATTCAAACCAAAAATTCTTCTCTAGCTGAAAAGTGTTCATTTCGCCACAGGGCTGAGAATGTCCTCATCACCTGCTAAAGGTTGCTTCTTCTAATTGTGCTCCAAAATACCACAGAAGCTATTACAAATGGAGCCACAAACAGAGATAGCACTAATACCAACACCAAGATACTAACATGGAAAGCAAAGATCAAAGAGGCTTTATAATTCCTATAATAGTCAGTATGGCAGATTAAATGACATTTTTAAAACTGCCTAACTGATTTAGTAGCCTAAATTCCATTTTCGAAAGCAGTTAAGTCGGATAGGAACATACGTCCCATTGAAAATGAAGGAGACTTAGGCTGCTAACTCACTCTGGCGGTTTCGAAAATTTAACTACTATAATCTGATGAGTGGAACGTTGGAAAGTATTCAGCATTGGCCTAATCTACTCCTACTGAAATCATTAGGCATCACTGACTTAAATGGCGGCAGACTTAGACCAACATTTAGTGTTTTGTTTTATCAAACAACGCTGCAGGGACATAGACTTGCAAAACGTTGCTCTGTCTATAGCATCCATTTATTCTGCTCCGTAGGTCTACACTTCCTTTTCAGAGTGTTTTCCCTTATTGTACACAACTGTCATGGGGCATACCCAATAATATTCACTGATAGTTATCATTATAGGTATTGTAGTGTGAAACCCCGATTTCACACCCTGAGCTTTCCAAAGCCTTCACTAATCATTGTGATAAAATTGTCTTTAAGTCTCTGCCTAGAAGGTGGAAGCTGTAGAAAGTGAAGTCAGGCTTCCTTCAGCTCTTTTTTGAGTTGAAAGAGAGAAAACAAGCAAAACACATCTTCCTATTGTGTGCTCTGTAGGAATGTGATAAGCTCAAAGGTTAGTCAGAGCAGGTCTGCACCACGTCCGGATTTTGGCGGCAGTGGAACAGAGATGCACAAAGTACTTAAAATATTTTGCATATCTCCCTTCAGCTACCTACTGTCTGCTTACTGCGGTGTCTTCAGTGTGGTGAGTCGAAGGGAAATGCTCTCCCTTTGACTCAGCACAGTTCTACTTACTGGGTTGGTCTTCAGCAACAGACTTCCTGATCAGCAGAGTGGGTCTTCACAGATCAAATCAGTTGATTGGGAAGAGTGATCTGACGGCTGCGAATTTGCTGCCGTCAGTGAAGACTACCCCTCAGTGTGATTGTATTGCAGTTATTGAAGCTTAGGAACAGTGGAAGAATCATTCCTTAGAGGCTTTAGACAATGACACTTTAATACCAGAGTTAAAATATCAAGTTTGCACTGTAGTGCCATGGGGTCAGGATACATTTGTCTTTGAACAGCCTGCTCATAGAGGTTTTTCATCATTGGATGAGCCATAATGGCTTAGAGAGCACACATGAGAAGTGTATTGATAGTACCAAGCTGGGAGGGACTGCAAGGGCTTTGGAGGACAGAATTAGAATTCAAAATGAGCTTGACAAACTTGAGTAATGGTCTGAAATAAGTGGAATCAAATTCAATAAGGATAAATGCAGAGTACTGCACTCGGGAGGGAATAATCAATTGCAAAATGAAAACTGACTGCCTAAGAGGGAACACTTTAAAAAAAGGATCTGGGAATCATAGTGGTTCACAGACTAAATGTGAGTTAACATGTAATATTGTTACAAAAAAGGGGAATAGCATTCTGTATTAATAGGAATGTGGTAAGCAGGACACGAGCAGCAATGATGATCTTGGTTTAGAATACAACTTTTCCTTTTATTTGACTGTGGTTAACTTCCTGACTGATTAATCATTTGACTTTATATTAGTTTGACTTTTATTCACTTAAAATCTTACTGTAGTCAATAACTTACGTTTGTTTTGTGAAACGGTGCAGTGTGGAATGAGAGGATGTGCAAAGGCCTCATTGGGAGCAGAAGCTGATGCCTATCAATTTCTTTGTTAAATTGACAGACAAGTGTAAATGACCTTGCCAAGCTCCATGGGGGTGTACTAAACTTTGTACAACTAGTTTGTATCTGGAACTGGGCGGGGGGTGTTGCTGGAGGATTATCCGATGACTAGCTAGCGAATGCTCTTCCACTCCCATCTGTGTGACTGGGTGTGAGCTGACCCAGCAGTGGGCATTCACACCACAAGGCAGGGTAAGTTGAGGCCCTGGAGTGGAGAACTGAGGTGATACAGCAGCAAACCAGTCCAGATTGCAGGAGGGGAAGAACATCAGAGGTCAGTTAACATCTCTGCAGCCCTAAGACAAAAATTGTGGGCGAGGGGGAGTTTAGTGGGTCCAGATTATTGTAGTAAGCCACTAACCCAGTGCCTTAAAGTCTGTATATTTTAGTGTCTAGCTGAGTTAGGAATTTAAAGTCCCAGACTTGTCCTCTGAAGGTGTTGTGCAGATTTTCTGTGAGGATGAGGACTGAGATCAGATATGGAGTAATTGCTTTGTGAAACCTATTCTCCCAGTGGCTGATGTGGTGTTTTGGTCTTTTATTCTTTGCTCTATGAGTACATTTGGGAACACAGTGATCACCTTGTTTTATCCACATGTGGTTTGGGGTAGTAAAACACTGAATGAGGTACCCCACATGTTGTGGATAAGTATGTGTGAGACCAATGAATCTTGAAAGGTTTGCTGTGAAAGGTGTTGCTCATCAGAGGAGTGAGATAGCTCTATGAAGTTTTGCATCTGTTGTGGCAGAATGTATTTCTAAATTGCTGCAGCAGTGTTGATGATCGATGCCACAGGATCGATAGAGCAGGCACCAAGCAGTGGAGACCTGCTCAGTCAATCCTGAAAGTACTCTCCAGTCAATGCTGTAAATCCACTCCTGTAAGAAGAGTAAGGCTGCATTGACCAGAAAGTGTCTCCCATCAATGCAGTCCAGTGGAGATGCTGCAGTAAATCAAAGTTGGTAAGCCAAGAGAAGATATGCAAGCTATGCTACATAGCTTGTGTATCTCCTGTCAACTTCTGCCGGCCTTTTAAACCAGGCCAAGGTCTGGATTTGGTGGCTTCTTGTCTGGAGGGAGCTTGCTTCTAATGAGTTTGGCAGATTGAAGAGGGGATTGGGAAAGTTTTCTTTAAGGATGTGGTCCCAAGGGATTGTAATTGTTTAATGTTACCTTGTTTGGGTTCCACTTTGGGTAGTCATTTTACACTATCATTTGATATTTTTGTTGAGTCTGAGATTTTGAAAATTTTCTAAGGGAGTTACCAAATTACATTTGAATCAGTAGTGTCCATTTACCTCAGGATTTCAATGAAATTTATGAACCTAACTCCCTTGAGCTCCTTTAAAATACTAGTTAAATTAAAAATAATTGTTATTTTCTAATTTCCATTCATGGAAGAATGGAAACCTGGTTTACGATATCATTTTTATTAAAAGAGACATTCACTGGATATTGTCTCCTATTTCAAGACCACAAACTATTACCCTTCGTGATTTTGCTCTCATCCCTAGTTTTCTGGTTGTTTTTATTATTCCATCTGGGTTTTCCTGCATTCATTCCTAATGATGTGCACTCCATTTTCTGCTGGAACCATTTCCATCACCTCTTTCACACATTGATTTTCCATCATCCCTGTTTTAGTTTTCTCATTTACCATCTTGTTTTGCTGCTCACAAGTCTATGCTGCTCATTATTTCCCTCAAGACTCTGTTTTCCAAACTGATAGGTTTGTACGGAGAACATAACACATTGCAAATGCACCCAGCCACACTTTTTATGTTGTCTTCACTGATTAGCACACAGCACTGTTCAGTTCAAATCAAAACTGTTTTCAATGATTTTCATGACATCCCTAAGACATTTCTTCTCCTTCCAAGTGCCAGCCAAAAGCATTGCCTTTGGAATGTTCTTTTTCTTACAGTTTGAGAGATTGCATCGTGCATTTCCTCAGCTATTGAAATTCATTTATCATTTAACCACCTGAATCCAATTTCTTTACTAATTCTTCATTTTGTTCTCTCCTGATGCACAAGGTCTCAGAACATTTTCATAGTTCTTACTCATACTCATACTGTTATATTTCATTCCTCTTTTTCACTATTCAGATTGCATCAGTATATAGTCACATTGCCTTGTGAACTTGAACTAACTTTTTCTATTAATTTCCAGCGCTATGTCTATAATTTAAGTATTGCTGTAACACACTACCATCCCAGGGGTTCTTCTATAATAAAGTAACATATGACTTACCAGGTAATTTTAAAATCATTGCTGTTAATATAAAACATCACAGAATAACTTCTGAATTAAATGAAGTTCCTGCACCACATAACATGTCATGAGAACTTTGGCTAGCATGAAGTAACTGGAGAAAATGTCTCGAAACTCAGTGACAATTATATGCTATATGTTCTCCTCTGTTCCCAGTCCACAGAGTATGAGTCTGTTATAGGCCAAGCTCAAGAACATTTATGCTTTTTGGTTCCGAAGGTCTCCAATTCAGTGTTGTTTGCACTGGCCACGGTGGCTGCCATCACCTAATTACTGTAATTCTTTCCTCCTTTGTAGCACTCAACCCTTAAAATCAATGGGAATGGCTGGCATTTAGCAACACTCAAAATCATAAATAAAAATAATTTCTGGTAAATTTATAGCTTTCCTTCCCTTTATCTGCTTTATATTTTTTACTGTTACCTCTGTGTCTTTTCCATCTTCCATTCTGTTGATCAGTCTGAGATCTTATCAGTGAAAACCCTGTGCCACTTCTCCCTGATCATTGAAGAAGTCGTAGTAATGATAAGTTCTGTGGCACTTTAAGACTAACAGATTTATTTTTTGCATGAGCTTTCGTGGGAGAAGATCCCACTTCCTCAGGTTCTTTGAAGATGGGTGAACTTACAGAAAGGAATGAAACTAAATGCAAGGGGGTGTAAAACATAGGATCAGGTCATAAAGTAACAGCAAATCACAGCAGTTTACAGGCTCAAACCATGGGAAGCCTGATTTAGTTTCATTCCTTTCTGTAAGTTCACCCATCTTCGAAGCATCTGAGGAAGTGGGATCTTCTCCCTTGAAAGCTCATGCAAAAAATAAATCTATTAGTCTTAAAGTGCCACACAACTCCTTGTTGTTTTTTTACTGGACTAGACTAACACGGCTATCCCTTCTCAAATTAGTAATGATAACCACTTTTCTAACCATTTCTGACCATCATGGGGCTGGTCCCTACAGGAACAGTTAAGTCGGAGGAAGATAAGCCAAAAAACCCTACATATTCACTGTTGTTTTCCAGCAGCTTTAATCAAACTGTCAAAGTCATATGTATTAAGTCAAAAGTTTATAATTCATATGTTTTCAACATAAACTGTTAGTGGTCTGTTCCAGTTAGTTATTCTGATGCTGTGTAGGCAGCAGTTATATTCAGTACCGGAGATGGTTTGGGTCTAAATTTCCACAGCTGAAATGTGCGGCAAACTCAATACTGATTGTGGGAATTCGTAGCCCAAGCCCTACAGGGCTCTCAAGCCATAAATGACATTTATACAATGGCTTTCATCCAGGGAATATGAAAGTCTAAAGATGTTACAGCCTGTATAGAGAGTAGTTGCTCAAATGCATGGCCACACCTGAGATAAAGCCTTCAAACAGAGTAACTGTACACAGCAGTTCAGGGTTAAAAGAATACTTTATCCAATTTATAGGTAGATAGAAATTGAGCCAGGACACCATGGCAAATGTTCTTGCTCTTACACAATGTGCTGTTCACCCTGTTGTAGATATCACATCTTCTGTAAAAATCTTTTCAGTGGATGGCTATGATTACAATATTCCACACTGGACCAAAGAGAATGAATTAGCAAGGGTTTCACTGGAAAAGAAAATTGAATGTCAAGTTTGTTTTCTCTGCTTTCTCTACCGTTAAAATTCCATTGCAGAAAAATAAAGTATTTCGCAAAGAGAGGAGACAAAAGATTGTTATGTTACAGAGGTGTTTTTTTTTAACAGTGAAATATCTGCAGCTGATGGGAAATTGATACAATTTGCTGCTTTCAAAAACACTTAGAGACTGCTCATTAAAATGTGGTTTCTGGTTTCTTCTGTGAATTATGGCTTCTTTGTAAAATATCTTATGGATTAAGATATGCTTTAACACAGTTCACTTGACAACTGATAGAAATTACACTTTGTGTTGGGCTATTTTCACTGTAGGATACTTCCAAAATAGAATGGAAGTAAACATCTTCTTGCTCTTACGTTTTAGACTCTTTTTGCTAGGGTGTTTTTACAGGGGTGAACTGGCTGGAACTACTATTGTATACTGTCTAGCAAAAGAATTTAAAGCCATTATACTAAAGCTATGGAAGAATAAAAGGATGTGTAATGTAGCTGTTTGATGTATTAACAGATGCCAAACTACTATACATCTGGTATTATAATGTCACAGTGCATCTCACTCATTTCAGGGCTCGTGCCTCCTGCTGGCTGTCTTGGCGATTCGCTCAAGGCCAACATCCCTGTCCACAGTCTGCATGCTGTCATTTGCTCTTTCCCATTTGCCTGTAGCCCCTCGCATAGCCTTTGTCACTGTCTGCATTCACCCCTTCCAGGGGAATTTAGTTCCTACTTTCATTTCCCCTGTGGCGACTGAAGTCAGTTGACTGCATCAGACTGAATTCTGAAGGTTTTTTCCCTTTTTCATTGTTTAAAGGCTCAGACAGCCAAATCCTGAATTGCTTTTGACTGACCAGGCATACTCTGCTCCAACCAGTAGCCAAACTTTGCAGAGCAGCACTTCCTGCCAATAAGTGGCGGGAAATGGAATAAGAATGAATTAAAGATTGAAATAGATGCATTTGAAAAAATCAAAATACATTTTGTATTTGAATAATAATGAAAAGGGGGAGTTTTAAATGAGTTGATCTGAATAGCTTTCATCTTGCCAGTGAGGAATAATCTCATCTATCTGTCAAGAATGGGGGGCGTTGGGGCGAGGAAAACCTTTCAACTGGATTTGTTGTTGAGTTTGATTCCGATGCCTGGACATTTTCTTTAATCAGTAAGAAGGGATTAGTGACAGACAAAATATTGATAGTTTTGACTTTAGTCTCAGCAAAGAAGAGACTGAGAAAAGAAGTATTGATTTCTATGAAGGATGACTCTGCCAATCTATGTGATTGGAAGTCCTCAGTCCTGTATTATTGCTTGATGGTGTGTGACAGAAAGGGGTTTTGAACCAGCTTTGTAATCTATATTTGAATTAAAAGCAATAAATTTCACTTAGCTAACTGGGATATCTTATACTTTTGCTCCACTATGTTCCACTAATACTAAGGTATTCCCCAGGCTCTTGTGAGGTTTTATTAAATAATTGTCCTTGCAAGATCTCATAGAACCCGTACTGGGAGAACCTACACAAAAAGTCTTAATAAGCAATATTGTGGTCCTTACCCTAGAAGTGGGAGTAGAGAGACATACACTCCCATGAGGAGCTCTGATGGGATAGAGCTTCTGTGGATGGTCTCGTGCCCTGATGGTACATGCCAGGGTTGTAGAGCCTGTTCTCCACACTGGAGTTGGACCACTCCATAGGCCAGTGCAGGCAGGGACAGGAAAAGAAAGGCAATTAATTCCAGATATAGACAGCAAAATAACTATCCTGATTTTCAGAGTTTCTAGTATTTCTCGTCATTCTATAGTTAGTGTCCAGATCGGGTCATTTCTTTAGGTGGTTAAATAGCTACCTAATTTTAGAATCCAAAGTTTCAAAATTTTGGGTCTTTTTTAAATAGGTGCAAGCTCTGATAAGGTATTTTCTCTAATAAAAAAGTAACGAAGGGGCTGATCCTGCATCCTGAAAATTCATGAGAGTTTTGGTATTGACTTTGGAGTAAACAAAATTGAGCTTTAAGGCCCCTGCCCAGCAAAAATATTTAGCATGTGCTTAAAAGTATATTAAGTTAAAGTCAAGTACGTGCTTAAATTTTTTGCTGGTTCAGGGTCTTTGAAAATCCTCTTTGCACCTTTACCCATTTTAACTGAGCTTATTTCTTCCTGGGATTTATTCAGAGCTAAAAATGTAGAGATGCAGCAAGTGTTATGGCCTTGAAGATTTCAGTCCCTTGACCACTGCACTTCCATGAAATCTCACTGCTAATCTAGTACTCATTAAAGGATAATAAGAACAAATTTTCACCTCAGTTCAAAAGAATTCCAAAGTACATTTAAAATTGTAAAATAATGATTAGAATATTTGGCAAAATGCAAGTATTGTAAAACATGCTAAGGGTGAAACTGATAAAAATCTAGGCCCTGGTTTTGCAACTGGCTTGAACTGGAACTTGTGTAAGAGTTTACCACATACAGTAGCATGTCTGATTTGTCTAGACTGGTTTTTTCCCCGAATACCTGAAGCTTCTTACTCTGCTCGGATGACTTTTTGTGCTGTCCGTCTAATAAGGCTGGTGGTAAAATTTTGTCAGTTGGAGTGACAATGAATTCTGTGACTCACCCACTCAAACTGAGACAGACAAGATACTTAACATGAAAACTGAAGTCCTCTAAGTTTTTTGGTGCCACAGTGTTGTTTTTGTGGGGGAGCTGAGAGAGATCCTTTGGCAGTGCTTTAAAATAGCTGTCATGAGGATTATGAGATATAAAAATTATTCTCCTTAACTTCTGATGATAGGACAAGAAGCAATGGACTTAAATTACAGCAAGGGAGGTTTAGGTTGGACATTAGGAAAAATTCCTAACTGTCAGGGTGATTAAGTACTGGAATAAGTTGCCTAGGCAGGTTGTAAAATCTCCATTACTGGAAGTTTTTAAAAGCAGGTTAGACAGACGCCTGATGGTACTTGGTCCTGCCATGTGTGCAGGAGACTGGACTCAATGACCTCTCATGGTCCCTTCCAGTTTCTAGGATTCTGTGATAACTCAGTAGGACTTGAACAAATCAGCTTTTCCTCCACTGCATTCTCTTTCACAACTCCTAATGTATTACAGTCACTGTTTAATCTTTATAAGGCTATCCTGTCAGCTTTGCATACCTTATTTTTGCACATACACCTCATGCAAGATGCCAGTGAGCCTAATTTAATCACTACAGTGATTAGGTTTTGCTTTTGATTTAATGGCAGCTAAGCTAAAATATGTGCAAGAACCTGACTCCCACAATGTCTTGTTCAAACAAAAATACACTGACCATAAATGGAGGCTGTATCATCAGGTATGCACATGTACAATTATTGTTAATGGCCATTTACGTTTAGCAGAGTGCTTTATTAAAAAGATGATCACTTGTGTTTCGGTTTTGCCAACCCGAAGCATACAGAAATCATGAGTCAAAATAAAACCCATCCATTAGTGGTTCTTATTCTTTGTTTTCTGCTTCTTAGTGCCTTTTGGGTTCACATTTTCTAGCTTTGATGTCAGTGAAGTTTAAGCATGTGCTTGACTGCTATCCTGAAGAAGGATGTGTTGTGGAAATAAGCTTCAGCTGACCTGTGTGCAAGAAGTGACAATATGAAGCTTGTATTTTCACAGCAGCAGCCTATAAAAATCCAGGCTTTCACCATAATTGGATTTTCACTCCACATATATTACAAAACTTTCATGTAGAATTCATTATTGTATAACAAAGACAGACAGAACCTGAAAGCTGACAATACGTCAAAATGTCTTAAGTTAAACATGGCCATTTGAACAGTCCAGCATTTCGAATAATTAATGTTATACGGCTAGGTAGAATCATGACCGTAACATGTCCTGCTATACTATTTAAGTGGTAAGAACTTTAATTCATTTTTCTGCCGCAGTGACATTCAAAATAAACTTCCCTTTAGAGCAGAAAATGGTTTCTATGTGAATTTGATATTTTTCAAAGGCTTGAATAGTATCTAAAGGAAGAAAGTAGTAGTTCTTGTGAGAGTCGTTTTTGTGGAGCTATTCTAAGAGACTGAAAGGTTAGGGAGTCAGTGCAGTACATTTGCCATGCATGCAAGAGAGATGAACAGAATTTATTAATATTCTCTGCCTATATAAAACCAGCTTTCACTAAAGCTCTGACTTATGTTTTTCATAGTCTCATTTGTTTTAGTGTAGGATCAATGCACTGAGAACCAGACTGTAGTAGTTAATGTATCGGCCACATGAATTTTATATTCAGACCTCCTTTAAATAAACACCATAAAATGGAACTGACAGTTTACAGAAAAGCTAGAAAATGTTAGTTTAACAGCTGATAATTCCTCTCTCATGAAGCGGCAACCTATCCTTCCAAACAATTGACTTCATGATCAAATAGCTCTTTTCCCCATCCATTGGTATGATTCCATACAAAGAGACCACCACAACACGCCTCCTCTCTGTGTTAATACTTACAAAACTAGCATACCCCCCAGGTGACTGTCACAAGAAAAGTAGATGATATCCTAGGGATTTTGGTGACCTCTATAGCTATGTCTACACTTCCAAGTTAGTTCAAATTAAGGAGGCTTTATTTGAACTAACTTAGTCCCTGTCTACACTAGGCTTTCATTAATTCCTTAATTCAAACTAATGAAAGCTTAGTTCAAACTAGTGAGACCCACCTGTTAGGCCTTGGTTCAAACTTGGCACAATGTGCACATTTAAGTCCACTTTGTAACTCAAACTAAGGGCAGTTACTTTGAATTAACAAAGTGGGTTAAGTCAAATTAACTGTAATTCAACTTAGTCCACATTGTTAATTTGAACTAATAAGTTCTAATATACTTCGAACTTATTAGTTTAAATTAACAAATTTGAACTAAGATTGGGAAGTGTAGAGGTAGCCTATGTGACACAGAGACACAGAAAATGGACTATTTGGGGCATGATGGTGGGCGAGATTCTTAAAAAGAGGCCCTCTGCCACCTCTGTGCATGTATTTGGACTAGTAGCCAGCACAAGAGAGTTTAGGTGCTCCTTCTACTTGAGCTACTTAGTTGGTAAACTGTTTGGGGTAGGGACTATCTTTGTGTTTTGTGTGTGTGTAGCACCTCACATAGTGGGGTGTTGCTCCACGAGTTGGGCTGATGTGTGTTACCATGATACAAATGATGTTGAGAATAATAATAATGTCAACAACAACAGTAATGATTAATAAAGCCATCATGGATAGGGAGTGCAAGGACTGGAGACGCTGTTGTCATTTTCCAGTGTTTAGATCCGGGGTCTCAAACTCAAACACCACAAGGGCCACATAAGGACTAGGAGGGGGCTGAAGGAGGATTAGTACAATAGTGCAAGGGCTGCACCACTGAAATCTTTCCACACAATGATATTGCAAATATTGGTAATGATTGTGGTGTTGTGGGCCACAGGAAATAGCTTAAGGGGCCACATGTGGTCCACGAGCCGTGTGTTTGAGACCCCTAGTTTAGATCTTAGGTAGCTCCTGGAGGCCTCAGCTGGGCCGGGAGTCCTATTTCACTAGAAACCAAACAAACATAGAAAATGACAACACTCACACGCTAAGAGACAAGACAGAACAGATCAGTGAGCCAAACAAGTAGTGTGAACATGGCAGAGACAGTATTAAAAATAATAGAACTTGTGCAATTCTTCGTCACTCAGGAGCAGTGATCATAGCTCACCTGTGGCAGCTTTCAAATAGTTCCATCGCCGTTTTGCAGCCTGGGCAAAGTATTCCATCTGCCCTCGGATCCCTAAACAGGACTTGTTCACCTGGTCTTTTCCTAGAGGTCAAGATCTGGCATGCATTGCCTATAGCTTTCTTCTTCTTCTCTCCCTTTTGAGTTGCTCTCATTCACCCTGATAGCTTTTGTCAAATAAAAAAACAAAGGCTGGACTATTCATTTAGCCATTAAAGGCTAAATTCCTTCTGATCTGGGCCACAGAGCTGATCTCTTGATGGCCATTCTGCTCACTAGGTGAAATTCACCACCAAGCAAAGGATCATCAAAAGTACTCTGCAGTTTTTAAATACTTCTTAAATCCTCAGAATTAGCCAACATTGGACTGAAAGACTAGAGGTGAACATTTTCATCATACAGATGTCAGAGGAGATTTTGGCACTAAGTTTGTGTCACGACGCACAGTTTCAGATTCAGTTACATATGGCTACTGGGGTCATCACACTTGGGTAGAATGGGGCCCCCTGAAGTGCAGATCAGCTAGAGGATTTCCCTCTGGGAAAGAAGTATGGAGTTTCTGGTTGGCCCTCTCCCCCTTCTTTAGCCAAAAGGAGGAACAATTAGGTTCTGCCCTGCTTACCCTGAGCTACTTGCTCTTGGCCTGTATCTTACCTCCTGTTTTTTTTACTCAGCCTGACTCCTGTTATCTACTCATGGGTTTTGGTCATTGTTTTTTTTTTTTCTTTCCCCTGACCACCTAGTTTCCTTATTCAGTCTGATTCCCGGTATCTGACTCTAGTTCCTGATCTCCGGCTTGTTCCTTTTTCCAGACTTCCTGGTTTCCTTACTTAACCTGATTCCTGTTATCTGACGGTTGGTTCCTGACTTTTGCTTGAGACCTCCTGGTTCTGAACCCTAGCCGCTTTGGGAACCAGGCGTCCCACAACTGAAACACTAACCACTAGGTCTGGCTGCCCATGCCAGCCCTGACAGAATAGGCCAAATCTTGCCCCTAGTGAATTTAATGGAAATACTCCAGTTGACTTCAATGTGAAATGCATCATGGGCACTGTGAGAATTATTTAAATATATTCACTTATAAATGTCTGTTTTGCTTCTAAATTTTCTCATTCCTACTATATTATAAATGTCTAAGTTTATTCTGGGATAGAAGTTACAACTAGATGAATATTTTGGTCATTTTAAGGACATTATTCTTAAGTCTGGAAAGATATTAATTTAATAGCTAAAGGTTGGATCGAGGAAGGAAATTCCATTTTGTGAAGGATTGCAAATTTCCAAAATGAAACTCCAGTGAAATCGACCCAATTTTGTGAAGCCTTTTGACTTCAATAAAACTGTATAGATGGATGGTTTGGTTAAAGTTTCTTTCCAGCACTACTAACATCTCAGATATAGAAATAAGGTACATTTTGGTAACATATTATGTTGTAGATGAATGAGTAAATGTTATTCAATCAATGTGGAAACAGAAGTTTCATTTCTTACCAAAAGAGGTCTTTCAGACAAAACTCTTTTGCTTTGTAGATTGAATTATTAATAGATTTTAACGCCAGAAAGAGCCATTACAATCATTTAGTGAGACCTGTATAATATATGCCAAAGAATTTCATCCAAGTACTCCTGTATTCAGCCCAATAAATTGTTGAAAAAAGTATATCTTTAAAAAAAAAAAAAAGAAAAAGGAAAAAAAGAAAGATCTGGTCTTGATTTGGAGACTTCAGGAGAGGGAGAGTCCAGCACTTTCCTTAATCATTTGTTTCAAAGGTTAATCGCTAAGTTAAAAATGTATGCCTAATTTCCAGTTTGGTTTTAACTCCAAGCAAGCGATCCTGGTTACACAATTCTTCATTAGATTAAGAAGCGAGGAGTCCTGTGGCGCTTAAAGACTAACAAATTTATTTATCGCAAGCGCTTTTGTGGGAGAAAATCCCACTTCGTCAGATGCTCTTCAAAGCAGCAGATGTCTGACAAAGTGGGATTTTCTCCCACGAAAGCGCTTGCGATAAATAAATTTGTTAGTCTTTAAGTGCCACAGGACTCCTTGCTTCTTTTGCTGGACTAAACTAACATGGCTGCCCCCTTTGGAACTTCATTCTATCAAAGTGCTTGGTAGTTTTTTCTCACCATGAAGACATCTATAACATCCCCTTATCACTAATATTCCTTTTGAAGAAATTTATACATACCCACTTACACAAAATGTGTAGTGGATGAAAAACAAAGTTTTCCACTGTTGTTTCTTTATTTTATTAACAAATTGTAAATGCATGGCATGAATGAGATCTGCTATGATATTTAAATTGTGCACCAGTTTCTGAGAAGCATTGTATTCTTGCCGTCTTTTGATATTCATTTTATTTGGCACCTATGATGTTTTTTGGTTGTTCAGTCCTAAGAAAATCCTTAGCATTTGGCACATTCTTTGAGTATTTGACATACATCTCAGAGGAGAGTCAGCTGCTTGCTCTAGGGAAAAAAAAGGTGCTGAAGCTCTGACAGGGTTTAGTAAAATAGGTGTCACATTACATTTAAAGTGAAGAGTTGGCTGGCCTGTTGCCTGTTGATGTGTATAAGAGTAAATCAGTGTTTGAACTTTAATAAACACAGAAGTCTGTTCTGCCGAGATGGGATAATTAATCATTAATCCTTGTGGTAGAAAGTGAGGCTTAGCTGGACAATATTCAGTACACTACACAGAGCCCGCAGAGCAGAGCATGACTAGTAGACAGTATCTGCAGTAAATGTACGCTGACTGTTAGAGGTGGGGGTACTTTTTCACACAGTTTATTTACCAGAAATGTAGTTGTGGCCAAGCTGAAAGTATTTCATACTTGATACAAATTTGATCAGTAGTTTTGGCTACCAAAATAGTTTTTGGGACTCTGACTATCTCTACACTGCTGTTTAAAACCTCCAAGAGTGAGTCTGAGTCTGGGTCTTCAACACTGTAATTGTGACAACTTGAACTACAGCATTAAAAACTATTTTCCAAAGGGGCAGCCATGGTAGTCTAGAAACAAACAAGGTGTCCTGTGGCACTTAAAGACTAACACATTTATTTATTGCATGAGCTTTTGTGAGAGAAGGTCCTGCTTCATCAGATGTCTGATGAAGTGGGATTTTCTCCCAAGAAAGCTCATGCAATAAATGAATGTGGTAGTCTTTAAGTGCCTCAGGACTCCTTGCTTGTTTTAGTCTAGACATTGTGGATCAGGCTCTAGACATAGACACTAAGGTCAGAAGGGACTAATATGATCGTCTAGTCTGACCTCCTGCACACTGCAGGCCATAAAACCTCACCCACCCACTCCTACAATGAACCTCAAACCCATAACTGAGCTATTAAACTTCACAAATCATGATTTAAATACTTTAATACAGAGAGTCAACCAGCAAGTGAGCCATGCCCAATGCTACAGAGGAAGGCAAACCCCCCCCCAGCGCCCAAGCCAATCTGCCCTGAGGGAGAATTCCTTCCTGACCCCAAATAGGGTGATCAGTTAAACCCTGAGCATGAGGGCAAGTCCACAACAGCCAGGTCAAGAAGAACTTCTCTGTGATGACTCAGAACCCACTCTATCTAATGCCCCTTCCCACGTCCCTATCATACCCATCACCAGTAGTAAAAGACAATGGCCAAGCTACATTGTACATCATATCATTCCCTCCATAAACTTATCAAACTTGGTTTTGAAGGCACGTAAGGTTTTTGCCCCCACCACTTCCCTTGGTAGACTATTTCAGAACTTTACTCCTCTGATGGTTAGGAATCTGCATCTAATTTCAAGCCTAAATTTTCTGAAAGACAGCTTGTATCCATTTGTTCTTGTGTCCACGTTGGCGCTGTATTCAAATAATTCCTCTCCCTCTCTTGTATTTATCCCTCTAATGTATTTATAAAGAGCAATCATATCTCCTCTCAGCCTTCTTTTGGTCAGACTAAACAAACCAAGCTCTTTAAGTCGTCTTTCATAGGACAGATTTTCCATTCCATGAATCGTCCTTATAGCCCTTCTTTGCACCTGTTCCAGTTTGACTTCATCTTTCTTAAACAAGGGTGACCAAAACTATGCACAATATTCCAAGTGAGGTCGCCCCAATGCCTTGTCTAATGGTACTGATACCTCCCTATCTCTACTGGAAATACCCCCACTGATGCACCCCAGGACAGCATTAGCTTTTTTCACTGCCCCATCGCATCCGCTACTCATTGTCATTCTGTGATCAACCAGTATGCCCAGGTCCTTCTCCTCCCCATCATTTCCAGCTGATGCATTCCCAACTTATAAGAAAAATTCCTGTTATTTGTCCTTAAGTGCATGACTTTGCACTTCCCATTGTTGAATTTCATCCTATTTCTAATACTCCACTTTACGAGGTCATCCACATCATTCTGTATGCTATCCCGATCCTCCTCTGTATTAGCAATACCTCCCAGCTTGGTGTCATCTGCAAACTTAAGTAGCACAGTCCCACTTCTTGTGCCAAGGTCAGTAACAAAAAAGGTTGAATAAGATGGGTCCAAGGACCGATCCTTGGGGAACTCCACTAGTAACCTCCTTCCAGCTAGACAATTCACCTTTAAGTATGACCCTCTGTAATCTCCCCTGTAACCAGTTCTTTATCCACCTTTCTGTTTTCATATTAATCCCCATCTTTCCTAATTTAACTAATAATTCCCTGTGTGGAACTGTATCAAATGCCTTGCTGAAATATAATCAAATTAGGTCCACCGCATTCCCTTTATCCAAAAAATCTGTTATCTTCTCAGAAAAGGAGATCAGGTTGGTCTGGCATGATCTACCTTTTGTAAAGCCATGTTGTATTTTATCACAGTTACTATTCTCCTCAATATCCTTAAGTACCTTCTCCTTCAAAATTTTCTCCAAGACTTGCATACTGCTGAGGTCAAACTGACAGGCCTGTAGTTACCTGGATTCCTTTTACTCCCTTTCTTGAAAATAGGGACTACGTTAGCAATTCTCCAGTCATAAGGCACAACCCCTGTGTTCACCGATACTTTAAAAATCCTTGCTAAAGGGCTGGCAATTTCATGTGCAAGTTCCTTCAATATTCTTGGATGGAGATTATCTGGGCCCCCAGATTTAGTTCCATTAAGCAGCTGAAGCTTGGTACCTCAGATATGGTAATTTCCACTTCTACATTCTCATTTCCATTAGCTGCCCAACCTCTGTCCCCAATCTCACCATCACCCTCATTAAAGACCAGAGGCAAAGTACTTATTTAGATACTCAGCCATGCCTAGATTATCCCTGATCTCTACCCCATCCTCAGTGTACAGTGGTCCAACGTCCTCCTTCTGTGTTTTCTTTCTGTTTATATGGCTGAAGAACCTTTTACTATTGGGTTTGATTCCCTTTGCAAGGTCTAACTCTGCTTGGCTTTTGGCCTTCCTCACTTGATCTCTATGTGCTCTGACCTCTAAAAGGTAGCCCTCCTTTCCTATCCCTCCCATCTTCCACTCCTTGTAGGCCTTGGGTTTCCTCCTAATCGCCTGTCTAAGATGTACATTCATCCAGCTTGGTTTAGAACCCATGCCTGAAAATTATTTTTTCTTCTTCTTTGGAATGCAGGCTTCAGATAGTTGCTGCAGCTTTGTCTTGAAGCAGTTCCAAGCATCCTCAGTGTTCACATCCATGAATTCTTTGGTCCAGTCCACTTCCCTAGCTAATTCCCTTAATTTTTTGAAGTTAGCCTTTTTGAAGTCAAAGACTCTGGTCACGGACTTATTTTTGTTTACCCTTCCATTCAGTTTAAATTGGATTAGCTCATGGTCAAAAGAGCATAGGCTGTCCCTAAAACCCATCTGGACATCAGAGTGAAAGCCGAAATGTCTACACAGCGTAAGTCCAGATCTGTAGATTTAGGTTCTGACACTCACAGCTGGGTGGCAGCAGCAGTGGAGAAGGAGGAGATCTCCCTTATAAATTTTAGCTCAGTGATTAGGGCCTTCCTCAGGTATGTTGAGGGCCTCGGTTCACGTCTTCACTCAGCATGATGCAGCGAAGCAATTTGAACTTGTGTTTCTAAACTGCAGGAGACTGCTCTAGTCACTGGCCTGTGGAGTTTTCTGGTGTAGATCTCTCAGTCACTCCCGTTGATAACTGCCCCGTTTTCTATAAATAGTGACTGGATCAGGAACTTGAACTTGGGTTTTTCATGTCCTAGGGTAATGCTTCAGTCCCTGGCCCAATGACTATTCATTGTCATTAATTTTGTTATTACTGGCCTTGGCAACAACCCATATCAGTAAAACAGGTTCCTATATCCAAGGTCGTATGGAATCTATGATCTGATTCATACCATGTGCCACAGCAATAGAGGTGCTGCAATCTCTCTTATTTAAAGAATAGCTTTGTAAAATACCTCTTCAGATCTTACAGGGTGAAAAGCACTGTACAATAAACATGTGAAGTATCTATCTTTTTCTCAGTTTTGTTGGATATTGTATTCCAGCCCCCTCAAACGTCACTGAGAGCAAACAGGAATCCAGAAAAAAGAAAAGATACATTTTTTAATCTCAGAGGAGAATTCTGACACATATCCCATCAAGGTTTTTAAAAGCTAAATCAATAAAACTACATAACAATTTTATATATATACAGATTACAACTTGTAATGAAAATAAATTTCCTGTTAAAGATAGCATAGTGCAAATTCTAGGAGACAAGTTAAACAATTGTGATGTTATTGCAAGGTAGTATTGCATTTACTGTAATATGGGGAAATATATTAGTTGGAATTTAAATACTATCAGGTTGCACATTAAGAACATTAACATTTCTGTATTGTCTGGGATTAATCTAAGATTGGAAAAGACATTACTGAACATGGAATTGGCCAGACTTCAAGGAAAGACACCACAACTGAAGAAGGATTTGGAAGGTTGCTAGAATTTTACTTCTGTCAGTGCCTCTATCTGTGTGCTTAGTGGATTCTAATAAACATTCAATACAGTTTGCATCAGTAAACTTCCCCCATCTATCCCAGCCACTTTTAACTGTTCTGGCTTTGATTTCGTATAATCCTGTATTTTTATTTTGGCTTCTTCAGTTTGGAGCTTATTTTCCTTTACCAGTTTCCGGGTGACAGCAAAACTAACTAGGTAGCTCTTCTATGAGGGGATTGCAACACAGACATCTCTCCTATACTTCGTTGACATGGATGAATCTGAATGGAATGATTTTTTTCATTGTGCTGACATCGTTTGTCACCCTTTCTTTGGTTGTCTGTTTGGAAGGCACCTCATCAGCACTTGAGCTGCTAAGGGGTCTCTGCTGACTTTGGGTGAAGAAATGCTGGCTTTGAGTGAATTTGAGTCCTGGATTAGGTCTTCAGCTATAGTTTGTGTGAGACTCTAGTGCAGGGGGTCTCAAACTCAAATCACCACAAGGGCCGCATGAGGACTAGTACGTTAGCCCGAGGGCTGCACCACTGAAACCTTTTCATACAACAATATTGCATATACTGGTCTTTAAGTGCCTTTTTTTGGTAACAATAGTGTCGTTGAGGGCCACAGGAAATAGCTTTAGGGGCTGCATGCAGCCCATGGGCCACATGTTTGTGACCCCTGCTCTAGTGAGATGGGTGAGCAGCCATCAGGCACTTTATAGACTTATCTTTCAGCACACATCGAAGCATGTTGGCATCAGAATCGTGTCCTGTCACAACATCTTGAATCAATTACGAATACAGTCTTCATCGTGTTGGCTTCAGTTTTGGAGTTATGTGAACACTAACATTGGCAATCTGCCATTTTTCCAGCATGCCCAAAGATATCCTCTAAATGGTAATTCCTGGGTGTGTGGTGCCAAAAGGCTTTGTCCATAGCACAAATATTTTCTTTATAAGCATGTCTAGCTGGTTTTCTATAACTCTCAGAAAGAGCTGGGTAATTTTTCTTTTTCTCATTAAAGTCCAGGTGCAGCCTGGCACTTATGCCAAGGGCCTGAGACATGTTTATGTTCCTAACTTCCATTGATTTCAGTGGCAGTCAAGCTTTGGGGATGAAGAAAGTAAAGCTGGTGGGCCCACTTGGCAGACAGTGCCTGAGATAAACCTCAAAAAAGCAGCAGAACTTCAGTCCCTTACTTTAGGGGTGTGTTTATTTCCTCAAACCAGCATAGTCCAATGTCAAATAGATAAATCGTCCTGCTTTCTGACCCTTTTCCCACTCCTTTCATCTGACCTCAGGTCATTTTCAGGGCTTTCTCCTCACTGAACTGTTTGTTGGCCTAAGGACCAGATGAATTTGGACTATTGCCTCGTTCTTGACCTCAGACCCGTCTCCAGGGAGACAGTGAAAGACTACCCTCATTAGAAGGCCAAACCATTTTTGGGCAATGACCTGAAAGGGTGATGTTTCTGCTATTTAACAGAATTATCACTCACATCACAATTTCTTCATAGATGATAGCGATAATAATGTTAGCAAACAAATGTGCAGGGAAGGCGAGAATGACTTCTCCACATGAGTATAGCCAGCCCCCGTTTTCTGGCCAGGCCCCTGCATCTACAGACTGGACCCAGCCACATGCTTTAGACTCTCCAGTTGCTAGATAGCAGGTGGGATCCATCTGCTACTTAGCAAGTGA
Organism: Podocnemis expansa; assembly: GCA_007922195.1. Lineage (NCBI taxonomy): Eukaryota > Metazoa > Chordata > Testudines > Podocnemididae > Podocnemis > Podocnemis expansa. The sequence continues at coordinate 2,710,519 of ML682004.1, forward strand.
AGCTGTGTGAGGATGTGGAAGGGGAAGAGGTGCTGAGATGAGGCCCACCTGCTTCAGTAGCAGAGCAAACTTTGCCATGGCAGCCACTGGCTGGCCCCGTAGCTGCTGCAGTGCAGTTCATGCCGCTGCTGGGTGTTGCGATGGGCCGCCATCCTCATCTCCAAGTTGATGGGCCCTGGCCCACCCAGACCCGGCTGTGCTTATGCCCCTTTGTTCTCTGTGGCATCCAAAATAAAAAGGTGCAGACAGAATGGGCAGGTATCAATAACTGTGATTCTGGGAATCATTTCCGACGAGAAGACCGTCGCAGCTCCACTTGCATGGTACAGAATTCCATAAAGTGCTACAGACTGGGACATTTTTAATAAGGAAAACATGGCTTTATTTTCTCATTCTGGAACATATGTATTACAAAACCTCTGTATATACAACATTCCTGGTCTTATAGACCAAATGAGGCAGCAATGCAAAGCAAATTTTATCTGGATTTCCAGCTTGAGAGGCTGTCACGTAGAACTGATGGTGTGAGAATACTTCATTTGCAAGAAAACGCCACTTCTGTGTGGTGTTTGTCCCTGAGCCTTATTGATGGTCATTGAAAAAGCCAGTTGCATGGGTAATGGGAGCCTTTGCCATTTGAGCAGGAAACTGTGATCTGCCAGCCAAAGTGCTAAGCGTAGAGTGAGCACAATATGATTTGTTCCCATCACTGGTGCAACCAGGCATCAACCATTTACAGCACAGTTCACCAGCAGGTGCCATTGCGCAGTAACATAATCAGCATGCCTTTTTTACTGAACATTTTTGACACAATTCTGTAGAATTTGATAACATTGCACAACTTGCCACATGCATTTGAAATGTTCCATAAATTTCTTCAGCTTTCCTTTTCTTTCTAGAAGGCTGTAGAACATTCTGGGGAGAGATCTGGAAGAGTCTGGCCTTTGCCCCAAATTTCTGGTACCATTCCAGGCGTGGGCATTTCCGGCAGGGGCCCTGGCTATCCCAGCCGGTGCTCCTAATTTCTGTCCCTGGCAGCCACAGATGCAAACAGCCTGCTTCAGTCCCTGTGCCTGCCTGGGAAAGGGATTTTCCCGCCCTGCATCATGTGATGAACAAATGTGGTGCAGGGTGGGAGAAGAGGGAAATTCAAATCCCTCCCTGTTCAGCCCAGCGGTGCAGAGCCTCGCAGCATGGGTAAGTGCTGTAGGGTCCACCCACTGGGCAAGGGGGAGAGAAGGGGTAGCTAAGGGCGTGGGATTGGGCCAATGGCAGTCTGGATTGGGCCCATAATGGGGGTGGGCGTGTAGGGGGCGGGGCTTGTGCCCGTGCCCTGAATGGTTCTTTGAGGGAGCGACGCTCCTGGTTCCCAGGTTGTCTAGAACTTTCCATGGCCACTCAAACAGCAAATATAATAAGACTGATTTAAATAAGAGAGGCTCCTGTCAGCACTTGGAAATTTTGATTGTTAAAATATAACCATCAGGCAATTTCAGGAGCATTTTTATGATTGTTTACTGTTTCTCCAATAACAGTTCATATAGATTTAGCACAACAGAATTACCAACATAGACCAGACAGGCAACTTTTTAAAATTAACTAATGTCATGTCTGTGATGCAAACCTAGCAGCAAATAAAAACTAATTTTCAAACTTATACAACAAAATTCAAAACACACAGGAGAAAAATGCAGTAACATATTCTTGACTCCTCAGGTTTGAAGTATCCGCCTTTTAGCCTTTTTACAGGTAGTCATGTAGTCACACAGTATGGTACACTGCTACTATTTTTAGTAGAGACAAAACAAATGATTTATTTAAAAAATATACTTGATGCCATATGTGTAATCCCCAGTTATTAGATCTGAATGATATTTATTAGTCTGTGATGTAGCCCCTGGTTGTTTCAAATCCAAACATAATTTCATAGCTCTCCTCATTCTTTATTAATTAAATACAATGAACTTCTAAAGCTGGTCTATTAAATTCCATATAAATGAAAGATTTAGTAGTTAGTTAATCATCTCGCATGTTCTGGAGAGGAAAACGAACATACGAATGTCCATGCTGGGTTAGATCAATGGTCCACGTAGCCCAGTATCCTGTCTTCTGACGGTAGGCAACCTCAGATGTTTCATAGGGAATGAACAGACAGGACCATCACCAAATGATTCATCCCCTGTAATCCAGTTCCAGCATCTGCCAGTTGGAGTCTTAGGGACACGCTGAGCATAAGGTTGCTGACTGTCTAGGCTAGTCTCCATTTATTATATCTTCCATGAATTTATCTATATTTTTTTAAATCCAGTTGTTCTTCTGGCCTTCAAAACAACGCCTGGCAGTAAATTCCATAGGTTGATATTGAAACTAGAGCATTTTTCCATAGGAAACCACTAACAACAACAATGTTGGGAGGGCAAAGAATTTAAAAAGGACATGGAAACTTTGCCACATATCAGCCATAAGAGTGGAAAATATATTGACCTTGGCCAGGCCTGGATAGAGTGTGGCTCTGCTGACGTCCAAGAGTTTTGCAGCTTCACACTGAACATGTGTCCACATAGCCTGTGTTTGCCTGCAGCGGGAAACCCCTCAGCCGCCAGGCTCACAGATTTGGGTTCACTCTATCAAGCTGAAAATACCCGTGTAGCTTTAAGATGCAGCTTATATTCTGAAACCCATTTGCTGCAAACCTTGAGTGCTGGCCCAGGCTGCAGTGTGGTAGCATGCACTTGTCACCCTGGGCTGGGAAGCTTGCTGCTGTGAATCATGTAAATATACCCAGAGGGTGCATCTATGCTGCCTTAAAAAACCTGGGGTTGTCCTGTACCACCTGACTTGTGTTACCTTGCTCGGGCTAAGGAGCTATTTAAGTGCACTGTAGCCATTTGATCCCTCACATGGCGTCCCAGAGCTCTGGCTTCAATGTCAGTTCCAGCATCCACACCTCGGTGAAACAGCCCCATAAGCCAAGCCCTGCAAGCCCAAGTCAGCTGGCATGGGCCTGCCACACGTGTCTACTTGCAATGTGGACAGACCCTCAGAGGCATGAAGCACTAAATTGCTTCAGCACTTTTATGACATTGTTTTTAACTCTCTTTAGTTCAGAAGAAACCCTCTCATTTGATGTTGTAGAAACTGGGAGGCTCAAGACGTTGTAGACAATTGACAACCAAGGCTGATAGCCTCTCGATAATTCATTCAGAACGTTCCAAAATTCAGAAAAAAAGTCAGTGAGTATCTTGCCAGCTTCCGCTGTCCATATCAAGACTGTGAAAATGCGTCTCTTGGAGCATTGTGATCTACTGTTGTCTTTAGCTCAGCATAATCAAGAAAACTGTCACCGTTTAGATTACAGGCATTTAGTGTAGAAAGCAAAGTAGAGTTAGAGGGGAAACATCTGTCAAGCTCAGCAAGAGTTCTGTCCAACACAGGATAGTAAAAATCAATTTTAATATATTCTTGACTGCTCTTGGGAATGTCATACATAGATGACTGACCCAGTGTGCCAAAAACAAAGAGCTTGGAAGATATTTTATTCAAATCATGATTTTTTTCACCAAAACTGAACACTTTAGCAAAAATTTTACCTCTTCAGCCTCTTCAGCATGCCGTTTGCAGCACTAGCTGGTGCTCTCTCAGCTGTCTGAATTCAAACAGCTTCTAGGATTTCCTGTACAGCCCTGTATCTTACTTGGTATTTTCAGAGGGAATCGTAATGGAAAGACACAGTAGTTGTATGCAAAGGCATTACTGCTGCTGGGTCCACAGGCCTCCAGTCCCACCCATCCCTGTCCCTGTCCCTGCCCCAGCAGCGGCAGGATCAGGCTGGGGGGACTAGATCAGGCCAATGGGATGAGCCTTGACCCTTTTTTTCAGAGCAGCAACACCCCTAGCTTCATGTAGCTCACCAAGCTTAAGTTACTTCTAGCCTAATGCTTTGCTTTAATAAAAAAGCCCTGGTACATATAACTACAGTTGAGGAGGGTATGGACTATCTTCATTAAATGTAAAGACTACCAGACACTAGGTGATGATAAAATAAGTCTTTACTATAACAAAGGAGAGGCCTGTGAAGATCAACATACACTGAAATAGCATGTGTAACATTTATCACAACAATTTTTTAGTATTTGTGTGTGGTGTTGTTTAATTTGTATTATTGTTCAGTTGTGTAAGATTTAAACCACAGGGCCATTTTAAATTAGAGTGCAAACTCCTCAGGGCAAAGGCCATCTTGATTCATGTGTGTGTTGAGCATCGAGCAAAATGGAGCTGTGGCCATCAAGCACAACTGCAGTGAAAATAAGGAGGAGATGAGAAAAGGTCTAAAGCGAATTAAAGGACAAAGAGAAAGTGTGGAAGATGTTTAAAAAAACAGATGAGGAGGGGGGAAAGAAGATGCACCCCCTCACACACTTAGTTTCAGCCAGTTCTGATCTTGCAGCTAGAGTTGAATGGTCCTTTGAAAAATCTAGAGCAACCAAAAGGTGAATATTTTCCCAGTTCAGTATCAGGTGAGGAATAGTGATAGATTTTTTTTCACTCCTTCTCCCCATTTGGATGGGGTGTTCATCAGCCTGATTTTGATTTGAAAAGGTTAAGAATAACAAACAGCAATTAATTTCAAATAAATTTAAATAAAATGTTTTACTTAGAAAAATACAGCATTTCTAATCTCTGCTAGATTAGGAACCTAAGAACAGCCATATTGTCTCAGACCAATGATCCATCCAGTCCAATAGCCTGTCTTCCGACACTGGCCAGTGGAAATGAACAGAAGAGGGCAATTATCAAGTGGTCTGTCTTTTGTCCTCCTGTCTGAGCTTGCGGAAGTCAGATCTTAAGGGATCTCCAGGACATAATGTTGTGCCTCTGAGTACCTTAGCTAATAGCCATTGATGGACTTATGCTCCAGGAATTTAGCTAATTCTTTTTTTTTTTCATGGCATCTTCTGGCAACAAGTTCCACAGGTTGATTGTGCATTGTGAAAAGAAATACTTTTTTGTTTGTATTAACTCTGCTGCCAGTTACTGTCATTCATTGACTCCCAGTTCTTGTGTTGTCTAAAGGGGTAAATAATACTTCCTTATTCACTTCCTACACATCCTTCATGATTTTATAGATCTTTTGCTTATCTCCCCTTAGTTGCCTCTTTTCCAAGCTGAATAGTTCCATTCTTTTTAATCTGTCCTCAAATGGCAGGTAATCCGTATCCTTATGAATTTTCATTGCCATTCTCTGAACCTTTTCTAATTCTAATGTATCTTGGAGAGATGGGATAACCAGATCTGCATGTGGTATTCAAGGTGTGAACATATCATGGTGATGCCTATTATATCAATATCCTCATTTACTGCCAAACGTGCAAGTTCACTTATCTGAGTTCTTAGATGTCTAATATTTGTATACCAGCATTATAAAATTTGTCAATATTTAATTGCCTACCTTTATTTAATGTAGTTTTGACTGCCTCTTTAATTCCTACCTTTGCTTTATCTACATCTGTTCTCTCACTTTTACTAGGATACCGAGTTTGCCCTTTCGTAAATCTTCCCCCAAGGATGTCTGTGTCCAAACTGTGTGCTTTCTGCAACTATCAACTTTCTTCCTGTCCTTAGTCTAAAAACTCCTCTACAACTTCTGTAATTTCACATCTGAGCAGTCTCGTTCTCTTTTGGTTTAGGTAGAGCCCATCCTTCTTATGGAGGCTTCTTCTTTCCCAAAAGGTTCTCCATTTCCTAATAAAGCAAAATCCCTCCTCTGAACATCATTGTCTCATCAATGTACTAAGACTCTGTAATTCTGCCTCTCTAACTGGTTCAGCAGAAGAAACTGGAAGCGTTTTGGAGAAGGTTACCATGGGAGGTCCTGGACTTTAATCTTTTGCCTAGCAGCCTCAGTTTGGCCCTCTGGATTTCAGTGCTACCTTACACCACTGATGCATACTTGTACCACAATCTCCAGTTCCTTACGAACACTGCGCATAAGTCTGTCTAGATGCCTTGAGAACCATCTAGGTGTCTCTCAGCCTTCAAATACTGCAGGCAATTAATTCTCCATAAAAATCTCCTGATCATCACTATCCCAAACATCTATATTTTTAGTAATCAAATCCCCCGTTAGCATTCACTGACTCTTCCTAATTGCTGAAGTCCTCTTTCCTGTAGAGGCATCTTCAGTGCAAGAGGATAGCATGACCTCAATCCCAACTATAGGATCCTTTTCTTCTGTGCCCGGCTTGATGTTTTCCTTTGCCAAGACTTTCATCTTCAACAGCACCAAGGCGTTCAAACTGACAGTAGGACTGCTCTACTGTGTCCTGCAAAGTCTCTTTTTACTTCTTTATCTCCCTTAGCTCCTGCAGTTCAAGCACTACGGTATCAAGAGTTCGCACTCTTGCACTGAATGCACAAATATACCTCCTGCCCACAAGTCATTATATGTGCAACATTCAGTGCAATAAACTGGCTAGCTCCCACTCTGTTACTTGACTCCTGCCAAGGTTATTTTTACTCTTGGGTAAATATTGAATAAACCTTGTACACGCTGTGTTCCGATTGACTGACGTGTCTTGAATTTCTTTTCATTCTGCTTCGCTCTTCTGCCAGCAGCAAGTGAATATCATCCCTGTGTCTTTCTCCTTGCCATCAGTCTCCCATGGCCACACCTCCTGCTTTTATATTCCTTTGCTGTTTGTGTCTAAGGTGTGAAAACCTGTCATTAACTTGTTTATCTGTGAGGTCTGCTTTGGCTCAGAGCACAAACAATAATGTTCCTCATCTACAACATATTTGAATGGGCTTATTATTCTGTCTCTTTTCTGATGCAGTGTATCATTGTACCCAATATTTAAAAGCGCTCAGCATCCTGTGAAAGACAGCTTTTCTGTTTCTGTCCAATATACGTTGGAGCCAGCATAAGCATGCAGTAGAACATATAACCCATGAATACAAATACATGTAATGCTTGTCAGATGGCCTTGCTAAATTAATGTCTACTAGCATGTTGAGATACCTCCTATGCTGAGATTTCCCTGTTTACCAAGATAAATAGTCATTTTCACACTTTTAACTCTATCATCCAGCTGTAATAAATCCCATTTATATTGGACAGTCTACGCTTAGTTTGTCACTCAGAGGGTATTTAAGTTTTGAAGAGCTGTAGCATGAATAATAAATACATTTACTTAACAGTGGGAAAAGTTTACATGAGAGCTAAATGGGAACTGCTATTATATCTGTCTTTCACAGATCACAAGTGATTCAATTCACCAGAGAGAGATTTTATGCCTCAACTTTTCTGAAGGAATATGAATATTGGTTTTAGAAATACTACGGTGATTTAACCCAATTTTGCTTTTACATCAAAAAATTCTTCCATCCAGGTGTCTTTTGTCTAAAGACAATAACCTCTTCAGAACAAGCACTGTGCATTTTCTGGTAAGCACCTAGTGACAAGGTGGGATTTTCTCTCACGCAAGCTCATGCGAAAAATAAATCTGTCAAAGTGCCACACGACTCCTTGGCTTTTTTTGCATTTGTTGGAACTACTACAGTCTAAATCATCAAAAGCCAACAGCCATGCAAAATATCCAAAGTTTGCTAGAGCTTGTGTTACCAGTGCCAAAACCCAGGTGCAATATTTAACTGCAAAATTAATTCAATATCTCTTCACTCTGCAGAAATGGTGTGCATTTATTTCTATAATACTAATCCGAAACATTCACATTGCTATAAAAGCATGAGGCTGGAAATCGTACAAATTAGATATATGTGGATTATAACTTATAATTAAAATAATATGTTTTATTATTTTCTTAAGGTCTCTTGAGACATGGGTAGGGAGAAGAGTGGAGCAGAAGTACATACTTCATTTATATGTGGTGGTGTTTCCAAAGAAATATTCTTAATTCTTTCTGGGGGAGGAAATCAGTTAAAATAGTTTTCTTTCCACTTTGGCCCTGGTCCAAAATCCGTTAAAATCACCAATTTCAATGAACTTTGAATCAGGCCGTATGGTTCTGATTCAACAAATCACTTATAAACTCGTGATTAATTTTAAGGAACCAGGAATCTGAGAAACTTTAAGAGACCCTGACAATCTGTTCTCTTCTCTGCACCCAGCCAAAGATAAGGGTCACTGGAAAATCTAAGTGAAGTCTTTCATTCACTGTTTCCATAGGTGTTAACTTCAGATATTTGCAATGAAAAATGAATCAGGACAGAAATGTAGATGATTCTTAAAATGTTTCCTGTCTCTCAAATCTGCAAGTTATTTTGCAAATCAGCTGTTTATTGTCTTACAATATATTTACTTACAGGATCCAAAATTGCGTGAACAGTTGGAAGCTGGGAACGTAGGAGGTCGTCTGGAAAATCGAATGGTAACTGTTGTGTATGGTCCTGACCTGGTCAATATATCATACTTGAACCTAGTGGCATTTCAAGAGGAAATAGCAAAGGTACTGTGCATTCAACATTATTAACATTGTTTATCTTTACAATTAATATTATTTATTCAAATATGGATAGAATAGAGAAGAAAGGTGATTATTAAGATGCATTCACAGGCGAAATGAACTTGCTGTTGCACAAGTATACTGTACTCCATCACAGCAACAAAGTGCAGTCATTCTTTTTTGGGAGAATTCATGGGAAATTGTAAGCCACTGATGTCATTAACCTCAGAACACTTCTGGCTATTCTTCTTGCACAGCCAGAATGAGTGTTGTATAAACAACTCAATGTCCAAAAAATGGCCTCAGCTTCAGAGGACGCATTGTGAAGTTCCAATAATAAGTCAATATTTATCAACAGCTGTCACTTGTTATTTCTATTCTGTGGAAAGTCCGGGGTATCCATGATACAACAGAGTGGAAGCTGTTGACTTTTTAATGTTGTCCAAGGGCAAAGTAACAAAATAAGCCTATTTATCTGCACCTGCCTTATTTACAAACTGTTATGCCAGCAACAAGATATGGCTTATACCCCTAACCTCTTACAGTGTGCAAAGAGTGGTACTGCTCAGTTTTAGGCACAGCTCTTCTCTGCTCTTAGTCATTACCAAAAGTAAACCCTTTTCTGGTACAGTTTTACAGTACCCATCAAGCCAAGGTATATAAAATTAACACGTGTAATTAGGTAATACATTTTAACACATTTTAATTGTCTCCCTTCAAATACCCCTAAAAGCCTCCAGTCATTTCATTATAACCATAGTAATTTTTTTTCTTCAAGGGACTTTCTCCTTTAAACTGGGTTTAATGAGCTATTCTTCACTCCCTCCTCCACACAAACAGATACATTTTTCTGCTTGTAGAGTTTCAGCTCCAAAACTGCCATGGAACAACAGCCTGCCTTATATTTTCCGTCTAGCTGATCATGAAATCTACTTGACTGTCCAAGATTGGCAGTCTTTGTAGACTGCTGCTCTTTGCCTAGGGAAGGGGATATTTTGATTGCTCCCCAGTACCCTTTGGCCACTCATCCAACCCTCTTTTGTGGCCAGGCAGCCTTCGAGCCAGAGACCCAGTACCTAATCAGAGCCTCAGTACGTGTGAGGAGAGATGTGAGGCGCATCCCTTTTGTTCCTGTGAAGATGTGACTTATCTCTTCCCCATGTAGCTGGAGTTGCAAATTCTCTCCGGCTGGTCAGTCAGTTTGGCATTGAGCCAAATGAAAGGTTCCCCCTTTTTTCTGGGCTATGCGGAAGAATGAATAAAACAGTAACAAAAGTCCATCGGACACTCTTTGGGAACACCTGTTCAGGTCTTTAAAAATACAGAATGGTTTACCTCATGGTACAATGTACAGCTAAGTTGCTAAGAAACCCAACACAGTTTTATTCTGCATTGTTGGAAGCACTTGAAATAAACAAAAAGAAATGGAAAAGGAATTAGAAGGAAGATGTGAAGGCATAACAAAATTGATTGTGCAAATCTGTTTACTCCTTCGAACAAAGGGGAAGTGAACTAACATAGGAAGAGTTCTGTGCCTTTCTTTTACATTCTCCAGTACAATCATCCATACGCCAAAATCATGATATATCCAGTTTGCAGGGCAAACTAAGAAAGACCAGGAATGCTCTTATATGAACATCTCCTAGTTACTGATGGAAAGTTAAAATACAATAAATAAAATTAGATTCCATGGAGCTACAGTAAATTCAGAGTTATCTCCTTTGATTTTACTAAGATTTGAATCAGTCCCAAACTTAATCTTTGTCGATAATGTGACACATACGTAAACCAGTTAAGTTCATTTGTTGCTGATCTCTCAGGCACTTGCGTCCAGAGGGTAGGATATTCAAAAGCATTCCACACCAACACAGCTCTGTTCACATTAAAGTCATGCTAACACTCTGACTTATTTCAGAGGGAGCAGAGTTACTTCAACACTGAGCACCTGTGAAAATCCTACTCTTCTTGTATATAGTACACCGTACTAATATTTTGCAGGCCTGGTTTCTGAATTGAATTCCACAAGTATATACCTCTGAAACCACATAAACCCCCACTACACAGTTATATGATCTGCTCACATATACCTCCTTGTAGGAATGGGGTCTTACATGTGAAATTTTGTACAAAGGTAACGAAAAATCAATGTAAAATAAACACTGTTTCTTCTTAAACAATATTCAGTCCAACAAAAATTACAACTACCAACACTCGTGAAAATTAATCATCAAATTAAACATAAGGTATCGGTCTTCCAATTCTAAAATGTGAACATTCTAAATGGAAGTGATGAAAGAGCAAAATTGACATGATGTCTGTTTTTTTCTGGTGGATTTGAAATACTAATGCATTTGATCCTTCTTTAACTTGTTGTATGCACTATGTTGCAAACCTCTCTAGTAAGACCTCAAGCATATCAATTGTAAGTAAATGTGATATTTATGAGGAATCAATTCAGCTGAAGAAAGTGGGTGTGTCAAGGCATTGTTTGTCTCATTGAAGTGTGCCGTGTTACAGAAAAGGCTGGGAACCACCGTGTTAAGAGCATTTTGAAATGTCCCATGGAGCAGCACATTTCCTTGCCATCATTTGCTGTTGCTAACAGCAACTCGTGTGATTTTTGAATGGTTCCTGCATGTTTGCAAATACTAATTTCCAAGAACAGATCCTGTGCTACTCTCCAGTGTCACTTTCAGCATTCTGAACACATCGCGGCTGGTCACATAGTATGTCATTAACTCGGAATCAGAACAGGAATACGAGGGGCCGGACGTGCTGAATAGCATGCAGACAAACAACACAGTATTGGTGTTTTCATCCACGGAGCATCTGCAGTCAGGGAGTATGTTTGGGAACATTTCCTTAAGCTTGCAGGGGAGGATGCCTGGGACGTAGCTCCATGTATCAACATGTTGTTTATGAGAGCAGCTTAAGTGTGATGGGAATTGGGAAGGCACCTGCGGACATAGATTCTCTAGCACATTTCCACCCGTTACTGATTTTTTTAATAGACACCTCATGGCTCCCACAATGAAGTAGCATAAGCTCTCCATTGCTTACCAGAGCTCCCCTCTCCTGCATCCAGCACATAGCTGAAGGACTAGGACTGGCTGCATGTTTCTGGGGTGACAAATAGCTCCTGACTCCCACTGATCTCTGCTGAGCTGCTTCCCACCTCCGGAGCATCCCCCAGCTCCACTTCCTCATCTATCACATCCTCATCGGGGTTTATATTGGAATCCAGTGGCCCTGGGGCCGTGGGGGTGTCCACAGGAGTCTTGGTTTGGATGCAGGAGCCCTGCTGAGGATGGCTTCCAGCTCTTTGCAGAAGTGGCAGGTGGTTGGTGCTGAGTCAGAGCAATGGTTTGATTCCCTGGCTTTATGGGAGTTTTGCTTCAGCTCCTTCACCTTGACTCTGCACTTCAGTGTGTCCCTCTCATAGTGTTTCTCCACCAGGGCATGAGAAATCTGGCTGTACGTGTCAAAATTCCTTCCGTAACCGCAGAGCTGGGACTTCACAGCATACTCTCCCCTAATGCTAATCAGCTCCAGCCGTTCTGCTGTGCTCCGGGCAGGAGAGTGTTTGCTGCGTGGAGCCACCATTGTCCCCCGGGAACAAGACATGCTAGCTCCCCATGCTGAATAAGCAGGAAGTGGAACCAAGAGACTTCAATAATTCCCAGGACTGAAAAGAAGGAAGGGTTGGTGACTACAGAGCAGTAGAATACATTCGGTAGACCAGAGTGGTCATGATTGTCAGTATGGGACATTTCTGGAGGCTTTTTAATGAGTCAAAAAACATCTTCAGCGACGACACTGATTCTTTTGCGATAAAACAGTTGTGCAAGAGGCACTATTCCTCTTGCACTTGTGGTGTTATTTTATCAGCAAAACAAGGCAGTTGTGCCAATAAAATGGGCATTCCATTGTATACAGGGCTTGTTTTATCTCCAAAAGTTGACTTTTGGCAACAAAACTTTCTAGTGTAGACAAGGCCTAAGGCACCTAACTCCCATTGGCTTTCAAAGGGAAGTAGCAGCCCAACTGCAGCATGTACCTTTGAAATCTCTCCCCATGCCTGGCATGCACACTTTGCTATTTTACCTTTCACATACTGTATGTTTAAGCTTGGAAGAATTCCATTTTTTTTATATATTTCAGTAGATAATATATGTAAATGTTTATTTTTAAACATTTATTTTAAGGTTTGTATTGATATACATTTTTACAGTTGTGCAAAATAATGGGTTTTAAGCCTTTTTTATTTTTATAGTTTTAAATTTTTACTTTTGGGATGTTCTGGGCAGAGTCAGATAATGTGGTGGGTCAGACAGTAATTATTTCATGACAATAAATATTGAGATTCAAAAAGTTAAAGTTTTATAAGTGGTAAGACAAATTCCCAGTGTCACAGGTCAATTACGCAAAGTAATTATCCTTAAAACAAAGTCTAGTAAGACTGCAAGAATCATTTGTCTCATTTTCCTGATCTTTAAATTCCAATTATTATTGATGGAAGTATTTTTTCTCAGTTTTTGTGTACAATAAAACCACTGTTTCTTAACATTTGCCAGTAAAATCTAATCTTTTAAATCTTGAGAGTTTTACGTTTCAAGTTAAAAGCCATCATTCTGAAAAATTTTAAATTATTTTAAAATGTCCTGGCAAAGCAATTTAAATAATCAAATAGGATTTTTTTCTTACAGGAGTAAGTTCGTATTTCCATAGGATTTGCATTTGTTATTCAGCTTTTGAGATATATTTCTTTTCACGGCTTTTACTGGTCATTCCTTTCAAAAGTGTAGTTCCTTACATGTGCTTTCTGGGTTGTGCCGGTTAATACAAACAATGATTGATGGTGCCTGTTTTTGTTGGATTCCAAAAAATGGATTTGACGACTCACGCAGTGATGATGAAGATGAATGGCAGTGGTGCAACTATTTTGTTTATTAAGTGGGATTTGAGCATCTACATCAAGGAGCTGAATTGTAGGGGATTCCAGACACATTGCATCAACGTCTCAGCTTGAGTCTTTTCTGACATATCTTGATATCAATTTTGCTGTAACCAGTTTAATTGAAAAGAGAATGATCCCCACTATATTTGTTTTTCCCCTATCCCTAGTATCACCAAGGAAATGCTTTCCCAGCCCCATTTTGTCTGATCTTCTCCATTCGAATCACACTTGACAACCTTTTGAGCTTCTGACTTCCACTCCATGATGTGTCTCCAAAGCATTTTCTTCTTTCTTCAGTAACCTAGTCTCTGCCCCTTTAGACATCTACTGTTTCCCATGATTATCTTTCTGATGGGTTCATTCTTCACTTCTTGCATTCACTTCATCTTTGTGCTCTTCTGGAATCAGTTTGCAAAGCTGTCAAAAGAACCTTCATGAGTACTCAGGTAGGTCTCATCCACATAGCATGATTGATTTATAAAAAATGAGGTTAAGTATCATCAGCCTGATAAAGTTCTCAGTTACCTTATTTCTTGGTGATAGAACCTATTTGATTTTGTATAGTATTGCATCTTTTACAGTTCTGATTTCCTTCCTTTCCATTTACTTAAGAAAAGTTTGTTGAAGAGTAACATTTCTGGCTTTGTATACAGCTAAGGACTTCACAACGTAGGTTCCTCAATATAAAAATTGGGGAAATTAACAATACCAATAGAAAGGGAACTGAGGCAAGGCTAAATCATGTGGCAGGTGTGTTGGAGTTCAGGAGGTGCCTGATCTGGAAGAGAGGAAGATGGAGGGTTATGGAAAGATAGCGGGAAAGAGCAATGGACATAAATGGGAAAAGAGCAGGTATGTTGGGCTATGCTAGGCAGCCTGTTAGTATCTTAATTAATGTACCTTCTCTAATGCTGTTTCCTGTCTAGCCCACTTACTCTTCCACCAGCTCCATTACAAGCTTCACATTTCTCACAAGGATTTCAATGTAGCCTGTTTATCCTATGCCTCTGAGAAGATCTGAGTTCAGAAGTTTTGGTTGTTAATCTTGAGCCAAAAACAAATGTTTTGATTTGCTATCATAGTGTGACCTGATCCTATGACTTACACTTCCCTGCATTTATTTCCTCCCATTCTGTAAGTTTCTCCATCTCCAAAGCGTCTGACAGAGTCAGATTCTCTCCCACAAAAGCTCATGTAATAAATAAATATATCAGTCTTTAAAAGTGCACCAGACTCCTTGTGTGTTTTGCTGGATTGGGCCAGCACGGCTACCCCTTTGGAACTTGGCAAAAAACGTTGTTTCCATGCACATTCAATTCTGATTTAAATTAAATGTTTTCAAGATTGTGTAGCATTTAGGTGCTGTCTTTTTCCATGAAACATAGCTCTCGTCTCTCTTATTGAGATAAATGCTTGAAGGTACATATTCTGATTCATTTGTGTGCATTAAACAAAAGCTCTCAAGATGTACTGCACATTGTATGCTACTTATTGACCAGAGCACATATAACAGCCACCTAAATTTGTTAGTAAAGTTTATAGGAATGATATAAATGTGAATTATGGTAGCAGAACACAGCCAAAAGAAGAGCAGGACTCTATGGCTCTTTTACTATGATGGAAGCTGCTAGCTTGAAACTAAAGTTTGTTACAAGGCTCCATTGTTATATTTTTTTAAAATAATAGTAGAAATCAGAGGCTTCCAACTTGGGAGAGAAGTTGCTGGCACTGCAAAATCTTAATTCAAAGTCTCCAGATTTATCATTTCCCTTTGTAGTATGTCTGTGGGGAAGTGTTCATAGTTACAATACCGTGGTAAGCAACAATGATCTTGAACCTTTTGTAATGGTTCCACGGTAAATAATAGCGGTTTATTTTCTATATATAATAGCTATTCATCCCGAAGAGTGTTCTCAGCATGGGTTGCATTGTGGAATCTACACTGCTAGTAATGTGGACTGCTGCAGTGTATTATGTCAGACCTTTAGTTTCTACTGACTTTTTTTTTTTGTTTGTTTCTGAAAATTTCCCAGGTTTTAGAGGAAGCAATGGTTTTTGTGGTGGGTTTTCTTTGGTGTGTGTGGAGGGGTTGGTTTTGTTTTTACCAGTTTCCCAGTTTTTGAATCTTAACAACTGCGCTGATTTGCTGTTGCTGTATGACCTGATCCCATGTCTTACACTCCCTTGCATTTATTTTCATCCCATTCTGTAAGTTCCCCCATCTTCAAGCATCTGATGAAGTGGGATTTTCTCCCACAAAAGCTCATGCAATAAATAAATCTGTTAGTCTTTAAGTGCCACAGAACTCTGTGCCTTTTTTATGGTGTATCCAGTTTACATGCCTGCCATCTTTCTTTCTGGAATAGGGTACAGATTCGAAGCACCAGAATGCTTTGAGGCCTGATGTATGTGTTGTTGCCAACCCCATCCTCGCATGCATACACATTAGCAGCTTAACAGATAGTTTGGATAGTAGCTGGATTTGAAGCAAATAAAAATTAGTGAACTACTAAAATGATTCAAAAATGAAAAACTGTGTATAGCTACATTTCAGATTATAAAACACCAGAAAAGAGAAGAATGTAATATTAACCCATACAATTGCAAAGTTAATTTTTTGTATGGAGTTTCACCTGTTTAATTTTTTTTTTCAGTAAATACTGGTTCATTCCCAGGAACCTTTTAAACAAAATAAAAACTGAAAATGAAGGGCCTTCATTATACAGTGAGTCATAATTTTGGGTCTCAGTGTTGACTGAATGCAGCACAGCCTAACCAAAGAAAGAGGATATCCATTAGATAGCTAAAGCAGCAGGACATAACTTGTTTCATAGTCTTATCCAAACAGAAGTCAATAGAAAGACCCCCATTGAGCTTGGAGCTCTTCTCAGTGCCATCGTCTAATGACAGGAAGGATGATGTGACTTTTGGCAGCTGTCCCAACCTTAGCTTTACTGGTTGGAGCTTTTGGGGATTAAAATGAATACTCTCTAAAGTGAGGGAAAGTGATCTGTATTGTTTCTTATCAGTTGCTTCCTGCAGATGCTGACAGGCTCAGTTATTGCCCATCTGAGGATAGGCATTTGGTTGCTCACCCTCTGTTGCTATTCATTCAGGTGTCATAGAGAGGCTGAGGAGGGAAGATAGTTTGTCAACAACAAATGCATATAAATAATGTTTGAAATAAAATACAGTAACTGCATGTCCGCTCTCAGTTCTTGGGATGCATTTGAAATGATATTGTTCTGTCTGATCAAAACAAAACCCAACAGGCCTTATTAAAATAAAATGTATTTTAAAAACTAAAATAACATTTTGTTCTACCTTAAAAGTTGCAGCAATTGCTGTCGCAAAGAGATGTTTTAACTCTTGTTATTAGTGCTTAAAGAGAGCAACGTTTACAAAACGTTGCTATTCAGAGACTGGAAAATTGAGACGCCAAGATAAAATGCTATCTTTAACATGCTTCTGCTGAAAACACAGTCACAGGAAAATAATGACTCTAGAGGGCCCTGTTCTCTTGTTGTTTTGTCTCATATCCCACGTGCCTTAAGGTCACATCTTATATGTTTACTGTGAAGAAAAACAATACACCACACTCTGTTCCAGGAGATTGAGATGCAAATCTCTCAGCAATGACTATGTAAATCCAGAACAACTTTGTGATCACTAGGGCTAGACGTCTGTCTCTAATATCTAGCCCAGGCATCTACTGTCACTGTTGGGTATGGCAGAAAACTCAGTCATGAGGAGAGAGCTGGTGATGCGGCTGCACTGTTCTTTTATTGGGCCTCATGCTGAGCTCAGAGTGACCTGAGAATAAGAATCACTTTGGCATCTGTTAGAGTAGGGACCCATGCAAAAATATATAGTGTCAGAATATTTTGCTATTCTTAACTTTGACAGAATCTGAGTAGCTAAGAAGAGTGTTATTTACCCGCTGAAGGAAAGGGAGTTTGGGGAAGAGGTGGTTCCAGTAGTTTGGGTGAAAGGGAGAACTATGCATGAACTAATGTTTTTGAAATATAGACAAAAAGGGTAGACGTTGGAAATGTTATAAAAACATGACTGGGTAAGATCCTGGTTGTGAGAAGAAAAAGAAAAGATGCATCAAATATAACCCTTCAGCTGCAAACTTGAGTGACAGGGTGGTTAGCAGAGCTGTCAACGGTGATAGAGAAAGGAAGAACGTATTGTACATGGGTTCAGTGCATCCAGTTGTACTCAGCACCAAAGGATGTGAAATTTTAATTAACCACGTAATTGTGACTTCAATAGAATTATTCATGTGACTGAAGCCACATTATTTAAATACCTGTGTCTAAGGCTCTGTTACCAAAACAAAATCCTGTCTCTCAACATCAGTTAATTGCAGGAAAAGTTTTCTTCCTGGAAACCTGGATTAACTGAACATATTAATTTTCTCCCAGGATATTCAAGTAATCGAGCTACTTTTGTATTTCCCTGCTGCTGTGGTTTCATGTACGTATTTCTCAAGTCAATGTATAAAGAGCCATATGGAATCTATACTTTCATTTATGTTCTGCCAACATATCTTACGGGCCAAGCTACAGTATTGTTGCCTAAATGTGTTTCTTTCCTATAGATCATTGGTTTGTAGAGGAAGTTGTACCCTCTACCAATATGGTGACCATCACACAGTCATACGTATTTCTCCAAGGGCCTGATCCACAGCGCATTGAAATCAGTGAAAAAACTCCCGTTGCCGGAAGTGGACTTTGCATCAGGCCCTGTTTTATCATATTTGAAATCTCTTTTGAAACACACGTGTGTCAACTAATACCCAGTTGAAGATCAGGTCCATGATGAACTTTGTGATTTCTGGATAATGAGAAAACACAGGCCCATAGTCTAGAAATCAAGCTGTTCTTGGAAAGATATGGATCAGGCTTTTATTAAACACGTTCTGTTAATAACACTCATGTTGAAACTATTTGCCTTCATAAAAATAAAGATCTAAACAAGCACCTTTGAAAGGCTGCATATGGGCTACATCAGCTGTAATTTATATCTCCTTAGGAATGGACGGACGAAGTTTTCAGTTTGGCAACAAATCTGCTGGCACAGAACATGTCAAGGGATGCATTTCTGGAAAAAGCGTAAGTGGCCGTTATATTTATTTCTAAGCGTATTTGTCTTTACTGAGTCATTTTCCTTTTTCTTTTGTCAGCCTTCTTGCCATCTATTGTTCGTACACTGTTAGCTGGTCAGTTCTGTAAACATAGATTTTCCTCTCTTGCTGTGTTCAAAAAACTAATATCTAAACTATAGTTTTAAAAATATCAGGGAAATATGATTTCTTCCATGAACTATTACCTAGGAGATATGGCTGGAATACACTTTTGAATGCCTGTCCATTCTTCCAGTTATATGCAGAGGAAGTGATGTCAGGTCTTGGCATTCTTGCTCACAGTTAAAAAAAAAAAATGAATTTCAGATTGACCCATTTCCCTGGGGGTTGTGTGTGTGCGTGCGCTCGCACGCGCTATTTATTATTTGTCAAAGGATGAGAAGCACAAGAGTTCCCTCTGGTCTCAGTATTTGATAGAGAGAAACTATGAATCTGTTCCTCCAGATTCATTGGCACACGAGGCATCAATTCTGAGTGCTGTAGGACAAAGTACAAAGGGTGGTTATTGTAAGTTTATAAAATAGCAGGCTCTTTGCAAATTAAAGAAAAATGGCTGAATTAATCCAAGATTAGTAAGCGTCCTGTGAAGGATGATTGCATAGATGCAGGTGGCTTTGTTTAAATGATGGTATTGAGAACTTCGTGGCAGAGCCTGCCAGATTAGAATGATGATTCCTATCTGGTGTTACCTTCCTTGCTTCATCCTGTTAGAAGTGAATTGCATTCAAAGTTCAGACATGCATGTCGCTAGTGAACTGCAGCTTCTACAGTATTCAAAAGCTTGCCCCAGAGCAGCACATGATTCTTTTACTCAAGTGTTTTCTATTTGTGGCACTCAGAACATGGCAATTTTGATTCTTCTTTGAATGCCAGTCTCTATTGTATTCTGTTGTGGATTAGAGTCGGATTCAGGTTCTCCGGATTAGAGTTAGATTCAGATTCTTTGAAGTTGGGGAGTTGGAAAGTGGAGTCCACTGGTCCGTGTGTGTGCCCTGATTCAAATTGTGCTTCTGCGTGAGATGATAAACAGCAGGGCAGATTGGCCATGTCTCTGGTTCCCTCTCATTGAAGCATGCTCTGGGTTACAAATCTCCAGTGTGCTCAATCTGATGCAGCTCTAATACTTTTGTACAGAGATTTATTAGTTTTTGTCATTGTTTTAATTGTTTTACTTCTTTTCCTAGTGTTAGTAATTTACCAGTTTTTAAAGTATAGAGTCGGGGGACGTGTACCCTCACCACTGTATCCTAATCAAGTCCCAAACTACATCCCAACTCTAGAGTTCAAATTCTGTACCTCCTTCGTGGGATCCTTCCTAGTCAATGACAGCTATTAATGCTGCCTCTACTTCTGGGGAGAATTACACATCGCAGGTGGTGCAATATTTGTCAATCTTTCCCCAGCCATCCACCCAAAGGGCAAGTATTTCATCTCTATTAGTGTCTCCTGGAGATAGCCACAGGACCACAATTGCACCCAGGCCAGGAGACTCTATATATTGACAAAATCGATGAGGAGAGTGCCTCTTGATGCTCTTATGTCTTAGTCTGATATTGGCAGGCAGTGTCACCCCACAGAACCTGTGGTGGGGCCTAGTCAGGTGATTAGGAGGCATTCCCATAATGGAGGACTAAAGGCATTTTCTTCTTTTTGGCATCCAAAGCTTGACCATGTCCAGAATGTATAAATAAAAGGACGGAACAGCTTCCTCATGTGACCTGATCACAGGAAAAATAGAGTTAGTGAACAGATGCTTTCAATTTAAATCTATTTGTTTTGTTTACAGTTGTGAGGTATGTTTTTGCCTTTATCACTGGAGTACATGGCAAATGCTTAACTAGGGCCGACTTGAGGACCTGGGACTGGTTTCAGATCCGAAGTCTATTATTCTAGGACAGCAGTGAGCTACTGGAATAGTGTGTTTAGCTTTTGAAGGTGGTGGCACCTCCCAGCAGTGTAATGGAGCAGAGATAGCATTCAGACCTCCTAGGAGGGAATGGCTGTGGCTATAGAGCAAGACAAAATGGAGTGACCTCGGGGTTCCATAAAAAGTACCAAGATGTTCTAGGGGAGGGAAGCCTGATAAGTACTCGTCACCATTGTTATACCACAAATGTTGCTGATTCTTGTGGTACCATCGAGAGTCCCACAACAGTTGAAACTTTACATAAAGAACACAACTGAGAATCTCAGCTTTCATTTTACTAACGTGGAACTTTCTAGCCCTCTTGGTTTCACAGGAAAACTTGTAAACGTGAACTCAATATATGTTAAATCCTGAAAACCCAGAATGCAATGAAAAAGGACCCAAACATATGCATAGTTTAAAAATTCTCATGATTTTTAAGCCAATCACATGAGCTGATAATGTTTGGTAGTGCTGTGTAGCACAGGAGGTCTGGCTACCTTGGTCTATTTGTAGGTAAGGATTAGTGAAAATGCATCACAGTCATTACAGAGGGTGCAGCACTGGCACTTGCTCTGTTTTTGACAATGCTGTTCTGATCTTGCAAATACACCCCCAGAAAAGGGGGGTGTTAATTACATTATTTATGCTACAAACAGACAAACAAAAAAACAAATCAAAAGAAAAGAAATCACCCTCCAAAGGCTCTTTTATTTTCTGATAAAGGGTTGATACTGTAGATCCTTACAAAAGCAGCCCTAACTCACATGGATGAGTGACCGGATCTAATGCTCCCTAATCAGTGGAATGGCTCCCGTTGATTTCCACGGGCTCTGGGTCAGACCGTGTTTGTAAGAATCAGTAGGTATGGCATTGGCAGAGCTGTGGGAATTGAGTTATAAATATACTCTTAAAGGAGTCAGTCCAGATAATGCACTTAGTAGTCTGCATATAGACAACTTTGGTATGTAATTAACAGATTTGTGCACCAGAAAAGCACCAGGCCTACCTTAACACATCACACAAGGCGTTCAAGCTACCTGTGTAAAGTGGCCAGGCAGGAAGTCAGACTCATTTACCACACTGATTCTAAGTCTTTGGGATGGCTCGTGCTTGCTAAAGTGTGTTCACACTCTCACTGGTGCTGGGACATTTCATTAGCTATGGTTTGACTTTTTTTTTTTATCTGACTAATGATACTAAAACCCAGGGTCACATTATCCTTAGTCCTTCCACTGACGTGCAGTGGGACTGGCTCTGGGAGGCTAGGGACAGTTACAGTCCTTGCATTCGGCAGACAGCACCCCTATGCTATTGGTAGCTGGCTATACTGGAATTTGGCTACTTGCTCAGTATCCCTGTGCATCAGTCAGCAGGAAAGAGACATTGTCCCTCCTGTGGCGCATTTTGTCTTTCACCTCTTCCTGGGGTGAGCTAGATCTGCAACTCTCCCAGTGTATCAGCAAAGCCACGTTTTGCCTTGGGGAAGGAATTATGTGTAGGGTGCTGAAAGGGAGTTATAATTAGACATAATAAGACGCAGTTATGCAAAGGAAGAAATCAGACTGGCTATCAGGGAAGCTTTCCCAGCAGAGAATCTACCAGGCTGTAGAATTGATTTCCAAGGGAAGTGATAGAAGGGCCCATTACCTACACTGCAACCCAGCAAGCCACTAGGGAGCAGCCCTCATGTAGTAGGAGGCTGGATTAGCCGATTGATTGTGTCATTCCATTCCTAATGGAAGAGGATGTCATCACTGGATCTAGAAGTTGTAGCTTGAGGAGACCAGTTTAGTACAGGGTAAAATTTAAACTAGTACAGAATATTGTCTTTCATTGAGATGTGAGTAGCCTGGAATCCTCCTTGGAAAATGGGAATTTTTGTATTTAGTGTATTCTTTAATAAGGGTTGGAGATACCAGAACATTGGGTAAATGGGAGTGTATTTACATTATATTTTCTAAAACTTCAAGGAAACAATTCTGTCAAAGCTTCAGTGAAACTTGGATATACTTAAGATACACATTAGGGACATGTAGGACTCCTGGGCTGAGATTTTCTGAAGTGAGAGTGTGATTTTGTACTGCACATTTAAGAGACTGTAGACACCCCTGAGGTGCAGCATAAAAACTCACAGCCTTGGGGAAAAGGATACTCAAGTGTGTTTAAACCACTTTTGCACCATCCTGATCCTAGGCTACACCATGCAGACTTGATCAGAGCTGGAGTGGGTATGCCTCCTTGAGCTGGGAATTAAATCTTTTGCCTCCATTGTAGAGAGAATCTCTGATTTTATGCTTTTTGAAGTCAACATTGTCAGTGTTGTTTTGTATTCCTGTGTACTGATGGTGTTTGTATTGCCCCACATGGAGGTAAATGGTGTTTCTCACTCACTGCTGTTGTTTGTTGAGACATGCCCTACAAATGATTTTTCAGATAGCACAAAAAGAATAAGTAAAACTAGCAAACTGATAGAAACAAAAGGATTGAACTGTGAGAGTGTTTGAAAAGAAAAAGTCCATTAAAATACTTTTTTCTCTACAGTTACACAAAACTTAAGCTGCAGGTCACTCCAGAAGGACGTATTCCACTGAAGAGGTAAATTTTTTTTATCCTCTGTTATTAATTGTCTGTTTCATATTTTTGCATATGATTTTAATCTTTTGGTAGGTGCTAGACTGTCACCCCTTGAACTGAAATCTGTATATCCACGCAGAATGTACATCGCACGGGTGTCAGTACAAGCAACCTCCTCCCTGCTAAGTCAGTTTGCTGCACTCTTAGCTAAACAAACCACTTTCGGGTGCAGGAACCACTTCTGTTTTCTTGGGCTGTGGGTTATGTCAGTGGAGTTTGAACCTTCATATCTGGGTCACATTTTTTTTTTGTCCTTGATGCTAAAACTATCCAGTTAAGTTAGCAAAAGAGAACAATCCAGCTGTTGGTGACCTGTGTTCAAGTCCCTTCTTTGCCCTAGATTCCCTTGAGCAAGTCACCTAGACTTCCTGTGCCTCAAATCCTCATCTGTAAAATGGAGATAAGAGTACCTCCCTACCTCAGAGTGTTCTTGTGATGATAAATACATTAAAGAGTATGATGTGCTCAAATACTAGAAATGGGGAGTCTTATAAATATGTTAGATACCCTTTGTGATACCAGATTTTATGGTGGAAATGCTGGGAAGTGGGTGGACATCCACACTAATTTAATATATGCCACTCAGCACCTGCCAAATGGTAATCAGTGTTGATTACTTCCATTCTGGGCCTGGTTTAAAGTGGTGACAGAGAGGTAAGAGGAACTGATTTTCCCTTGCAGATCTCTTTTTGTACACATCCTTTCTGCCCCTTCTATGTCAACTTTTCCCTTCAAATTCCTGCCCCGTCCCCCAGTGTTATGTGTTTATTTGACTGGAATATTTTGATTTCTTTTCCTCTTTTCTTAAAGTTACTGTTCTCAAGATCAAGCTGTGAAACAAAGACTGAGCACACCAGTTTTCCAGAAAACTCCTTTTTCTGTGCAGTCTGTTTGCCATGTACAGCTTGTGTCCCTACAATACAGAACAGTCTGATGTGCCTTTGAACAAATCCTGTCCTATTTATTTCCATTTTGCAGCATCTACCGCTTGTTTTCCGCTGACAGAAAACGAGTTGAGACCGCATTAGAAGCTTGTAGCCTTCCATCTGCCAGGGTAAGCATTCGAGTATCATCTTGGCCTGTTCTGAAATGCAGCCAGTTTACTGCTGAATCCAGCGGTGTTTTCTCAGGGGCTGATCATGTTCCCTGGGACCTGCTGAACAAACTGGTCCTCAGCCAGTGGCTCGTCCTCTCCTGAATTGGAGATGCTCTTGCATTCCACAGATGGCTCTATACAAGCCTGAGACCAATTTGGAAGTGAATTAGCAGAGTTGAAGGAAATGAGCCTGAGGGAGGGGCACAGGATTGTGTGCCATATCTTTGGGGATGCCATGAGACTATAAAACAGTCACTGACTCCATTATGTACCTTCTGGGCTTGTTTTTGTGGCAGTGTTAGCTCAGGGTATAATTGGAGTTGCACCGTGACAGGACTCCTGTTCACACACAGAAGTCTCTAGTTCAAGTTAAGTGGTGCTTTAAACTCAAGCTAGCAATCCTGTCAAGGGACATGGGTAAAAGGCTGAGTACAGCTGATGCTGGAGCTATCAAAATGGGTAAATCTCCCAGCGTGAAAAATTTGGGGGAACAAAAGTTGAAACTTTTCAGAAGGAAAAGGTTACCTTTTTTTTTATTTACACAAAATGTTAGTTTATACTAAAAAAAAAAAAGGTTTATTTTCTTGAAAAATGTCAAAATCCGAGTGAAACTTCTTGAAATTATCAAAACATTTCAATTGCCCCACTCCAGAATGGTTTTTACATTATCAGTGAGTGGAAATTTTTGAGATATTGAAAAGGGGAGAGGGGATTCAAAGTCTCAGGAACTCTAACAGGATGGGAAACCTGTCCAAATGCAATCACTCTGTGCTATTAATCCAAACACTTTGTGCATCTCAATTTTTTTTTTTTTTTGCTGCGTCATTCTTCTCACTGAAGCGAGACAAACTCATCAAGCGTTAACTCAAGTGTAGATAAGTCCAGGTAACACTGCTGAAGTTAAGACTATAGAAGAAACTCTGCTGTAACAAAGCGACTCCAGAAGCATCAGCCACCCACATAGTGATTCGCAGTGTAGCTCCAAAGGAGACAAATCTGCTGCAAAAATGTGGAGTTGGCATGCAGAAAGCCCTGGCTTCTTGTGAACACCCAGGCTGTGTTTGGGGCCCGCGTACACAGCTGATACCTTAGGGAAGGGTAAATCTGTTGCCTCAGCACTGCAACAGGGCAAAACTCCATTCGCTTATCTTCAGCAACCTTGTCTCCCACTGGTTCAGTCGGACTCTCAGATATTTCCAAAATTCAGGGAAAATGGATCTAAAAAGATGGAAAGTGGCTTTGCGAGCAATTTATGGAAATATTTGCAAAACATCTGTAAAGATTATGGAAATCTAAACGGATTGTGAAAATAACACGCTGTATACTTTTCCACAAACAACGGATGTGATTGGTTTTGAACCTTTTTCATCTCTTCCTTAAAAGTATCTGTGTGAGAGACAGAAGAGAGAGAAGGTTGTTTCAGGACTGCTTTTCATTTAATTGGCAGTGCAGTTAGCATTTAAGATGAGATATTCAAGAATCATTGAGGCATGCTTTTTAACTCATTTGATTTAATGTATCTGTTTACTGAGTGATAATAAGGATAAAAATGATTTCTTAACTCTCACTGAAAGAAACATAAACATTGTTAGACTACTTGAAGGAAACCACAAGCTCTTTCTCTATTTATTTAAGTCAGTAGTCAATTTTATCTAGAGAGTGCTGGATATTTGTTGCTGGGATACCAGTTTGAAAAATATTCAAAGTATAAGATATATCTTTTTCTTCAGGACAAAAATGAAGTGTTACATGCAGTATGGAAAACTTAGTTGATCATCCTGGAAATAAAATCTTTTAAAAGAAACACACTGCTTCATGACCAAACCGTCCAGAAAAGAGTAAATCCCACAGAGTTAATGGGAAAATTTATTGTTTTGACCTCTGCTCTTTCATCTGTGTTTCCATCTGTTTCAATAAGCAGAATTCTGGGCTCTCAACTTCTCAATTTTGTGGTATTTTAACCCATCTTGTGTCCTGCAGACGTAAAGTTCAGAGTAGTATAGGGTAAAGTTTAAACTAATATAGAATACTGTCTCTCATTCAGATATGTGAATAGCCTGGAGTCCTCCTTGAAAAACAGGAATTTGTTGATTTAATGTAGTTTTCTACAGTGTTTCACAGGGCACCCAGAACATTGGATTGGATGTGTTTTGTATATTGTAGTTTCTAAAACTCCAAAGGAAGATTTCTTTCCTAACTACATAGAAAGAATGTGGGAAGTATAGGGCTCAAGGCCTGAGAATTTCTGAAGTGATAGTCTGATTTTGTGTTATATGTTTAAGACAGTGGTTTTTAACAAGTGCACCATGAAATGTTGTACAAAGGTAATGAAACTCAATATAAAGCATTGTTTCATCTTAAACAACATTCCGTCCAACCCAAATTATAACTCATAAAACCAATGAAAATTAGTCATCAAATTAAAAGCAAGATATCAGTCATTCAGTTCTAAAATGTGAGCCTTCTAACCGCAGGTGGCCAAAGGGTACAAATAGACATGAGGTGTATTTTTTTCACATGGACTTGAAACATAAATACATTTGATCCTCCTTTAGCTTGTTGTATGCAGTATGTTGCACACCACTGTAGTAAGACTGCAACCATAGTAAATATAAGTAAATGTTACATTTATTAGCAATTAATTCAGCTGAAAAAAGTGGGGGTGTCATGGAATTGTTTGTCCCATTGAAGTGTGCCGTGTTCCTGAAAAAGTTGGGAACCACTGGTATAAGAGACCATACAAGCCTCTCAGGCACAGCAAAAAGACTCACAGTCCTAGGGGGAAAAGGGTTCAAGTGGGCTTATAACACTTTTGCACCATCCTGATTCTAGGTTGCTTCCCAGGCCCCGCTGTGTGACTTAGGCGATGGCTACATTTGAAAGCTTACAGCAGCACAGCCATAGTGATGCAGCTGTGCCGTTGCAAGCTGTCTAATGTAGCTGCACTAAGCATCAGCATAACTACTTCGGCTCCTGTGAAGGGTAGCAGCTGTGTTGGCAGAAAAAGCTCTCCCATCAACATAGCACTGTCCACAGCAGCGTTTATGTCAGCACTAAGTTGCTTGGGGGGGGGGTTATTCACATGCCAGAATAACATAGATTATGCCGACATAAGATGTAGTATAGACATAATCTGAGCCTTAGGTTATTGCCTAAGTTATAGTATCTGAGCTGAGCTTCCTACAGGCAGTATCATTGCACAGAATTCCTGTCTCTGTGTCTCGTACAGCCCCAGCACCTGCCCTTAACATACCTCTAATGTTGTGGCTTGTGGAGGGTAGCTTCAACCAACAGGTAGCTCTTTTAGGCTATGTCTACACTACAGGGCTCAGTTAAGTCAACTTAATTAGGTCTACTTAAAGTTGACTTGGTGAGGCCCTATTTGTTTAAGTCAACTTTGTAAAGTCAACTTAAATGGTTCTAATGCACTGAGTCGACTTTATAAAGTCAACTTGAATGGGCACGTTGTGTTAAGTCAACTTAATAAAGTCGACTTAACCCTTAAAGTCATCTTCAAGGGCTGGAGTTATTGTCTACTTAAGCAAGTGCTTCAGCTGACTTAATGAACTCCAAATGTGGCCAGGGAGTTGTGTAAGTCGACTTAAGCCCCTAATTTAGACACAGCCTTACTTAGCTCCTGTGCTGGTGGAATTCTCCTCCAGCTAGAACAGAGATTTTACAGTGCCTTTATGCTGCCATGAAAGAAATATAGGAGGGATAATCTCTCCCTAAAAGCCTCAAATTAAACTCTTTAGTTCACACATAGGCACCTAAATAAGAGCTGGAAACTGGGCATCCAACTCCTCTAGGCATTTTTGAAAATCTCAGACAGGTTTGTTGAAATCAGTGGGAGCTGAAAAGTGCCCAGCACTTTGGCAAAGCAATTGTGCTTCAAATATGAGTTTAATAACTTGTTTTTTGAAAATCTTGGCCATGGAGATTGTTTTCTACACTCCATTTAGCATAGGAACTCATGAACAGCTATTGAATCTAAATATTCACTCAAAAATAAAATAACCGAGTTTTGAATCCTATCAGTGCAAATCATCTAAATAGCTGTTAAATTAATAGGGGAATGACATAGAAGATGCAAAAGCAAGTGGGTTTCCAGACAAATCATAAATTATCAGTGCCTGAAATTAATAGAGGGCCTTAATCAGAATGTAATACCGGGTGCCAAATATACAGCAAATTTAGAAACGAATGTTTTCAGCAGTCCAAAATGTTGGGCAGTTTGTTTATAGATCTCAGAAACAGCTTAGGACCAAAAGGTATATGGCAGGCTCCTCTGATAAAGTGGTTGGCTCTGAGGGCAGCATGTTGAAAGGAACAAGATATTTAAATGTTTTGAGCAGTGAGGAATTTGAAATCCAAATGTAGTAGTGATTGTCTAGAATTGTAATTTAGGTAGTAAAAGCTGTTTGGGCCCACTTTTTATCTTTGTGCCTTTTGCAATACTGAGCACATTGTTGGTGGTAAATAAAGAATAATAGAGCTGCATACATTTTGCACTTTACTTCTGCCCAGAGACTAGCATAGATGGCTTTTGGTATGGCTGTGATCGTAATGGATGGAAATTCAAATGTGTCTCTGAATTTGAACCAAGTTACATGGAAAGCAGGACAGAAATATAGACCTCTGGTCATCAGGAGAAGCATCCATCTTGTGTACTAAGCTAAAACTGAGTGGGCGCAACAAAAGTTTTGTCAAAGTTCACCAGTTTGCTACTATGTGAAATGAATCAGCTGTTCTGCCTGTTCATAGATGATCATTTTTAAGGACTCCCAAAGTATTCTAAAAATTTTAAACTAAGGTTGTAATGTTTGGTATTGTAAAATTACTGGGAGTCATCATTCAGCTTATGCTACTGTAGGTAACCTTGCTTTGTTCTTTTATTTTTTCCCCTTTATTGAATGTATAGCATTCAGGTTTTTGAGAAATGCCTTTTGTCACCTATGGCAATTCTTTCTAGATGTTGAGTACACCACTGGTAAAGCATTTTCCTGCCTGGTTGTAAGAACCATAATTAGGTGTAGCAACTGCCTACAGAATATGCCCACACAAGCATTCAGAAACTCTACATGGTGCCAAAACAAAAAGAGTAAGGAGCTTTTAGCTACTCAGCTCTGTAGAACTGTATTTTTCAAGGATTGTCACTGTTTGTTATGTGTTGTGTTTCACAGTATTTAGTGTTAAACAGGGATGTCAATACATCTGAAGACTGACTCAGTTCATTTGAAGCATTTTTTCCACTTGCTATGGAAACTCAAATGTACATTAACAAAGGAAATAATTGCATCTCCATTTGTCACCCAGAAAATAAGGAAACTTAAGAGGAAGTCAAACTTAAGTTATTCATAAAACATTCTGTACCCATCAGTGAAAAGCAACTGATTTTTTTCTCCAAAAACAAAGAGAACCAAAAAGAGCTGTCGAGAAAACTTTGCATTCTGTAAGCGTGCATCACATACAGTCAGTTGTTCCCTTTAGGGAATTATTTTATTCCATCTCACCAGCTAACCAGGCTCAGTTTGAGTTAGTTCTTTGATTGAAGGCACAACTCTGAGTGTCATGAGAAGTTGTGTGGGGTGGTCACTAGATTCTCTTCCCTGTGATGGAGCATTACAGTAGTGTCTCATCATCGTGCTAGGCAGGTAAATGCTTATTAACGTATCTTTGAAATGATCACTGAATTTGGAAGCAAAAAAGATTGTACCTACACATGTCCCCACAATGCACTGGAGATTTGTGCACATAGGAAGGTTTCCTCCAAAGATGGTGTATAGATCTCTGTCCCGATTCAAGTCGCATCTTTGCCATTCCGGCTTCTAAAGGATTGGCTGCAGATTGCTGTGGCTTGGTGATGTTTTGTGCTCTAGCTGGCTCAGGTTTCTGTGGGACTGTTGGGCTGTTCCAGCCAGCATAACTTTGAGTAGTTGAGTAGTTTTTTTAGTTTACTTTGTAGAGCTGATTTGGCCACTGATCATTTCCGGGATTAAGGAAGTTGGAAAGCTCCCTTATAGCAATATTTCATCCCCACACCCCCATCCCAGCTGCCCTGAGTAAGGATTAGCCTGCATTTCACCAATGGATTTGACTGTTTTTAATAGATTTTTGTATATTCCTATTCTGCTTCACTTCCCATCTGCCTCCATTCCAGTTTGAGTATGATTTGGCACTGATTGTCCAAAGCCATGCTCTGGCTGGTTGCAAGTGCTGATCACAATGCAATGTGCCTGTGCACCGAATCCTAGTAATTCAGAGCAGGGACCTCATCATAAAGTAAAGTGAAGGGGTTGAGGGAGGAAAGACAACTGATGGCAAATATAATGGAAGAAGACTTAACTGACCGATAGTGTGTCCCCTCAGTACCTAGTCTTCAGAGAATGTGGCCTCATTGCTGCAGAATCACCTTCATCTTGGCTGACGGCAGGGGGTGAACTGGAGACCTCTAGAGCTAAATGCAGCCATCTTTACAGCTTGCGCAAGAGACCCAGGTTAACTGGCATCCGTAGTAGACTCACATGCTCTGCATATTGGGGACAGACAACAATACATCACATACACTGAGTGGTGGCTTACACACTTTCTGTGCTCTTTCAATTCAAATCTCAAAATGGGGGCCATCTCACAGACATTCTGTGGGGTGGGTCACAAGGGTGGAGTGTTAAAAGAGGAGACTTTAGTAAAGGAGATGAAGAAAACATCCCAGTATCTCAAAGATCCAAATTTGCCCTTCCAGCAACAGCTGGTGGTGCTGCAACCAAATTTAGATCCACTGTAATTATAAAAACTACACTAGGGACTGTTTAGTATACCCAGGTTAGGTGTTCACAATAGGGAAATGCATTGAAGGTGGTTGTTGGGCCACAAACTGCTGATGAAAAGGCATCTGGGGTGAAGACACAATAGTCCAGGAAGCAAACAGTTTGGAAAAAATGGAAAGTAGGACTATGGCAATAACTATTTTCTTGCATTTCAGATGTTTGGGAGATGCAAAACATTATAAACAATAGAAAACAATTTGGAAAAAAACGAATAGACCATTAAACATAATCAAAATGGTTCTGTGTATTTATGAGAGGGAGAGAGAGAGCCGTTTCCAGTTCCTTCAGCAACTGTCTGGGCGTATAAAAACTTGTTACTTTCTTATGGCTGTCTGTATAACTGATTTATATTGAGGCACTGTTGCTACCCACATTGTGTGGAATTGACTGGAGGATGACAGGATCTGAGGCAGACCTAGATGGTGGAAGCATCGCAAGTGTGTTTTCGGGAGACCAGGGTCTCATTCTGAGCTCTCACTGTGACACGGTCTAGGTTGTTGAGGTCTTGGGGCCTTTATTGATATAACGAAGGGGCACAGGCACTTGCTGGTGGATAGACCACTGGAATGAGGGTTGGAGAGGTACGAGGTGCAGGCAGTCCCTCTTTTGTCCCAGCTTTTGTGCCACCCAACCCAAAAACTGAGGGCACTAGGGAACCTACTAGGGGAGCACATCCACTAAACAGGCTGCAGCTGTGAGACTTTGGATATACTCTCTTACAGCAGAAGCATCAAGGGAGGTGTTGCTACCAACTCACACAGGTGACTTGCCCTTGGAGCTCAATAGAGCCCACAAATGCTGGGAGGAGAATCACACTCATGATATATTTGTATCTAAAGCAGAAAAATATTAAAACGTGCCCTTCCCTCTAACAAGGGTTTGAATAGACACTTCCGGTTCCCTTGGCAACTCTGTTAAGTAGCAGAATAAATAATAGCAATGATTTCCTCTGTCAGCACCTTGCTTTTGTTACAAGTGGGCTCAGTGGCATTTACTGGGAAATTGCGTTTGTATCTAGTCACAAAACATTTTCTTCTGACAGATCAGAATCGTGCACTTAGTGTGGAGGTATGGGGCAATATCTCTTGATGACGCCATCCTTCCACATCCTTCTCTGTGGGTTGCTCACATGATGGGAACTGAGGATCAGGTCCTCAATATGTATTTTCCACTGTTCTGCATTTTCAGTTTTATTCTGGCTCCCTAGGAGGTTTCCTTTAACAAGGATTATTTTGCACATCTTCCTCCTTTCCCAGAAAGTTCAGTGGACTGATGTGAAGTTTGGGACAGTACTGGCCTGCATTGTGACACACTGTGCAACTTTCACTATTATTTAGGCCTCCTCTCTACCTTTCCCAAGTCCCTACTGGTGTATGGACGGAGCAGGATGAAATGGACAGCATGGGGGGAGGCTCTTCCATGAGTTCAGAGACTGTGATTGGATGGGATCTGAAACAAGTGTCAAATAGGAAGAAAATTCTTATGTCCGCTTGAGTCTCATGCAAGAGCCAATCACACTATGGCTCAACTCTTATCCATGGTAATAAAATCCCTCATGCATAAAGGCAAGAGCAATAACTCTATTCTTACAGGAAAATTGTGTAAGCTATAATAGGGATGGTGAAGAGAACATCTAGAAACAGGGTTATATAGAATAAATTACTCTAGAGATTTATAACATTTAGTAAAAGCTGGCATCTTTCATCCTTTCTATAGGATTTGGAACAGTCCTATCAAATTCTAGAGCATTCTCTCTTAAATTACATTGGATGTTAAAACAAACAATTGAACAAAACAAACTTGTAGAAAGGCTAAATTCCATAGAACTGTTCAAGTAGAGTAATATTTATCCATGTGTCCAGAATAAATTGGGGAAAATATTTGTGCTGACCTTGGACAAGACCAAGGTATTAATTATTGCTCAGGATCCCGATTCATTCCCTGGTTCTTCACAAGCTCCAAGGCAAGTAAACTTCTACTACTTCATAAGATTATGAGTTCACTTCCTGCCACACCCTGGCTCCACTCTGTTGGCCAGCCTGCTGTGAGGCATAGCAGGTGTTCCACCTAATCCGTGCCCCTGCTCGCTCCCCACTCACTTGTGTGGAGTTCACCTATTCTCTGGGTCACTCACACAGGGTATCTCTATACTGGGGGTGGCAAATTTGCCGCCGTCAGTTCGCCCTTCCAGGAGCAGATTGCGGTGAGTATGAACTCGCCGCACTGCTCCCCAGAAGCTGACCCTGGAAGTCCTGTGGGTCAGGGGGCGTAGAGGAAAGTTGCTGCCGGTTCCACAAGGAATTTTATGTTCCTTGCATAACCAGTGGTCGACTGCTGCCAGATTTCCCCTAACTGTAGATTAGGGCACAGTGAGAAAAGGAGAAATTTTGTGCCGCCTTACACTTCTGCATGGGGCCCAGGGTGAGAGGTAATCTTCCCCAAGGGATTATTGAAACTGAGGACTTTTTTTTTGGTCTAAAGATCTGTTCTTAAAACTGCTCTCTTATTCAAAAGAGGTGATTACTTTGCAAATGCAGTAATCTTGCAGTGACCTGCTTATAAACAGAGTACAGAAAGTGCTGTTTCTTTACTTCAGTGCTTTTTTTTTTTCTTTCTCCTACTTCACAGAATGATTCAATCCCTCAAGAGGACTTCACCCCAGAAGCATACAGAGTATTCTTAAACCATCTCTGCCCTCGGCCTGAAATTGACAACATCTTTTCTGAGTTGTAAGAAAAGACACTCTTTTCTTCCCCTTCCACTTCTTTTCTTGGCTAGTGATGGCAAAATAAGTTATTTGGGCTACAGCATCACCACGACTGCCAAGAACAGATTTCCATGTCAAGCAGTGCTGTTAAATAACAGTTCTTTAACCTAGGAGGTGAACATAGATCAAAAGCTCCTTCCTGCACATTTTAGCCACTGTTTTTAATGACCAGAGTTTTACAATAATTTATTCCTGGAACAATACAACTGCCAGCCCTGGTTTCTCAGTATGGATTATGCTAGTTTAAGCTTCCGTGAGAAAACAAGGAGGAAAATTATAAGCATGGGAACAGGCTTTAGATATCCCCATATATAAACCACTTGAAGACCAATTAGGAATTGGAGTAAGAATACAAGGGCATTTAGGATTCATACATGTTGCAGCGAGAGCACATATACCTCACTATGGTGTAAAATAAAATTGCAAACAGCTGTGTTTTTCTCATTTTGTATTTTCAGCTACTTAAGCACCTGAAACCTATAAAACTTGAACCAAACTATTTCACATCTGCTTTTGCTGAGATGGCATCAATGCAATTTTATGTTCCTTTGGTGAACCCCATAGACAATCTGGGTTTTAAAAAAAAACTTGCTTTGGTTTCACTGGCATTCTTGTTTGCTGCTCCATCCCCCGCAAGATATTGACTCCTTGTGCAGCAGCCTGGTATCTCGCTAATACTAGAGACAAGCACAACCTTGAAGTAAGTGGATGCAACACCCTTGATTTCACTAAATGTTACATCTGCTTACTCCAAAGCTAAATTTGTCCGCAGCAAGCAAACAGAAAGTGGCATCTGATGATGTGGCTCCTCTCAAGATTCATAGTACTTCTCAGACCCAACACAGCCTGTTCTTTTATGAGCAGTGGAGCAGGAAAACAGTGCCAGGTAGAAGACAAGTGGATGAGTTAGTTCCCAAGATCCCCAAGACACATCCTTAATGCCACCAAAGCAAATGCCTGAGTTTATATTTGAATATTCTTTTTTTTTTCCTCCCCCAACCCATAGGGTCAGATTTTCAAAAAATGCTCAACTTTGGCCAGACCTTGAACTTAATGGTAAAACTACCACTAGGACCAGAGTCAGGCCCCCAATGAATGTTTTTGAAAAAATCACATATACTGTCTCTTTAGGCACCAATCCTGCCTTCATGCAGGCATACCTTGCTATCAGTAAGAGGCTCTCTGGGGCCTTGTGTTCAGATGTGCATTTGCACAGAGCCTGCTGCAGGATCATAGCATGAGATTATCAACACTTCAGGATGCGATCTATTTTTTTGAATGTGTTGTAAAATACCTAGTATATTTTGAAGGCACTGTCAAACAAGAAAATAATAGTATAATAAAGTCAGAGCTGCTTTACTCTATCATAAAAACATAAAGCTTAGGCTTGGAAGGCCAGTGGAACGTAGGTGGTGGGCTCATGATTACAGCATTTCATTTCCTCTCATTTAAAAAAATACTTTCACTAGAGGAGTTTAGGAATAGAATTTGCAGAAGCTCTCAGCATTGACCCAACTTCTTTCATTGACATCAACAATGTTGAGCACATCCCTGATAGGTGTTTAATGAAGAAAGTTTGCTATACATGGTCATAAAGTCAATGAGTTTGGAGACTTAACAGAACATAATTTTTGTTGTCTGTTAGCGTGAATCTTGTTTCTGTTTCCATGGGCAATAGCAAAACATTGAACAAGAATGCAAGGGAAAATATTCTAATTCTTTTTTCTCTTTAAACATCATTTTTTTCTAGTGGTGCCAAGAGCAGACCCTACCTTACTGTTGATCAGATGATGGAGTTTATAAATTATAAGCAACGTGATCCACGGTTAAATGAAATCCTTTATCCACCGCTGAAACAGGAGCAAGTTCAACAACTGATTGAGAAATATGAACCCAATAATAATCTAGCAAAGAAAGGTCAGTAGTTTTCATATTCTTGCTGTACTCAGTTTCTGGTTTGAAACAAAGAACAAATTATACTAGAGCAACACACTGTAGCAGACATTGAATAACAGTTTAATCACATTTCCAAATGGCTGATTTTAGACTTCTTAGGCTTGTGAGACTTGATGTAGTTAATATTCAAATGGATTTTATTGTTAACTGATGTTAGAGGGGATGGGATGGCCTCCCTGTTTGCTTTTGGGTATGTGTAATTGATAGCTCAGAACTGTTCCTCCGATATGTAAATTTCAGCACAAGCAGGACTACGGCAGTAACAATTTTCTTGCATTTCAAATGTTTGGGAGATGCAAAACATTATAAACAATCAGTGGTGTTGAATCTGTGAAAAATATAATTCCATCGCTTAATAACAGTAATAAGAGATTTGCTGATAAGGTGGTTACACAAAGCAGGCTGTGGGAACAGCAGAATGTGTTTTCTATCATAATCACTGAAAATTTTCTTTTGAATATCTTGAACATCATCTGGGCTCAGCTGGGCATTTTGCCAAAAGTTCTGTGAAATCCTATAAACCTCTCGACAGATAGACTCTTACTACCACCCTGAGTCTTAAAATAACATTGGATTTTATGCATGTGTCTTGCTTTATTCTGATTTGTATATTGTAATGGCTCCCTCCTGTTCATTATGTTTATACCAGCGAATTTCTACGGGTGTGGAAATACCCTCACAAACAAATCTGATGTGAAAAAACACATTTTGATTCAGAGATATGGGATCCAGTCCTACAAGTTGCTGTGTACCCTGAATTGCATAGCTTTCATCACTTTGAAGGATCAGGTTCAAAATAACCAGAAAGGAACCAAAATGTTGGAGCTTGGTTTAACAAAGATCTCAGGGCCTGACCCCCATAAATACTAAGGACAGTACATTCACACCAATTTTAATGCCCCTGTACGGAGCCAAAGGGGTTGTAAAGTAGCCTTAATGTAAATGAGAATCAGACTTCCATCAATTTAAAGGAGAGATTAAATATAGGCTAGAGATTTGAGTCCAAAGTAATTATAAGAAAGCTTTTGAGTTTGGCAGAAGGTAATTTGGGGGCACAGTTACAGAACCAGCTGAAACTCTGCCTTCCTTTGAGGTCAGAGTTCTCCTTTTCCTCAGCCTTGAGCCTCTTTCTCTCTCCTGCTGGGAGTGGGGGATGATGATTCCTTTACTCCTAAACTGGAAGTATGTACAGTGCCCAGTTCATACCAACTGATTTTCACCCTGCAGAGCCGACTGAGTGTTGGACACCTCCGTTTTCTTCCTTCAGCAAACCATGACCAATGATGCAGTGACCAACAATTTTAAAACAAGGTATTTTCAATTAGGAGGTGGAACAAAGCATCAGAGAAAAGGGGATTTTAAAACAACAAGCTGGCTGCACGGGTTTTATCTCAGCTAATCTTGTTTTCCACCTAAGCTAAATTCAACAGGCTTTCTACTTAAGACACAGGAACAGAATCATAGACTATTATGGTTGGAAGGAACCTCAGGAGGTCATCTAGTCCAACTCACTGCTCAAAGCAGGACCAACCCCAGCTAAATGAATTCCAGCCAGAGTTTTGACAAGCCATACCTTAAAAACCTCTAAGGATGGAGATATTACCACCTCCCTAGGTAACCCATTCCATTGCTCCCCCACCCTCCTAGTGACAAAGTTTTTCCTGATATCCAACCCCGCAACTTGAGGCCATTGCTCCTAATTCTCTTGTCTGCTACCACTGAAAACAGCCGAGCTCCATCCTCCCTGAAACCCCCTTTCTTACACTTAAAAGCTACTACCCAATCCCTCCCTCATTCTTCTCTTCTGCAAGCTAAACAAGCCTAGTTCCCTCAGCCTCTCTTCATAATCCCCCTTATCATTACCATTACCCTTTGCTGGACTCTTACCAATTTGTCCACATCCTTTCTGTAGTGGAGGGTCCAAAACTGGACACAGTACTTCAGATGAGGCCTCGCCAGTACCAAACAGAGGGAACTGTCACTTCTCTTGATCTGTTGGCCGTGCTTCTACTAATGAAGCCCAATATCACTTTTGCCTTTTTGACAAGGGCACATAATTGACCCATATCCAGCTTCTTGTCCATTGTAACACCCTGGTCCTTTTCTGCAGAACTGCTGCATAGCTAGTCATTCCCCAGTCTATAGCAGTGCATGGGATTCTTCCATCCTAAGTATAGCATTTTGCACTTTATCCTTGTTGAACCTCATCTGAAGGGACATGGACACTTCTCCTTTTGGACAGTTGGCATTCCTAGAGACACCGAAATGGAGCAGTCTGATATGCAGGGGCTCTCATTGCTCCTGGCTTTTCTGCAGTTGCATAGAAGAGAGAAAAGGATCCGTGCATCCTCTGTATGTAGCAGCAATAGAAAATGCGTAGTTAATTCTTTGCATCCATGTAACCTTGCAGCTGTCTTGCGTCTTTAGATACTCTGGGTTCTGCTGTATCTTTAGACACAATCTCACTGAGCCAGCTTTACTGGTTGGTCCTCACTTCATGTAGAGAGACTGATGTCTACAGCAGAATTAGCATCACATCACGGTAGGGGAGGTTCATATGCTAGCCTGGTTATGGGAAGATCCGAGTTCATTTCTTTGCTCCACCACAGGCTTCCTGTGGGACTTTGGACTCTCTGCATCTCACTTTCGCTGCTGAGAAATGGGGATAATGATACCTCCATGCCTCATGGGTGTGTTGTGAGGATAAATACATTAAAGACAGTGAGGTGTACACATCCTTGGCTGTCTAAAAGGCATACAGAGAGCCTTACACTCTTTGAGTGTGAATAGTGTGCCTCTATTATTCTCTCTCCCACTGTGTCATAGGGGCCTAGCACTGCCTGGCTGTTAAAGTGCATATGTGAGTTAAAGCTTTTCCCAATCACCTTCCTCTTTGTTTCTAGACTGAAAGTCCAGATAGAGCTCATCTGTGCCATAAAGTAAAATTGTAGTATCTTTAATAGGTTTTGGGATACATACCTGCATAATCTAATGTACCTTAGACCTTTACTTGATTTCAGAAATGGCCTTTTT
Source organism: Podocnemis expansa (assembly GCA_007922195.1). Classification (NCBI taxonomy): domain Eukaryota; kingdom Metazoa; phylum Chordata; order Testudines; family Podocnemididae; genus Podocnemis; species Podocnemis expansa. Next base: position 2,749,312 of record ML682004.1, read on the forward strand.
ACATTTCCTCTATGCCTTCTTTCCAAGGCTGCTTATTTCATTAGTCAAATCAAGTATAGTCTTCTCACGTCAAGTCCTCAAAAGCCAAATACTGCCTGTTTGCCCTCCATATGTGAATAGCTCCTTTGACTTCACTGAGAGCACTAGAATACATAAGGTAAGCAGGATGTGGTCTCTTGCTTTATCCTTGCAAATATCAGAACTTCACTCTCTATTTTCCATCAGCTATAGGAAACCTATCTTTTGAAAGATCATCTTGTTCCACAAATACCTGACCCTGTTGTAAATCAAATAAAAGATGTGTTGTGATGAGATGTGTGAAGATACGAATAAGTCTGAAACCAACACCCAGTAAAGCATGCTGACTAGCAAGGAGAATACGTGAAAAAGACCTCAGAAAAAAATGTATTATAACAGCATGTGCTAGCACCATTCTAATCAGGGGCTGAGCAACATATCTAGTCCATCCCTCTTCTCAGAGGTTTATACATTTTCTGCAAGCTGTTGCTCTTGTCTTAAAGCATCTCCTCTCAAATATAATTTCTGTTGTTCTTTCAAAACCTGCTCTTACAAGGCCTGGTCTTGCACTCCTCACTCAGGCACAATTTATACTAAAGCCAGGAGACTTAAGCCTGAATGAAGGGTACAGGGCCTGGTCAAAGACAGTAATTGGCCTTTTTTCTTTTTGTCTACTCAGTCATTTGCACTGCTGTTATTCACACTTATTTCCTTAAGCCAGTTTAAACCTTTGCATGGACACACTTACTTTGGTTACAGAGTGGCTTATGTGAGTGTAGGTTTGACCTGTTTCCTAATCATAGAATCCTAGGGTTGGAAGGAACCTCATACGCAGGACCACTCCCACTAAACCATCCCAGTCATGGTTTTGTCCAGCTGGGCCTTAAACACCTCCAAAGATGGAGACTCCACCACCTCCCTCGGCAGCTCATTCCAAGGCTTCACCACTCGCCTAGTAAAAAAGTTTTTTCTAATATCCAGCCTCGACCTCCCTAACTGCAACTTGAGACCATTGCTCCTTGTTCTGTCCTCTGTTACCACTGAGAACAGTCGAGCTCCATGTTCCTTAGAGCATCCCTTCAAGTAGTTGAAGGTTGCTATCAAATCCCCCCTCAATCTTCTCTTCTGCAGACTAAATAAGCCTAATGCTTTCAGTCTTTCTTCATAGGGCTTGCGCTCCAGCCCTTTAATCATTTTGGTTGCCCTCCTCTGAACTCTCTCTAGCATGTCCCTGTCCTTTTTGTAGTGGGGAGCCCAAAACTGAACACAGTATTCTAGATGTGGCCTCACCAGTGCAGAATAGAGGGGAATGATCACTTCCCTTGATCTGCTGGTAACACTTCTTTTGATGCAGCCCACTATGCCATTGGCCTTTTTGGCAGCAAGAGCACACTGCTGACTCATATCCAGCTTCCCATCCACCATGACCCCCAGGTCCTTTTCTACACTGCTGCTACTTAGCTGAATGTTCCCCAGCCTGTAGCAGTGCATGGGGTTTTTCCGTCCCACATGCAGGATTTTACACTTGTCCTTATTGAACCTCATAAGATTAAATTGGAACAGTGGGCCAATAAAATCTAGGTCTCCCTGAATCCTGTCCTTGCCCTCCAACGTGTCTACTGGTCCCCCCAGCTTGGTGTGTCCTGCAAACTTACTGAGAGTGCAGTCTATTCCATCATCCAGATCATTGATGAAAATGTTGAACAGAACTGGCCCCAGGACCGACCCCTGGGGCACACCACTCGTGACTGGCTGCCAGCTAGACATGGAACCATTGATTCCTACACGCTGAAACCGTTGATCTAGCCAGTTCTCTATCCACCTTATAGTCCACCTATCCAACCCATACTTCCTTAATTTGCCAATGAGAATGCTGTGGGAAACTGTATCAAAAGCCTTGCTAAAATCCAGGTATATCACATCAACGGTTCTTCCTGCATCCAGAAAACCAGTCATCTGATCATAGAAGGAAATGAGATTGATCAGGCATGATTTTCCCTTGGTAAATCCATGCTGACTGTTCCTGATCACTTTATTTTCCTCTAAGTGTTTGAGGATGGATTCTTTGAGAATCTGCTCCATAATTTTTCCAGGGATAGAGGTGAGGCTGACTGGTCTGTAATTCCACAGATCCTCCTTTTTCCCTTTCTTGAAAATAGGCACTACATTTGCTTTTTTCCAATCCTCCGGCACCTCCCCTGTTCTCCATGAGTTTTGAAAGATAACGGCCAGTGGTACTGCTATCTCATCGGCCAATTCCCTCAGCACCCTTGGATGCAGTTCGTCCGGCTCCATGGACTTGTGCACATCCAGCTTCTTTTAAGCAGTCCCTAACCTGACTTTCCGTCACCAAGGGCCTCTCTTCTTCTCTCCAATCTGCCATACCCATGGTAGTGGGCTGGGAGCTGACCCTGCCTGTGAAAACTGAAGCAAAAAAAGCGTTGAGCACTTCAGCTTTTTCTTCATCCTCTGTCACGAGGATGCCTGCCCCATTCGGCAAGGGACCTACACCATCCCTGATCCTCTTCTTGTTATTAACATACTTGTAGAACCCCTTCTTGTTATCCTTTATATCCCTCGCTAGCCGCAACTCCATTTGTCCTTTGACCTTTCTGATTTTATCCCTGCAGTCCCTAGCAATATCTTTATATGCCTCCTTGGTCATCTGAACAAGCTTCCACTTCCTGTAAGCTTCCTTTTTATGTCTAAGCTCAGAGCAGAATTCTCTGCTAAGCCATTCTGGCTGCCTTACATGTTTGTTCTTTCTCCTAATTGGAATGGCAACTTCCTGTGCCCTTAGCAGGGTTTCTTTAAAATATAACCAGCTTTCTTGGACTCCTTTCCCCTTCAGATTAGCTTCCCAAGGGATCCTGCCCATCAGTTCCCTGAGGGACCCAAATCTGCTTTTTTGAAGTCCAGGGTTTTTGTTTTGCTTCTTTCTTTCCTTCCTTTAATGAGCATCCTGAACTCAACCATGTCATGGTCACTACTGCCTAGCTTGCCATTTACCTCTACCTCCCTGATCAATTCTTCCCTGTTTGTGAGCAGCAGGTCGAGAGGTGCAAGGCCCCTAGTTGGTTCCTCCATTTGTACTAGAAAGTTGTCCCCAACACACTGTAAAAACTTCCTGGATTGTCCATGCACTGCTGTATTGGCCTCCCAGCAGATGTCAGGGTAATTGAAATAAAATCAAAATGAGTGTATCCACACAGCCTTTTGCACCAGTTTATTTAAATCAGTTTAAAATCACAGTATTCATTAAACCAGTGCAGCCCAGAGTGTAGATTATCATACTACGTACATTTTTTGTAATGGTTACCAAAAAAATAAGAAATATGACCATGTATCCACAGAAGCACAATTTGCAGATGATACAAAACTATTTAAGAGAATTAAGTCCAAGGCAGACTTTGTAGAGTTACAAAGGGATCTCACAAAACTCGATTACTAGGGAACAAAATGTCAGGTGAAATTCAATGTTGATAAATGCAAAATAATGTACATTGAAAAATGTAGTCCTAACTGTACGTATAAAATGTTGGGTTCTAAATTAGCTGTTAGCACTCAGGAAAGAGATCTTGGAGTCACGGTAGTTAGTTCTCTGAAAATGTCCACTCAATGTGCAGCAACAGTCAAAAAAGCTAACAGAATGTTGGGAATCATTAGGCAAAGGATAACTAATAAGAAAGAAAATATGATATTGCCTCTTTGTAAATCCATGGTTCCCACATCTTGAATACTGAGTGCAGATTTGTTTGCTCCATCACAAGATAGATATACTGCAACTGGAAAAGGTACAGAAAAGGGCAACTAAGATGATTAGGTGTATGGAACAGCTTCCATAAGAGGATCCATTAATAAGACTTGGATTTGTCAGCATGAAGGAGAGATGACTAAGGGGGTATGATCATAGAATCATAGAAACTGGAAGGGACCAGGAGGTGTCATCAAGTCCAGTCCTCTACACTCATGGCAGGGCCAAGTACACTCTTAAACTATCCTTGACAAGTGCTTATCTAACCTTCTCTTAAACACTTACAATGATGGAGATTCCACAACCTGCCTAGGCAACTTATTCCACATGTTAATGACCCTGACAGTTAGGAGCTTTTCTCTAATGTCCAACTTAAACCTCCCTTGCTGTTAATTTCACAGAATCATGGAGTTGGAAGGGACCTCAAGAGGTCATCTAGTCTAACCCCCTGCTAAAAGCAGGACCCACTCCCACTAAATCATCCCAGCCAGGGTTCTGTCTAATTTAAATCCATTGCTTCTTGATCATGGTCTATAAATTGCTAAATGGTTTGGAGAAAGTAAATAAAGGAGTCTTATTTACTCTTTATCATAACACAAAACTGGGATTCACCAAATAAAATTAATAGGCAATCAGTTTAAAATGAACTAAAGGAACTATTCATTCACACAACACACAGTCAACCTATGTCATTCCTTGCCAAAGGATGTTGTATAGACCAAGGCTATAACAGGGTTAAGAAAAGAACAAGAAGATTTCCTGAATAGGTCCATTAATGGCTGTTAGCCAGATGGACAGAGATTGCTATTTGTAGAGGCTGGGAATGGCTGACAGGATGGATCACTTGATGATCACCTGTTCTGTTTATTCCCTGTGAAGCATCATCTCACATTGGCAGCTATTGGAAGATGGGCTAGATGGACCATGGCTCTTTCTCAATATGGTCATTCTTATATAAAGCAAAGAAATTCAGACTGCCAGCTAAATTAGGTCTCTAGTAATTTCATCACATTGTCAGAGTTGATCTTTGGGTCTCCCAAGTGCATAAAGTTACAAAACTGTACACACACAGACTAATTGCAGACAAACCTAAGACATTCTGCAAAATCTAGCCAAGACACAAGAATTTAACTTTTAAATTGAATTTTTGCTTCAGGTTCTCTGGACAATTGCAAGGGAATGTGCGGAAGTCAAACTGGAAAAGGAAATTAAAAGGCCCTTTTCCAAGTGCCCCCAAAAATATAAGCTTTCAGAGGATTGTACAGGTATTCAAACCATGACCATGTGGGCTATCTGGACTCCCCCCCCCCCAATGCATTTACGGGTTCTCCCCCCTTGTCTTCCCTCTGAGTGTGGCTCAGATACCCTGTTGGATTTCTTGGACCTCACCCCTTTTTGAATGAGAGGGAGTAAGGAGTGGTATCACCCAAACCCACCCACTCAGGGTGCCCAAATGAGCACCCAATGAGAATAGATTGTGTAGCTCTTCACAGTATGATCCTTCCTCTCCTTCCATGTAGTTAAATAACTTTCACCCTCCTGCCCAATCACTTGCCAGTCAGAGCTCTATGAGAAGCTTCACAGTTCCCAGACCATTCCTGAAAATGGCCAAAGAGATAAACAAGAACTTAACTGTGGGAGGCAGTTGTCATATTTGGCACATTGCTCCTCCTCCACAGGGACCAGAGCAACAGCAGTGCTGAGAGAGAAAGATGGGATTAATGTTCCCCAGCATCTGCATAGAAAAGCTGCTCTAGCTGCTTAAGATGAGGCAGAAAGAAGGCCTGATTAGAGCAATCATCTCCCAGAATTAATGAGGTACAACAAAAAAACAGAGTGATAGTATGAGAAAGGAAGAAAACAGCACAGGAAGAGACAGGTGGAGAAGGAACCCTTGGTCTAATGAGCATGGATCAGAGGTGCACAGATGTCCCAGGTAGGCACTTATAGTGAACTCATTACTGTAGTGTCTGGGCATCTACTGAAATAAATGGATATTTAGGACAGGAGAGAGGAAAGGGAGAACGACAGGAGTTGCAGGGTTGGAGCTCTGAAGAGCAGATCAGTGTCAATGTGTCAAACAAGTGGTGGTTTTGAAAGAAAAAATATCACTGTGCTTGAAATGAATCAACAACAGTGAAACTGACTCAAATCCAAACCCAGAACCAAAAAAAAAAGTCCCGTCAGAAATATATATTTTTTTTTAAAGCAAGTGATTTAAAGTGCTTCATGGTGATATCAGAGAGGTTTTAAAGCCAGCTTATTAACATTAGGTTGACTTAAGTGGCCGGCCTTAGAGCAAATTTTACTCCTCCCAAATTTCTTGAAAGAGTTTTTTTGGAGATTGGTTTTTTGGTTGGTTGTGTTTTGTTTCCAGTTACTGCCTTTTCTGATTTTGTAAATCGCTTACTCAGCTATACTCAGTGTCTTATTTCAGACTGATAGTTTGAAGAATGAAATAAAGTGGAACAAGACATCTGATGAAGTGGGTTGCAGCCTACGAATGCTTATGCCTGAAGACATTTGTTAGTCTTTAAGGTGCCACAGGAATTTCATTGTTTTTGCTTTATACAGACTAATATGGCTACCCCTCTGGAAATTATACATTTATGTAAACGGTTGGCCTAATTTTAGAAGTTCTGAGTGCCTTCCAAGATCAGTAGGAGCTGCTGTGCTGTACCTTTGAAAGCCAAGACAAGGATTTCTCTTGCATTCTAACTTTTAAAGACATTATTACCTTGGTTTAAATTGCTGTATGAAATAGCTATTACAAAACTGGAGTCTAGTTCAGAAGGTTTTGATAGGTTAGGTATCCCATAAAGGTCTGGACTTCTAGTCGATTCCTACAAGGTTAACTCAAAAAAGTACATCATTCATTGGTTTTCCTATATTCGATAACACACATCAAAATGTGGATTTAGATTGAGTACCTGTCATTTTGAGATGACTGATAACATTTGGTTTCAAGCTTGCCTGTGCAGCTTTGCTGTAGAGATGATGGGTCAGTTTTGCAAGGGTTGAACACTCTGACCCCAGTCTAATGAAGCATTTGAGAATGTGCGTAAGCTTTTGTAACACTTGGGGGTAATATAATGGACATCTGTATGACACTCTGCTTTCCTACATCTCATCTTAAATCTCTAAGTATTCCTACATGTCAGTGAGAAAGTGTGATTGCAGCACAAGGAGATAAATATGAGCTTGCTTTGGTCAAATTCCCTCTAGACATATGCTGTATTGAAGCTCAGTTCTCTATTGTCAGGTCTTGGGAAAGCTTTACAGAGTTAAACCTTGGGACTGTTGTATAAAAGCCCCAGAATTTATAGAGTGACTGCTTCCAGTCATCTTCAAAGAGAGAGTTCTACACAATTCATAATAAACAGACATTTAATGAATACAGAAATGTAAACAATATTTAGGATATTTCTTAAATAACTTTTAAAGCACAAACTTTTAGGTAATAAATCTACTGGTGCTCTGTCTGCAGACTTCCACCACTTTGTTGCTGTTACATGTATTGTAATGAAAGGCCTCAACATAAAATTTACACTTGTATGCATTAGTACTCCTATAAACACGTTTCTCTCTGACCTTCCTCCACAAATGATCTCTGGTGACTTAAGTAAGTGTGTGTGTGTGTGTGTGTGTGTGTGTGTGTGTGTGTGTGTGTGTGTG
>ML682004.1:2756768-2945219 GCA_007922195.1 Podocnemis expansa
GTGTGTGTGTGTGTGTGTGTGTGTGTGTGTGTGTGTGTGTGTGTGTGAGAGAGAGAGAGAGAGAGACTTTGATTGTTCAGAACCTGAGAGAATGGTTCCATCTCAATTCTTTTCTACTTCAGTCTTGCCAGCAGATGGCTGTGAGGTTTCTTACATTAGAACCATTCCAGTCCTTTGGTTAGTTTAATTCCATTCAGAGCCCCATTAATGTCAGTAGTGACTACTTACATGAGAAAACTTACATGCAGGATTAGGTCTTTACATAGCAAATTCCGGGGTGCAGGGAGATCTGTGCCTACACATCTTTAAATCACCTAACATATATTTTGGCACCGTAGTCTGTTGCTAGCTTAAAATTAAGGTTTTGCAACATCAGCCAACACTTATGGTTGACAATGCACATAGATCAAGTATGCGGTATAGTGGTTTTTTTCCATAGGAAGTGTGAGGTTATAGCTAGTATTTTGGAAAAATCTATGAAGGAGATTAATATGTATAGTGTTTCCTTATCTGCTGGAAGCAGAAGGAAGTTCCTTGTGATGTTGAGAAGCCTATCATGAACAGCAGAAACATGGCACAAAGGCACTAAGCAGGTAAAGCGGCATCTCATAGTTTGGTATTTACAGCTGTTTAAGGCTTGCATAAAATAGATCTCACATGGGACCAAGCTTAGCCATTTTAAATGAAATTTTTGTATATGAAGTAATAACCTTGACCTTATTGCTAAACATTTAATGTGAGAATTTCCTTAGCTGGTTTGGTTTAAAAAAACAAAACAAAACAAAAAACCAAACCACCTTTGATCTATGAACACATGATGTCAAAGGGCTTGTAAAAATTTGGATCAGAAAGATGTGAGACTTTAAATTCTGAGTCCCAAGTGTGTATGTCCTTTCTCTGTCTCTGTCTTTGCCTGTGAAGTTTAGAAATTCCACACAAACCCTATCCTGTGTATATGTGTTTCTGTGAAAATTAATTTCTGCTGGAGTTCTTGTAAGATTCATAAGCTGTCCAAGAATGTCAACCCAACTCTGCCAGCTACCGTATAAAGCTTAGAAAATGTACAGGTAGAGATGGGCAAAATATCCAATTTTTCAGCACACAGGTTGTTCTGAAAACAAAAATTAAAAAATGAGATTGAATGAAACTTTGTTGTATCCAAAACATTTCAGTGAGTTTTAAGCTTCTTAAAATATATTTAAAATTTTAATTTTAATAAAATGGATGTAAAATGAAGTCATTTGTGATAGAAAAGTTACAGTGTTTAATTTAAATTTTTTCCTGACCTTTTTTAATAATAACAATTTGACAGAAATTAACACAAAATCACATTTTGATTGTTTTTAACCTGCATTTTTCTCTGGAAAAAAAAATGTTGTCCAGAAAACCACCTAGCCCTACATCCAGGAGTCTTTATTGAAGTTATAATCTTTGCACAATAACACCTAGAAGTGTGTTGCTTCTAAAGTGAATCATTTTTCCATCGGTCACCCAATATAACTCAAGGCCCTATGCTTACTGACTTCAACAAATTTAAAGTTCTGAAGCAAAGGGGGAGAATAATGTGAGCCCTGAGGGTGGAGGCTTGACGTGCCTTCTAGTTTCTCCTTCCCTGACTGGTGAATCAGAACACCAGTTTATGCTCTCTCATGTACATTTTTGAGATATGAGAAGGAATAAAGATGTTATACTTTTCCATGTCTTAAATATGTGCATGTTGAAAATATTAACTCTGCCTGTTGTAAACCTTAGGGAAAGTATCACATTCTCTGTAAGCCAAAAATCTACCTGATTATAAAACTCACCAGGGGTAACCACATTTAATTTCAGAAGAAAAATAATCTTTCCCCAATAGCAAGAAGAGCATCTCCCCTCATGGGCCCTCATCTCCTCAACCATCAGTCTCATAAATATTGTGTTTGTTGTTGGTAGGAAGCGTAGATATTTAGGCAATGCGGTTCAAAGTTATGTGCCCAACTCTAGTTAATTTCAACATTCATTCTGATTTTCTTATGCAAGAATGGCGGTGGTTGTACTTTTTTTTTTTAACAATCAGGTAAATTAATGACCTCTCTGTCATAGATTAAATGCTTTTATAGAGCACCTGGCACATATATATTTTTTCCAGAACACTATTAAAAGAGGACAGTATGCATTTGAATATGTATGTACTTTCCCCCCTGTTGTAACATCAATATGTTTTTAAACATCAATGTGCCTTTAGGAGAGAGAATACCAAAAAAACCCAATGGATTTTAGGAAGGCAGACTTTAGCATACTCAGGGAGTTGATGGAAAGGACACCATGGGAAGAATGTCTAAAAGGAAAAATGACTAAAGACAGTTGGCAGTTTTTCAAAGAGACGTTATTAAAAACATAAGAGCTAACCATTCCACTGCATAGGAAGGACAAGAAATACGGCAGGAGACCACCTTGGCTTATCCAGCAGACCTTCAATAATTTTAAAATAGAGAGTCCTACAAAAGGCAGAAATTAAGGCAAATTACAAAGGAGGACTATAAACAAACAACAGAATTATGTAGAGAAGAAATTCAAAAAGCTAAGGCACAAACAGAGATCAAACTAGCTGAAGGCATAAAGGATAACAAAAAGACATTCTTCAAATACATCAGAAGCAAGAGGAAAACCAAGGACAGTGTAGGACCCTTAGTCAATAAAGAAGGTAAAACAATAAATGAAAATGTGGAAATGGGAGAAGAACTAAATAATTCCTTTGTTTCAGTCTTCACTGAGAAGGTTGGTGCAGGTTGGATGTCTGATGCAGAGGAGGGCAATAGCAATGATATAGGGTCAGAAGCCAAAATAAGGAAAGAACTAGTTAAAACTTACTTGGTCAGGATGGACATCTTCCAGTCACTGGGGCCTGATGATATGCACCCTAGAGTACTCAAGGAGCTGACTCAGGAGATATTTGAGCCATTAGCTATTATTTTTGAAAAATCATGGAGGACAATTGAGGTCCTGGAGGACCAGAAAAGGGCAAATATAGTGCCCATCTACAAAAAAGGAAATAAGAGCACTCCAGGAAATTATAGACCAGTCAGTTCAGCTTCTGTACCAGGAAAAATAATGGAACAGATAATTAAGGAATCAATTTGAAAACATCTAGAAGAGACTAAGATGCTACGGCTAGTCAGCATGGATTTGTTAAAAACAAATCATGTCAAACCAACTTGATAGCTTGCTGTGATGTGGTGGTAAGCCATGTGGATAGAGGGGAAGCAGTCGATGTGGTACATCTAGACTTTAGTAAGGCATTTGTAATGGTCTAACATCACATTCTTATTAATGAACTGGGGAGGTACAAACTAGAGGGAGCTACTATGGGATGGGTGAAAAACTGGTTGGATAACCGCTCCCAGAGAGTAGTTTTCAATGGTTCATATTCAAGCTGGAAGAACATAGTGGGGGGGGATGCCGCAGGGATCTGTCCTGGGTCTAGTTTTGTTCATTGTTTTTATCAGTTACTTAAATGATGGCATAGAGAGCAAACTTATAAAGTTTGCAGATAATATGAAGCTGGGAGAGGTTGTGAGTGCTTTGAAGCATAGGATCACAATTAAAAATGATTTGGACAAACTGGTGAGATGGTTGGAGATAAATAATGAAATTCAATAAAGATAAGTGCAAGGTACTCCACTTAGGGTTGAACAACCCATTGCGCACATACAAAATGGACAGTGACTGCCAAGGAAGGAGTAGAGCAGAAAGGGGTCTGGGTGTAATAGTGGATCACAAGCTAAATATGAGTCAGCAGTATAATCCTGCTGCAAAAAAAGCAAACTCCATTCTGGGGTGTATTAGCAGGAGTATTGTGAGTAGGACATGAGAAATGATTCTTCCACTCTACTCTGCTCTGATTAGGCCTCAACTTGAGTACTGTGTCCAGTTTTGAGTGCCTCATTACAAATAGGATGCAGAGAAACTGGAGAACGTCCAGAGAAGAGCAACACAAATTATTAGAGGTCGGGAACATTTGATCTATGAGGAAAGAATGAAAGAGCTGGGTTTGTTTAGTATAGAAAAAAAGGAGACTTAGAGGGGATATGATAACGGTTTTCAAATACCTAAAAGGTAGTATGAGGAAGGATAAAAATTGTTCTCCTTAATCACAGATGATAGGGCAAGAAGCAACAGGCTTAAATTACAGCAAGGGAGGTTCAGCCTGGACATTAGGAGAAAATTCCTAACTGTCAGAATGATTAAACACTGGAATAAGTTGCCTTGGCAGGTTGTGGAATCTCCTACATTAGAGGTTTTTAAGAGCAGGTTAGACAAACACCTGTGAGGGATAGTTTAATAAGGGTACTTGGTCCTGCCATGAGTGCAGAGAGATGGACTCAGTGACCTGTCATGGCCCCTTCCAGTTTCTGTGATTCTATGATTCTATACATTTTTTGGTCCCACTACTTTAAATCACCTTTCAGTTACTGGTTAGGAACAGTTAGAGATGCAAAATTGGTGAGGTAGTGTATTTTGGACCAAGAAGAAGAGTTCTGTGTGACCTTGAAAGCTTGTCTCTCTCACCAACAGAATTTGGTCCAATAAAATGTATTACTTCATCAAGCTACGTCTCTCATATTCTGAGACCAACACAGCTACAGCACTGCATGTAAAAACAGTTGCATTAGAGTCCTTTGATGACTTGATGGGGTCATTGCCTAGGAAACAGTGTTTGCTGGCACAAACAAGTACAAAGTAGGTAAGAGCCCTGCTGTTGCTCTTTGAAGAAGGTTTAATCAATTCTATTTAAAGCATAAAGTTTGACATACAAGCGATGGGGTTCCTGTCACCAAACAGGGCAGATCTTCCTAGGCATTGAACAGCTCCTACAAGGTGCTCGTAATTCTGACATTAGAAATTAAAGATGTTTATATTCACTCTGGGGTTTTGGATATCTTCCATGCCCTCCCATATATTACAGCAGAAGACCCCTTGGAAGATGCCCTGTCTAATGAGCAAAAAAGGTCACTGAAAGTGTTCTTCATTAATCTTCATAATTCACAGGAAAAAATCTCGCTTCTCCCATTCTCCGTTATGTATTCATAGAGTGCTCAAGTTAGCTTCTCTTGTTACTGAGACTTCACTAGTTTTACAAATGGCACTGTAACAAGTTTTAGAGTGTGTTTACTATCAAAATAATTACATGTAAACTACCCTTGTCAAGATAAAGGAGCAAAGTACATTTTTGTAATGTGTTCTTTCTTTTTATATGTGGTGTGTCTTTGACTTGCTTGCCAATTTGTAAAAATTTCTTTGTACTAGGTTGCACATTTGTTAACAAGATTCTATTTTAAGTGAAACCTCAGCCCCTAAAAATCCTACTGAAATATGAGATCTCCACATCTGGATCCTTTAACCTCCCTTTTGCAAATATGTTACAGTTGAAGCACTTCAACTTTCTAAATTATCTACTGGCACAGCATAACAAAGAAACAATGTAAATCAAGGCAATGATGTGGACTAACAGTAATGGATATTGTAGGTGTGAAGCTGAAAGACACAGCAGTGGGGAAAATATACTTTACATGGCTTGATAACATACGTTTTTTTTGTTTTTTTCTTTTTAACTACTCATTGTATTTTGTAAGTGCAAGATTTAGGCTGGATTCTGCAGCCCTTTACTGAGCAATATTTATGCTGTTAGGTTTTGCGTGTTGTCCTTACATTTATAATATTATCCCTCATTATTAAGTTTATGTTATAGGGGAAATTTCCTATTCTCCATTTGTAAAGAAATATGAGCTGTCTTGCACTCATGCATTCTCAGCCTGATTCTGCTCTCAGGTGTTGATCAGGAGTAACTACACTGAAGCCAGTAGAGTTACTTTAGTGTAAAATTAGTGTAACTGAGAATGGAAGCATATCTCTTGTCTTCTTGGTTATATATGAAGATCAAATTTTTCCAACCCCAGTCTAGCCTGCACTAAAATCATATTGCTGATTTTTTTTTCCATCAGTGTGTGGGAGTGTGATAGAGAGGTAACCCAAAAAGCTTTAATGAAAGTTTGTCTCATCAACCCATAGTCTGTTTGTACTCCTTTCCAGTGTGGGAAGGATCCTCAAACAAACTTAAAAAAGGAAATTCCCCAGTTAATGATGTCTCCCAAAAATCTGTCCCAAGGCCTGTCTCTTCCCTCAGAGCCTGGCTGAGCAAAAAAGGTTCTTCCACAGTCTGTCTTACCAGCTTGCAGCTGCTCCTGTCCCAGCTGACTCTGTTGCAGCTTCTCAACTCGGTCTCCTCCATGTTTTCTTTCTTAGCTGCCTAAGGCTCCTTCTGCCTACAGGTATCTTTGGCTAGCTCATTTAACAGGCCTGGTTGGCTATGGCTATGCTGGCAAATTAGTCCAGACTAAGGAGGCTTAGTCCAAACTAGTTTAGCCCATGAGTACACTAGGCTTTCCCTAATTCAAAATAAGAAATTTCTTAGTTCAAAATAGGGAAAGCTTTGTTCGAACTTGTTAGTAGTGGCACTTTGTCTGGACTAGCCACCTTAATTTGAACTTTAGTTTAAAGTAAGTCCAGCCAAGATGCAGACTAAGGCTTAAGTCAGACTAACTGCACATTGTAGTTCGAAGTAAGGCATAGTTTGAACTAGAATATGTGGTTAGTTCGAACTAACCCACTCACTAACTAACCTTGAACTTCTTATTTCAGACTAGCAAGTCTGAACTAAGTTTGGCAGTGTAGATGAAGGCCTTCACGCTTCAAACCTCCCATAGCCTACATCCTTCACTCCCTCTCATTCCAAAGTCAAAGGAGCCTCTATCGTAGGCAGCCTAGGCAGTAGGAAAGGCTTGGCTATCTCAGGCAACTACCTGCTGGGGCCACAAATAATAATAATAATTATTATTATTGTTTGTTTGTTTGTTCAAGAGAGTCTCTACCATAGGCAGCCTGGAAAGAATCTGCTAAGTTCATGTTAATGAGCATCAGGGCAAGCAGTATAGTCTGTGGCCCTCTTCTTCTCCTCCTCCATGGAGGAACTCATGGTACCTAAAGAAAAGGAGAGTGATAGACCAAAAATCTGAAAACAGACAACAACAACAAAAAATACGCTAAACTGCCCAAAATGAGAGCAGTTGGAATTTGCTTCCTCTTTCCAGGGAAGCAAGAGGAAGACTGGAAAGAGGAGAGGTGGAAGTGCTGAGGTAGATGAAGGGCACAAGCATAAGAATTGCCTGTTGGCTGCTGTCCTACCTAATGTGTCTCTAAACCAGGACACGTTAGTTTTTCTTTCTTTTTTTTTTTAATTTTCTATTTCCACTTTGGTAAATTACATAAGTGTTTTCCAAACAACACTTACTTTTTTCCAGAACACCATTTTTTCTCTTCATAGCTTATCCCACAACAATATCTTAGTGCACAATTTGCGACAGCATTGTTGTTGTCCTTAATTTTTATCTTTAAAACAACATTAGCTTAAAGTACTGGAGAGTTTTTAGTTCTTACCAACAGGGTCTACATTGACTAATTAATGTGCACATATTAGTGTGCTTTAGTAATCACATTCCCCAGTATTCAATTTAGACAGGCCAAGTGGCCCACAGAACACAGTTTGGGACAATAACTATAAGTACCAATAGTGGCATTCCTACAAGGCTGAGGCAGAATTGTGAATCCTTGTATTTTTGTCTGTCACCCTTTATTAGAAATCTAATCATCTACAAATGCAAGCATTTTACTGCGGGGTCTATGTACCACATACATAAGAAAAAGTCAGAACTAGTTCTCTTTGAAAGGCCCTTATGTTTCTTTCTCTTCCACACCATAGAAAATATCTTGTACAGGATTACTTAGTTGTTTGACAAAGAAAGCATCTCAGGATCATTTTATTGTTCCAGAAAGGTCTGTTACCTTGCATTCTGGCCTAAATGGTCCAGACTTTGGAGATTAAAACTCTCTATCTTTAGGGCAAATAATATCTTGGGTTTACTACTTTAAAAAGTTTATGTATCAAGGCCAACAGTTTGAAAGGGAACTGGAATTAGATAGGGAGTCAGTGAAAAGCAGAGTTAATAGTAAGATGTGATCTCTTTGGACTGCATGATGAAGCTGATTGCTGAGATGCCATGCAACTTTTGTGATTACCCTCAGCTGGACAGTTCTGTGGTAATCTCACCTATAGTAGATGGAAGAATTGACCACCATGGCTAGGTCTTCAACTGAAAGAAAAGGGTATGCTCATTTACACTAGAATGAAATTTAGCCCACCCCCTGGTTTTTGATATTTTTTAAAGTAACCTTCTAAAAAATATATATTGTTAGTTCTCATAAAACCTGTTTTGGTTTAACAATTGTAACTGTGATATAGAGTAAAATGGGACTGAGCCCTGCCTACATTTATTCAATTTCCATTAAAAACAGTATAATTGAAATCAGAATTGGGTCTGTTGCTTTGAAAACATGCATAAAAAACAAATTTTAAAGAAGCAAATATTAGATGGTCTCTTATCTTACACTCCCCTGCATTTATTTCCTCCCATTCTGTAAGTTCCCACATCTTCAAAGCATATAATGAAGTGGAATTTTATCTCTCAAAAGCTCATGAAGTAAATAAATGTGTTAGTTTTTAAGTGCCACTGGACACATTGTTTGCTTTACTGAACTAGATTAACACAGCTGCCCCTTTGGAACTTTGTATTAAAGGGATATTCATAGATTTTTAAAGCCAGAAGGGACCTCTGTGATCATCTACATGCCCTTCTACATAACACTGGTCACAGGGTCTCAGTAATACCTGCATTGAGCCTATGACATCTTTCTGAGTACTAGCACGTCTGTTAATGCTACTTCTGCATACACTTCACTTTTCTTGGCATGCAGCGTATGTGTAGCTAAAAGTGGCAGAGAAAACAGGTTGCATCCACTCTGTGATATGTAGCTGTATATGTCTGTAAAGGGCTATGGCAGTAGGAGGCAGCAGAGAAAAGCTCTGCTTCCTGCTGCCAAAGCCTTTTCCTGCTGGTGGAGCATTTCCTGTTGCAGAGGAGGCCTCTAGCAATGGGGTGCTGGTAGCCTGTGGTGGAACTTCATCCCATCACCTTCAAATTGTGGGAATGTACCCGTAGTCATCTTCTGCATCTGAGGAAGTAAGTAGTTAATTGTTTCCTGGTCAGACAAGGTGGAGTTAAGCCATAGTAAGGAGACTGAAGGAGCTCATTTGGAGAGAAAATGGCACAGGAGACAAGTCTCTAGTAGATTGAAGCTCAGCACTAGGGTAACAGATAGATTATAGCATACTACAGAGGCAATATAGCTCTTGGAAAGGAAGCTCTGAGATCAGGTAGCCTGAAGAGGCAGAAGAATTATTCAGATTTTTTGGACTTGTTCTTGATACCTTGGAAGGGGTTTGTACTCTGTGGCTTCCCTGGAAGCTGAGTCAGAGAAAACCTGGAGCCAAAAATTGCACATTTTCATCCATTAATCTCAAAGGACTTTACAAAGATGGGGGGAAGGATGCTCTTTCCTTTTTACAGGCCAGATTGTTTTAGGCATAGATCTTGTGACTTTCACAGAATTAAACACTAGCAGACTTAGGAACAGGACACATTCTAGGCTTGTACTGAGTCCGTTAGCATCTGCAGCTAGAAATACTGTGCAGATTACTTTGGAGAGGCCAAGAAAACCACATTTTCTTCCAGCTTGGAACCTGGCCTTGTTAGGAGACATTCTCTTTAGCTGGCTGTATCTTAGGCTCTTCAAAGGCAGAGAAGTCAGTATTTATGTTCCTCTACAAGGAAGAAGTAAATAATGCATTGAGTATGTTGTGCATCAAACAGACTTGTTAAAAAAACAAAGAAAAACAAAATAAGGGAATAAACAAGGAATGGGGTTGCGCTGAGAGTAAATGCTATGACTTGGCCCAACACAGCAGGCTGTGTCAGATATGGAATCTATCCAAGGCTACTGTCTAGCACTTACCTAGTGGCTTACAGGTCAAATTTAGCCTCCGCTCCACTGAAGTCAATGGTGTAGATCCCGCTGGTCCCAAGGCTGAACTTGGTCCTATAATTTCAAAGGATAGTTCAAATTTCATTAGTCTGATGCCCAAGGAAGTTAGAATTAGAACATAAGTAAAATAATTACAAAGCAAAACTAACACTTTTTAAGAGGGTTACTCTGATTT
This sequence comes from Podocnemis expansa, assembly GCA_007922195.1. Classification (NCBI taxonomy): domain Eukaryota; kingdom Metazoa; phylum Chordata; order Testudines; family Podocnemididae; genus Podocnemis; species Podocnemis expansa. The sequence continues at coordinate 2,766,919 of ML682004.1, forward strand.
CATAAATACATACTGGAATCATATTGACAAAAGAGAATTTACCAGTTTCTTTTGGTTGCTCTGTATCCATAGCTTTCTGCACCTCAGATTCCTGGTATATTTATTCCGCCACCATGGTGCTTTTACTCTGTCCTTATTCAGGATAATTCCCAATCAATGGGAATTTGCCTCAGTAGAAATTGACTGCAAATTGAATTAGAACCCAAGATCTGACATTAAGGGAACTGGAAAGAATAGGAACAATTAGAACATCAATGAACAAACCAGAGGAAATGGCCGAACAGGTCTATTTGTGACTTTATATATAGGGAATCTTGATGCTTGATTCTTTTTGCAGTGAATGGAATTAGAATGAAAAGGTTGCACAGCAATTTCTGTGCGTGAGAATGTGCTCCTAATTTTCAAAGCAATAATGGTTTAGTCAATCTAATCTCATTGGAGTCAATTGATGTCATGTGTGTAGATTCCCCACACACAGTTCTGAGATCTTAGGAGTAATTATAACAATGCTACCATAACGGTAAAGAACTAGGTCATATTTGTAACTATTCTAATACGATTATAATGCAGCCTTTTTCATATGCCTCATTCTGGATAGGCACTGAACTGGAAAGTATGTATCTCCTGAGGATATTGTGCTTAGAATTAATGCGTGATTCCCCCAAACCTGTGCTTTCCCAGGACAGATATCAGTGGATGGATTTATGCGATATCTAAGTGGAGAGGAGAATGGTGTTGTTCCACCCGAGAAACTGGATTTGAATGAAGATATGTCTCAGCCGTTGTCTCACTATTTCATCAATTCCTCACACAACACCTACCTCACAGGTATAGTACAGGAAAGATCTGATTTCTCACTTTGCAACATTAATAGACATCACTTTTGCAATCATACTAACCACTGAGGTATAAATGATCTCGCAGTCTATTGTTTCTGAAAAGTAGGGATGGCCCAGATACTGATTTTTATTCTCACTCGTTCACAGATGTTACAGCCTTATTATTCTTAATATTGAAGATCCATTGGAACTTACATAGTTTAGGCAGTGCCAGATCCAAAGCCTAGTGAAGTTCATTGGAAAGATTCCCATTAACTTAAAACAGGCTCTAAAATAAGTCTTTAATTTGGAAAAGAAATGGTTCATTATCTAGTGCCCCAGACTTACAGTTAGTGATAGGTAAACTAGTGTGGTAAAAATAATCATAGTAAGAACCTACTTCAGTTTTTTATCTTCTCAATCCTGAACCTAATTGAACTTGGAGGGTTTTTTTTTTTTTATAAGTTTGGCTTTGGTTTGGGATATTGGCTCATGAGTCTTTTGCCCTTTTCTTCTTGGAGAGGGGAGATGTGACCTGCTAACTCCCTTCAGCATCTGGGCTCTTTGATGGTGCAACTCAGTTCTCAGAAATACTGAGCACCTAGACATTCCCATGGCATAATTGAATTAAGGGCCTGATCTGCATTATTTGTGCACAAAAGTGAATAGAGCTTTAAAACACTCAGGACAGCAAAAGCAAATCATTACCCCAATAATGCTACATCAAGCCTTAGAACCCTAACTTTTCACATTCATTTTTTTTTAATCTTGGCCATAGGGTTTGTCTCCATAAAAAAGAATTGTAAATTCACAGTTATGAAACATTTTTATTCTGTATCCTACATTAAGCATTTTTTGTGCACATTCTCCTGGGGAATTTTGTTTGTTACATTTCATTTTACTTTCTTGTCATCTTGTGTTACATTAAACAAGGAAGTGGTGATACAGTAATAAAAATCTGGTTCATATTTAACTAATCTATGCTGTTTTTAACTTTATTGATTTAAAAGACATGCCCAAGTTCTGCAAAATGCCAGGGAGCAGTAATCCACAACAATCCCATGTTGAAGCCCAATCTCTAGGGCCAGCAGTCATTATCTTGGATCTGTCTTCTCGGACTTTTTGCATTACCTACTGTTGCTATTATGTAGTTATTGAACTGTCAGTATTTCCATCAAACACCCATATTGCAGAGTTTTATACCTTGACTGCAAAATGTGTTTTATCCTGAAATGTGTCATGCTTTGCTCAGTAACAGTTTTGTTCTTGGAAACGCCGGGGGTTGGTGGCAGAGGGTGAGAATCTGCTTGGAGGCTTAAAAGTTACAAATCCAATAGATAGAAATTTATTATCTTTGGAAGAGGTCAAGCTTTCTAAATACAAAAGCAGCTTTGTTTTTATGATGATGTTTTTCAGGCCAATTGCATGCAATGTGGACTGGCCCTTACTGATATACAGAAGAATCCACTTAGTTAAAATGCTATAGTGGTAGAAAGAATTCCTGATCTGTGGAAGCTGCCACTTCAATAGCAGGGCTGTTATCCAAGGAGCTGTAAAGACACATCAAGTCTGTCACATTAGCGGATGGGCCCATGAGGCAGGGAGGCAACACAGAGTCAAATTCTATTCTCATTTATGCGGTGTAAACATGCAGTAACACCATTGATTTCAATCAAGTTACTCTGTCTAGACCAGGGGTGTCAAGCCTCCGGCCTGCAGGCTGGATCCGGCCCACCAAGGGCGCTGATCCTGCTTTGGAGCTTCTGCCTGCAAACTGTCTGCAGCAGCAAACTGCAAAGAGGCTGCCAGCAGTGCAAGGCAAGGCATGTTTCTGCCTCACATGGTCTGAGTCACAGCACAGGGGAAGAAAGGAAGTGCTCCAGCCAATCTCAGCTCAGCTCTGCTATGGTCTACCAGCCAATCAGAGTCTCAGTCACAGCAGGCTGGGCTGAGCTCCCAGAGATCCCCTGCCCCGTGCCCCCACTCAACTGTTCACCTTCAGTCAGTGAGTTAGAAGGACATTTTGATTGACAGCACATTGCATGAATCACAAATAAGAAAGGAAAAAGTGGCTGAGGTCCATGTGGGAATGAGCCAATCACAGACCAGCCAGGATTAACCCAACCAAAGGCCAGCTTGAATGACTGACAGTGAGGGGGCGGAGGGGAGGCAGGAGCCCAGCCTGCCTGTGGCTGACACTGATTGGCTGCTACCACACGGTAGGGGAAGTGGAAAGGTAAGGGGGGAGCCGGGGGGGACCCAGCAGGAGAGGGGGCCCACAGGACAGGGAAAAGGGAAGGTGCCTGAGAGTCTGTGGGATTAGGGAGGAGAAAAGGGAGCCCATGAGCCCACATGGCCCACAGCACGTGGCCTGCCCGGCAGTGTGGCCTCCCACATTGAATAAGTTTGATACCTGTGGTCTAGACTGACACAGGTGCAGTTCAGAACGCAATGAATCCCTAAAGATTCAAACACTGGAGATCAGCATTTGGAGGAAGATGAAGTCAAATCACCTATTATAATGAGAAAAAATCCAAAGTCCTTATTTAGCGCTAAAACAACACTGTCGAATTTGCATATGAGTTTCAATTCTGCATTTTCTCTTTGAAGTTTTGATTTTTTGTTTATTTATTTGTTTGAGAACAGCTGTTATCAAATCGTCAATGGAGTAATCAGGAAGATTGAAGTGGTCACCCACTGGTTTTAGAAAGTTGTGATTCCTGACTTCAGATTTGTGCCCATTTATTCTTTTGCACAGAGACAGTGCTGTTTGTCAAATAGGGGACATTTCTGGCACAGGATGGCATAAATCCCATTGGTGGATGAGCAGGTGAATAAGCCTTTGAGAGAGTGGCTGGTTTGATTAGGTCCTTTGATGGTGTCTTTTGTGCAGAAATGTGGGCAAAGTTGAAAGCTTTGGAAGGAATCCAGTCTGTTCTGCTTAGATATTGTAAATGTCTCTGCATAATAAATAACCTTACAGTGCTCACCTTAGTGTCTCAGCAGGAAGGAGTGAGTTCCCAGTTGTGTTTTAAAAGTGCTTTGTCCTTTGCAAGTTTAAAACAGACCAGATTCTGAAAAAGTGTCCTTCCAGACTGCACCTGCAGGTTGCTTGACATGCATTTGTGAATGCGTAATAAATAAGCAACCTTGTGGCACAGACTAACAGATTTATTTATCGCATGAGCTTTTGTGGGAGAAAATCAATAAATTCATTAGTCTTTAGAAGTGCCACAAGACACCTTGTTTGTTTTGCTGAACTTGACAGACACAAATACCTCCCTGGAACTTGTGAGGGCTTAGTTTCAAAAGCATCTCTTGGAAACATAGCCTTTGTTTGCTATTAAACATACCTTTTGTGGGTATATTTAAAATAACTTTTTCATTTGTACTGTAATAGTATCGTAATTTAATCCAGAGAAAACACAAAATCATTCTGAATTCTTTAACTTTCTGAGATGCAAACTATGTGTCTCACTTCTTAGTGAGTTTGTTGTGCTCATTAAATGTGAGACAGCAGGCCTAGAATAAGATTTAATCAGTAGATTTTTTTTATAGATGCATTACAAAAGCTGCTACCCGTAACTATTACTTTCAAGCCAGACCAAATAAAGTCATGTTGCTGTTTACATTTTTTCAGCAGACACTCAATTCAGTTTAACATGTAGACAAATGCTACATGATTGTTATCTTATTCTTTGAATGTTGAAGGGGTTAAAGGCTTGGAGGACTGGGGGAAAAAATCAGTAACATCTGTGTACTAATCTGAACAGTGCAAATGGCAATCACAACCAATCATGTAATAATTATTAAGGAAGTAGGAAAACCAGTCTAGCAATACATCTTTATTATGGTTACATTTATTGATCTACTAACTATCAATCCTTTTGCTGGTTTTTAAGCTAAGAAAAAGGCATCCCCAAAGAAGCACTGTTACGATCCAAAGAGAAACATATGCACAGTCTGACTTTATATTTAATTGTAATGACCACTTTCCTCGCCTTTAGTAGAAACACATGGCAGCACATCGTCCTGATCAGTTATTTAAAAGCATTATTTCTGCTTTTCTTTTCTTTGAAGGAAATGCTATAGTTAAGAACAAAGGTAAAAAATAATATAGAAAGAAGTAATCCCCATTAATTCAATCCTGGCCTAAAAGAACTATCATCTTCATGGCAAAAAGTATTTCCCTCGTTGGTTGGTTAGTCAATCGGTCGGTCAGTCTGTCAGTCAGTAATATGCTTCAGACGTTAATTCACAGCCGTGCTTTGTGACTGATTTCTCCCCAGTGTTACTTCAGGTTATTGCTGTTGTCACAGAAAGGAATGACACTTCAGCAGCTCTCCCTGCAGTACTCAAAACCAAGGCATAATGATCGTCATGTATCACAAGCATTATCACACACTTAGTTAACCTTTCAGATGTATTTTGCCATCTGCCTTTTCATTTCTTAAGGAAAGGCAAACACAGGAGCTCATCAGTTTTGGGCTGAGAGAGAGAGGCTTACACACAACTAAATCCCAACCCTGCTTCACCTCCTGTCCTCTATCCATGATCCTGGGCCACTGAGCATCTCCCATGAAGAATACCAGGCTCTAGTCCTCAGATGCAAGTTCATTCTTCCCTTCTTTATTGCTGTCATATTCCTTGCCAACACCACATCCCTGCTTTTCTGCCTCATCAGGACTCAAGCACACAACCTGTTTTGCTTATTTGCAACTTCCAACAATTCCCTAAAATACTTCCCACCTCCCTCCTTACGCAAGACCTTTTCCAAGCAGGATAGACCTTCCCAGCTTTGGAGTTACCAAGAAGTTTTAGGGGTAGAAGGGGAAAGTGGGGGGAAAAAATACGCTACGATCTTCCATCTTCACACTTTCAAGGGACAACAATGTGATGTTGAGGAGGGTGAGGAGGCAGTGGGACAGTGGCCAGTCTGAGGCTGCTGTTATGTAGTAGCACCAAGTTTTAACTTTCCTCTCCAATCACCATTTTCCCAGCTGCCAGTGAATGCTGTTGAACTGTTGGCTTGAGGCAGCAGGCTCTCAAGGGTTGTCTACACTTACAAGTTATTTCAAATTAAGGAGGCTTAATTCGAAATAATTTATATTCCCTGGCCAAGGAGGCATTTTATTATATTGAATTAAACAGTTCGTTAATTCAAAATAAGGAACTGCTGATTTGATACAATCAAACCTTCTTTTACTTTGAAGTATCACTTACTTCAAAGTTATTAGTTCGAAGTAAGCAATTTTAAGCCACGGAATAGGCTTAATTCAAGCTAATTTCCCTGTTCTTTTGCCTGCCTTCTCCTATCTCAAATTAGAGAGTCTCGTGAAGACTCTCTACTTCAAATTAATAAAGCTCACTTTATTTCGAATTAGAGAGTCTTCACTGGACTACTAATTCAAAATAATATCTTCAAAGTGGAGCTAATTTGAAATAATAATTTTGATTTAAATTCAAAGTAGTTATTTTGAATTAACTACTTTTGAATTAATTTTGTAAGTGTAGCCATAGCCAAGGGATGCTCCGCAGTAGGCTCTGCTCCCTCCCATCTCTGTCTCGGCCCTTCCCACCCCTTCCTGTTGACTTAGAGAGTAGGAGAGCTTCAGAGAGGGAGGATCCTGGCCAGTAGGTGGGAGCTGAACCGGATGGTGATGAGCCCCAGGTACCCCAACTATCCCGGTTGTCCTGGAAAATCCCCCTTTACCTATATAGAATAGAATAGGATAGAATCATAGGGTTGGAAGGGAGCTATCTCAGCGAATGGATGGGAACAAGAAGCTGCTGCTGAGAGAATCCCTCCGATTTCTTTGGCTGGGATTTAAAGGGAGGGCGGGGTGGGAAGAGGAGAAACCTTAGGAAGAAGGCATCAGAGTAGTGCCCGAGGTGAAGCAGCACTGCCACTCTGCAGCTTTCCGAAAGCTCCCAGTGAGAAGATTGCATAAGCACATCCAGGTTACCCGGTAGAGGGACAAAAGGCTGGGCCCTCAGTGGTAAAGATTAGCCAGTGCATGGAGCTGTATAACTTCACTTCATACTAAGAAAGGTACAGGTACCACTCTGAGTACACCACACCATATTTATATTGTACATCAAGGACTTGCAATGCCCATATTTGCATGTGTCATAGACTTTTTGAGGGTGCTTCTAAAAAAAGTGAAGAATAAATTATTTCATGTTACTCCCTCTTGAGTTAATACCTTTTAGTGAGAAAGAATGTCCAGTGGCTAGAGTACCGGTCTAGGAAATGAGAGATGTCCATCATACTTCTGCTTTGCCATAGACTTGCTGTGGGAAGTCACTTAGCCGCTCTGTGCCTCAGTTGCCCATCTGTAAAATGGGGGCAATGGCACTGCCCTTCCTCACTAGGGTGCTGTATGAGCAAAAACATTCACTATTGTGAGGTGCTAAGACAATATGGTAATGAGGGCCATATAAGTACCTCAGAGCTGGTCTGATGCTATTTGGAGTCACACTTGCTAAAGTAAAGACTATAAATCCTAATTCAGGCCTTCACATATCTTCTGAACACCTAGGAGCCAGCCCAAAAACTCAGGTGCCCCAAGGTATCCAGCAGAGAAGGAGCTCCCCCCCCGCTACAAAGCCACATCGGATCCTTTCAGCAACAAACTCATCCCCTGCAGCCCAAAATAGCCATTGCCGGCGCTTCTTTTTCCGGTGCTGGGAGAAGAGGGAGAGATTGCAGTGCTCTTCCCTTCCAGTGCTGCCATCTCTCCCCCATGACTGAGTCCCCCACCCCCAGCACTGATGAAGTAGAATTTTCTCCCACAAAAGCTCATGTGATAAATAAATCTGTTAGTCTTTAAAACCGCCACAGGACTTGTTGTTTGTTTCACTGAACTAGACTAACACAGCTACCCCTTTAGATCCTGGTAACTGATTTATCTGTCCGTCTGTCTTTACAGAGCTTAATTCTGGTCTCCTGATGGTTTTGTATCTGGGTAATTGTTGCCTTTAATTGAGTTAGTTCTGTTTTACACTGTTGTAAAGCAAGACATAGCCTGAAGTTGCATTCTCTTATTTGAAGTCACTTTCATTTAGCTTTCATGCTCTTTAGATGTCTTTGACAGCCTGCTTGTCACCGGAGGGTGAATGATATTGTTAGCACTCATTATTATTAGATTCAGTATAATCACCCCAGCAACCCAGAATGAACTCCTTGTTATGTTTTTGCAGCTGGACAGCTGGCTGGTAACTCCTCAGTAGAGATGTATCGCCAAGTGCTCTTGTCAGGCTGTCGCTGTGTGGAGCTGGACTGTTGGAAGGGACGGACAGCAGAAGAAGAGCCCGTCATTACGCATGGATTCACCATGACAACTGAAATATCCTTCAAGGTACAACGATGCAACACAGTGTCACTTTATCTGGGTCAGTAAAATGCATCATAACACATGGCAGAGTAAAATCGCAAAGGTGGAAGGAAAGAGAAAGCAAGGGGCAAAAAGAAACTCTTTTCAGATGAGTGTTGGAAACACATGGAGAGTCACTGAAACTGAGAGATGGAGGGAGGACATTCCAGTAGCCCAGAGCTGCAAGAGGATCATAAGTGGAGAGCTTCCACTTTGGGACAGAAAAAGAGACCAGCGCTAGATGGTAGAGAAAGCAGCGAGACATGTATGGTGTCTGTAAACAAGGAGGGCCGAACACCTAGGAGCCAGCCCAAAAACTCAGGAGCATGAACTAGAACCTTGAAGTGAATGGGGAGCCAGTGGTATTGTCTAAGGCTAGAAGGGATGTGGCCATATTTCTTAGTACAGGTGAGAAGACAGGATCTGGGGGGATGGAACTGGAGTCAGAACAAAAGGAGTCCAAGCAAGAGAAGATCTGAAAAAGGATTTTGGCAGAGAAGGAGGCAAAGCTCCAATTTCTTCCTCTCTTTTCTGTCTGGCAGGGATTCTTTAATTTGTGGCCAAGTTTGCTGTTGTATGTTTTCTCTCCTTTCCCTGGCTTGCAGTTTTACTCATTCCTTTACCCTTGCTAGTGTGATTATTAGCACTAAGGCCACAGAAAGACGTGCAGGGAGAACTGCTGTTTAGTGTCCCCAAGGGAGAAAAGAGGCAAGAGAGTACATAGCTAGTGGCAAAGAAGCTCTTCACCTCAAAGAATTCAAAAGCAGCCAAAACACTGGGACATCTAGTGACACTTGAGATATGATTCCCATGATTTCCCTGAACAGTCTGGTACCCACAGGTTGGGAATCTGGGTCAATGGGGAAAGCCAGAAACAAAAATGCTGGTGCTTAGAGAGCAGCAAGACCGTAATTGTGCATAAAGTAATAATAAAGCTGTAAATTCAGGGAAGGAGAGTGACAATGGACTGACTGCCAATCCAGGCAGTGAGATATGAACACTGTTGGTGAGAACTGAGCATTTGTCATAATAAATTAAAAAGTTAGCTGTAGTGTGTTTCATCTTCTCATAAAGATAAATCTGGTATTTGGGATAGCAGCTAGGACCAAAAACATCTTTATGGGAGAGCAGGGAAGAGGAGGATGTTAATAACGCTCAAGCTAAAAATAGAATTTCTGGGCTTCTGAACTTTATGTGCGTTTCATCATCAATAGTAAATGCTAATCCACAGCAGTAATATATATCGCCTAAAATGCAGTCTCGCTCTTAGTCTAGAGTGCATTTGATCTGCAGTTTTTGTACCTCTAGCACCAAATGTTAGATAGTCTGCAATACTTATGTACAATGCTATGTAAAGGCAGCATTTCAGAGTCCTAAAAGAAATGCTTCCTATTCATTATAGGTATTTATTTTCTGAGGAAATACATTTCTAGACATACTGAGATGCAGAAGATATTTGGGAAAATATCATCCTTCTGTGAAACATCCTTCTACTGCAGGTGATAGGCTTGGCCACTTTAACAGCTACAGATTTTGGGTGCCTCTTTTTAAGAGTGAGGCACAAGTGTTTTCTTGTCTTCATAGTCATTCACTTAAAAATAAATAAATAGCACAACAACAAAGGACTCTTGCTTCACTTGCACTGCACTGCTTCTCTGCTTTTTTTTTTTCATTTGTTTTCTCTAACTCTGCACTGATCAGTTTTGTTAGAGCCACTATTAAAACACTACAAAGTAAATCTGGTACTCTTACCACCAAGCCTCCCATTCCACTGTCGAGAAGTTAGTTGATGCAGAGGTGTGGAGAGTTTGGTTTTTGAAGGTTGCTTAATTTCATAAGATGGTTCTCAGCCACTTCTCATCTGTGTACAAGAACACAAAGCAAAATTTGTCTGATGCTCTAAAGCATACACAGGAATTGGGCCCACGAAATTTCAGGACCCAGATCACATCTCACTGGCATCTGAAGGGGTGGGAGGCTAGTTTGAATATAATCAGCACTTTTCCATCACATCTAATGCAAATGACTTTTTAAATGTGTTTTGTTATTTGTTATTTGTGGTGTCCTTTTCGGCTCTAAAGTATACGCTGGCTGACATAGAAAGAGCAAAGCAATAGTGAAATAATGCATCAGAGGTGTGTGAGTCAATTCTCATTGATCATTGGCTCTGGCTCATGGGTGCCTCGTCATTAATCTGTTCATGCTTTTGGCATGGCTGTCACAAGCCATGCTATTTGCTCCGACCGTCAGTTTTCCCTGACATAAATAGATTTTCTGAAGTGTCGAGGCAAAAATAATATAAACACACTGTGAGACTGCTTCATTCTTTCATTTTTTATGTCCTCTTATGACTGTGAGGAATTTGTGAGGCTTCTCCCTGCTGCAGATTGGGAGCCAAAGCAACCATCTTCCTTGTGTCAAAGTTGCTTTCTAGATATATGTCCTTTTTGTGTATACTTTGTGGCATCATTTCAAGAGAGTAATGCTCCTGCTTCAGCAAAACCTGAACCTCAGCATCATTTCTACACTGACTGAAGTGAATTTGTGTATCAGTTTGAAGTCACAGAGTCTTCAACACAACCCAACATTCCCCAGAAGGGCCAATTACTTCCCTGAATTCATATTTGAATCTCTCATCTATAGATTTAGCCAATTCCAACAGAATGGCCAAGATCTTACCCTTTCAGGTGGACATTTTCCCCATTTTGTTTTCTCCCCCCGGTGTTAAGCATTTTTACCCCATTTTAGGAGTTCAATGACAGCTGAAGATGTAGACATTTTCATTTGTGTTTAGAGAACTAGTTCATAAATGGAGGAAAACTCTCCTTCCAGGGACATACTAGATTCTCCTTAGAACATGCAGAGCTCCCACTGCTCTTCATGCTGATCTGCAGATCTGAGAGGAGGGTTTTCCTCACTGTCCCCAGCCGGTATCTAAAGTATAACATGTGTTGTCCTTCACCTGGACGCGAATTTGCAGGTCTCTGAGAAAGAACATTTCATAGAATGCTACTTGGCCTACATCTGTGGCAAAATAAGAAATAGATTTCTGCACTACAGCAGAAAGCTAGGCTGCAGCTTGATTATTTTTATTATGGTTGCAGGTGCACTTGACGGTTCATGTGTAAGAGCAGTGAAATCTAAAGGGAAAGAAAAAGAGCTAATAAGCCTTAGAAACTTCTAAAGAAAAAAAGCCTACCTACACTAACCTTGTAAATCATAAAGGGTTCGATTTTTAAAAAGATCCTAGTGATGTAGGAGCACAAGCTTCATTTGCTCTCAATGGAACTTGGTGCTTGGGTCACATAAGCACTAATGAAAACTCCCACACAGTGTCCAAAAAATAAAAGGTCACATCGGTATTTTATGATCTACCTGAGCTGAAAGCAAGGTTCATCCGGAAGGAAATCGTTTATGCTCTCCAACCAGGTATGCAGTATTTTTTGCTAGCACTCATGGTTCAGGAGACATCAGCCTATATTTGTTTATTTATATGTCATATATTTATCAGTTTTACTCCTGGGTTCAAGCCCCGGGGGGTTGGACTCAATGATCTCACGAGGTCCCTTCCAACCCTATGATTTGATTGATTGATTGAAATAAACTTTGGCCACTGCTAGGTACAAACAACCCATGCTAGGCCCTGAGAAAGAAAATTCTATGTTGGGGGAAAAGGAGAAAACAAGTGGCTTTTAAGCTGCTCAGAGGCAAGAGAATGAGAGGTAATCTTGGTTGAGAGGGGTAAACAATCAGTCTGCCAGTGAGGCAGTTATAGTAAGTGTGTCGAGCTCATTATTTATGATAATGTGGGTGGGTGGTGTGCATCTGTGCACGCACATGTATACAGACATAGTTGTAGACTCAGTTCCACAGCTGGTATGAATAGTCAGAGCTCCATTGACTGCAGCTGAGCATCTGCTCCATACAGGACAGATATAATTTGATATCTTGAGAGAGGTATGAAAAATATCAATACTGATATATGCACTCAATATTGCCTACTCTTCTTATATGGGGCCTTTTTTCTTAGAGCCTTAGACTCCACAGTTGTGTGAATACACCAGAATCTCTGCTCGCACTGAAATAAAAGTTCATTTCTAACTCTTGCAGTTGTATAGATTATCACAGGAAGGCAACTTCTAAAAGTTCAAAAGCCAGAAGGCAAGTAAAAAGAACTCTCAGAAGATTAAAAAAAAACAACAACAACAAAAAACCTTCTTTTTTTAAATTTAATGTGATGATTTTCAGTACTTGACTCGTGGTTTTTATAACACTGTATGGTTATGACACTCTTTAGTGATAAAGCAAGTTCATCTGGAAGCTGGTTTGTATTCCAAGAGAGAAGTATGAATTATTTCTGACAATAAGTTCATTGATCGAGGATAAGATGACACACAACTAAAATTAATGTCATAAAATGATTCCTCTAGTAGATAAACTCTTTCCATCTTCAGTCAACGCTGAAAGGCAACCATTACAAAAGGTTCCATTTCTGAACCATATGTTTTATAGATTATTACACAATAGGCTGCTAAAACTCAATGAAACAATCTTTTTTATATTGTGCCTTCAAGGGGTTTCCCACATCAAACAAGAGGAGACTGGAACTTGTGCATCAAAGTAATTAAAAATTTTACAGAAAGCAGCAAACAAGAAAAGAAAGTTGCTGCTGAGAAGATACAGTAGGCTTGTCAGACAAAACACAATTACTTTAATTATTCAAAAGAATCCATGAAAGGCATAGCCCTAGGCATGGAATCATGACCTGTGAAAAAAATTGCAGTAAACTATTCCCTCAGTCACAGAAAGGCATAAAAACCCTCTAAGTTTACAATGTTTTGGAGGTTAGATTGCAGATCAGTTGGCAAAAGTACATTCAGGTCTTTGAGGTTGGTCAGAATAAAAGGTCTGGGCATGTTTTGGAAAGCCTTGAGTTGTCTTGTGTCTGCTTTGTAGATATGTAAGTTTTGATACGAATCAAAGTATATCTCTATTAGACATAAGAGTTTTTAACTTATCTGTGTCCTAATGTTTTTAGGAAGTAATAGAAGCTATTGCGGAGTGTGCATTTAAGACATCACCTTTTCCGATCCTCCTTTCTTTTGAAAACCATGTGGATTCGTAAGTAATTACAGTGTTACAATGTTTAGTTAACAATGTTACAATGTCAAGATACAAGATTATTTAGCATTTTTATTATGGCATTAGGGGGTTTCGCTGGCACCTGGCACACAGGGCACGTGCCCCGAGTCCCGGTGCTAGTGCCCGAATGTCCAGGGCAGCCCCTGCCTCTCCCATCCCCATCACTGGCCAGAGGTCCGGGCCTGGCTGCTGCCGCCGGCGCTTGCCTTTCCTGGCCACAGTAGCATCTGCTGCTCCCAGCCCAGTTGCTAGCTGGGAATTCAGGATGGGCCGCCTGCAGCAGCACCCAGCTCTCCCAGCCTGGGATCCAGGGCCAGGTTGGCAGCAGCAGGAGCCTGAGGCCTCACTGGGCCCAAGCGGAGAATTGGGGCCATGGGTAGGTGGGACCCATGCCCATGCCCCAGGTCTTTTCCCAGGGCAGCAATGCTCCTGCCTGACATTAACATCAGTCACCATCCTCATCAGTGAATGTGTCTTCCTACACGTCGGCTTTTAAGGTACTTAAACATGCATAGAATTCTGCAATTCAGGACATATCCACATCACCTCCACAGATGCACATTGTGGAGGGATGCAGCCTAAGCTTGTGGGTCGGATATGGATACTGATTTCATATACATACAGTACACTATGCATGTGCAAAACTTAAAGTACGTGAGTAGTTTGAGTGACAAGAACAAGACTGGTCACCTGCCTAAAGGTTGGTGCACGCTTAGGTACCTCAATGAATCAGAGCCTTGAATGTGAAGGGGAATGTTTTAATAATTATCATCCAAATTTTGTCACCTGTACTCAGGTTGAATAGTATTTTTCTGCCTAAGTAGCCCCATTGATTTTAATGAGTTTACTCCTGGAGCAAGGTCCTATTCCAGCAGACTATGTGAAATTCCTATTGACAATAAATGTAACAAAAAATAAAAGTGAGAGAGAGAGACTATGTCCCATAATCTATTTTAGCATATACAGTAATTTCCTTAAGAGTTGCCCATGTGCAAATAGAATGAAAGTTATTTATTGTGTTTGTCTAAACCAATGCTTTTTTGAAAGGGTCAGTTTTGACAAAATTCCCACTTCTAAAAAAAAGTATGGAAAAACAATCTTGAAATGGTTGAAAAGTCTCACTTTGACATTTTCAGCATAAAGAGTTCTGCTTATTTGGTTTGGAACGATTTTTCAGTTAGTATCATAGACTATTAGTCATTTAAAAAAATATTTTGAAATGAGCAAAGCAAAATGTTTTCATTGACCTGAAACAAATATCTTTGTCTCTACATTTTCAATATAGGAAAATTTCTAATATTTTGACTTTCTATGCCAATTTGGATGGGAAAATTTTTGAAATCTTGAAAAATTTCCTGTTTTCTCTTGTCTTACCTCCGTGCTCCTACCCCAACCCCAATGCCTCTAAAATATATATAATTAGTCATGGAGTCAGGAAGGATTTTGGGACACACACTATTTGTGCTATTAGAAAATCAAAAGGGGTAGATTTGGTTACCAGTGGATACTAATGCACTGTTCTTCATTTGCCAATGCCCATACTGACTGATTCATAAAGCAAAATTAATATAGAGAAATGGCTGCTGTAGGGTGTGGGCCCATCCCTTCTTGTTCATCGAAGAGAGGGGACACACACACACTATCACACTCCTGCAGGCACGGCCCCACCTAAGGGGGAATTGGCAGCATCTCAGGAGCATGGGTCCCTGCAGTGGGACCAAGAGGGTTGTGGTGGGTAACCTGTCCATCAGTAGGGCGTGTGAACAGTATATCTCCAGCCCTTAGTAAGTGAGTCCACAGGGCCGTAGTCTACCGTCTCGTTCTGTGGCAGGCACCGAAGCAGTCTTGCACCCCCAGGCGGGGCAGGCACACAGTCTATAGCTTCAGGTAGGCTTTACAGGCTAGAATGAAGTAAGCACTCTAGGGGAGGTTTGGTAATGGGGTAGAGGGACACAGATCCACCCAACTCCGCTGTGTCCCAACCCAGCTCCTTATCCGTGACAAAAGGGCGTGCCACAGAGTCAGCTGGGTTACAGCGGCAACGCTCTGACTCGACTCCAGCCGCATGGCTGCTGGACTATCATCCAGCTCCCCTGGGCTATTCCTGCCTTCTCTCCTGGCATCCCTGAACCGTTGGCTCCCAACCACCTCTTCAGGGTAGTCCCCCAGGAGCAGGTTACAGAGCCCCTCAGTCTTGTCAGGAGACAGCAGGTCTGGTCAGCCGTCCAGGTCGTTGTCGGATGGCAATTCTAGGTCATCGCGTGTCAGGGGCTAATCATCAACCATGGCAGATGGCAGCTCCTCCAAGTCTCAGGCGGCTGGCAGCAGACACAGATCTCTGGCAGTGGGTTGCTCTGGGACGTCATTGGAGCCCCAGGCTGTGGGTAACTCCCTTGGGTCCTTCAGCAGCCCCGGCAGGCTCTCCTCCTCAGCAGCGAGCAGTGTCCGCAGGCACCAGCAGTAGGCAGCTGTGGCAGGGTCTCAGCACCCCAGGCGACAGACAGCTTCTCCACCGCACAGTGGTATGGTCGGGGCTCTGAAGGGAGCGGAGGGACATCCTTCCTTTCCAAAGATTTGTCCCCAGCTGGGCTTCCCTCTTATACTTCCTGTCCTGACCCCCCTCCTTCCAGTCTGACAAACAGCTGGCTTTCGGTTCCACCTCCTTGGGGGTGGACAGTTCCTCTTTGTCCATCTCCGGGGGAGGCTAGGCCCCCTCGGTACATTACTTATCCCTTCCTTTTAGGAGAATCTGGGAATTCATTTTCTTGGTGTGAACTGCAGTGTCTCTGCATCAAAATAAAACAGCCACCACCACCATCAACAACAACAACATTGTAGGAAAAATCACATGCATCCCATTTCATATGCACTTGACCCAAACAACACTGAAACTGTGATGATTGTCAGAAAATTTTGCTGCCATTCCCCTTCCAACTACCCTTCTGTGGTAGTCCCTCCTTCCACTGGCTAAACAAATCAGGAACCGTGAATTGCAAAAATTTGAAATGTACCTGTAAGACCAAATTTAGAGGGTAAAAGTAGCAAAGTGTGTGGAAGGGAATCCGAGTTTGTCACTTGAAAAATATACTGTACAAGTTGAAGTTGAGTGCTGACCTTCTTTATCCTACACCTGTTAGTTTCTTTCACTGGAAAGCCCTTTCTTTTGACTCCTTGTTATGTAAATTATACAAGCTGACAGTCAGACTCCCTTTCACAGACCCACTAATGTATCACTTCTATCACATCTGAATCTGACCTATAGTCTAAGTAATATGCTTGCATTGAGACTTATTCTTCAAATCTGTATTTTAAAACTATCAACAAGCTTTGTTTAGAAAAGACAGATAGGAGAATCAGCATATGGACATTTTTATTATCTTAACTAATAAGGTCAAAAGTTTAAACATTAAGCATTGAAAGTTTAAGCATTAAGGACGAGGCCCTTTTCAGAGTACCATACTCTCTCTATATATATAAATATATTTTTTTCAGAAGTAAAATAACTGTCAGAATATTTTTCGAAAAATGGGATTAAATTTTAATCACAACTAGATATGTTGTGAAATTCCCGGAAGATGAAAAATCGATAGTAGAGTTACCACTGTGTTACTCCAGTTTTATGACAATGTTTCATGAGAGAAATCAATGGAGTTTCACAATCATAAAACAGCAGTGGCAGAGTGATGAATCAGGTCTAGACGTACAATCTGTACTGTTTTTTCATGTGTTATGATGACAATAATAAGTTATTAACAAAGGATATTTGGGAAAGCAGTATCAAATGGCTCCTGTTTATGAAGCTTTAAGGTTGACTAACTATTGGTATCGGTTGTTATAAACTTTGTGCTGCAATAAATTATCCCATTTAATGTGTGCAGCTTCTAATTTTGTCTTGGCCAAATACCATTTTCAGTTATTTGACTGAATGTTACAATTAGACTTTCATTTCTTCACAAGTTGCTGAAGGACCCTGCAATTAGTCATGCCAGTCAGCGAATCCCTCACCTAATTTCATGGAATGCTTCTTCTGTTTAGATAAAACATTTTTTTCCCCTCATGTTTCATGATTATTCAAGCCTAAATGCTAGTTTGTAATACTGAGTACTTTAACTTTCACTTCTGGAGAATTTGTGTAAATCAATGGACATCAACTCCTAGTTATTTCTGTGGGACCAGAATTTTTTCCTATAGTTCTCAGCAGTATTAAAGTTGTATTTAGTGAACATTTTGGGTGATGTCCTGGCTGCATGAAAGTCTATGGGAATTTTGCCATTGACTTCAGCTGGTATATAATTTTACCCTCTATGCTTTAATCATGTCATTTTTAGTGTTTGGTTTTTTTTAAGATCACCTGGGATAAATATTTCTAACCGCCTTTCAGTATTTTTTCCCCAGAAGGACTTAAACCTTGTGGCATTTGATAGCATGTGAATTAGCTCCTCCATTTTCTTTACCATTACTCCAACATTTGGCACCATAACCCATGTGTTATTCTCAATGCAGTCCTCTCCCTGGTTCCTCACACCAGTACTGTGTCTAAATCTTGCTCATTCTTTTTCTATACCATCTCTGAAAGTCAGCCTTCTTTCCATCCACACTGCTAAAAAAATTATCAAGCTCACATCAACTTGTGTCTCAGTTCCTGCAACAGCCTTCTCTCTTGCCTTAACAAAAGCAAATTTGCTCTGCTCCTAAGATCATTTTCTCAGCCTGATGCTTTGACTATGTTTTGCATTCCTACACTGGCTCCCCCTTCTCTCTTGCATCAGACGTTAGCTGCTTGTATTCACTTGCACAGCCCTTCATGGTCAATCCTCATCTTGCCTGTCATCTCTTTCAGTGTCGAGCAACCAAAGCTTCCCTGATTGGCCCGTGATATCAATCTACGCTGTTAAATTAGTTACATTTGCATTAAAAATTGTTAAAATTTCAAACATGTAAATTCATACCTCTCCCATCTGTCTGTATGAACCTGCTGTCTCTTGTCCTATATTGTAAGCTCCTTGCAGCAAAACTAGTCTTTTGTGTTTGTACAGCACCTAACACAGTGGATAAGCCTGGATATGTGTTTTTTAAACAAGGATCCAGAGGCGATCCTGGCAATTACAGGCTGGTAAGCCCAACTTCAGTATTAGGTGGAAATTATAGGAAAGAACAGAATTATCAGGCACAGATGATGATGAGGAAGAGTCAATGTGGATTTTGTAAAGGGATGTCATATTTCACCAATCTACTAGAATTCTTTGAGGGGATCAGCAAATGTGGACTAGGGAGATCCAGTAGATGCAATATACTTTCAGCAAACCTGTTATGACGTAGTCCCTTGCCAAAGACTCTGGAGCAAAGCAAACTGTTATGGGGTAAGAAAGAAGGTCCACTCATGGGTCACTACCTGGTTAAAAGACAGGAAACAAAGAGTAGGAATAAAAGGTCAGTTTCCATAATGGAGAGATGAATAGCCAGGTCCCCGAGGGATCAACACTGTGGCCAGTGCTATTCAACATTTTCATAAATGATCTGGAAAGGGGGTTAACTGTGCGGTGGTAAAGTCTGCAGAGGATACAATAGTATCGGTTAAGTGCAAAGCAGATTTTGGAGCATTACAAAGAACTCTCACAAAACTGGGGAGTTGAGCAAGAGATGGCAGATGAAATTCAACGTTGATAAATGATAAAGAATGCATGTTGAAAAATTAACTCTACATACAAAATGATGAGGTCTAACGTAGGTGTTAGCACTCGAGGGGGATCTTCAGGTAACAGTGAACAGTCTTCTGAAAGCATCTGTTCAGTATGCAACAGGAGCCAAAAAAACTAACAGAATTTTAGGAACCATTAGTAATGGAATAGATAAGAAGACAGTAAATATCATAATGCCACCGTGAAAATCGATGAAATGTCCACACCCTTAAATACTGAATGTAGTGTTGGGTGTCCTATCTCTAAAAGCTGTATTAGAATTTCAGAAGGTGCAGAATGACAACAAAAATGATGAGGCATAGAACAGCTACTGTATGAAAAGAAATTACAAAGAATGGGAGTGTTCAGCTTTGAAAAGTTATGAGTAAGGGGTAACATAATACAGGTTTATAAAATCATGAATGGTGTGGAGAAAGTGACTGGGAAAGTATTATTTACTTCTTCCCGTAACACAAGAACCAGGGGTCACCCAATTAAATTAATAGGGAGCAGGTTTAAAATAAACAAAATATTTCTTCATACACCACACAGTTAACCTGTGAAACTCATTGCCAGGGGTGGTTGTAAAGGCAAAAAGTAAATTGGGCTCAGAAAAGAATTAGATAAAGGATTAGATGGAGGATAGGGTCCATCAATGGTTATTGAGGTGGTCAGGAATGTAAGAGTATGGGCCGGGACTCCCTCTTGGCTGCCGGATGTTGAGACTAGATGACAAGGGATGGATCACTTGATGATTTCCCTGTTGTTTCATTCCCTTTGAAGAATCTCTTATTTGTCTCTGTCAAAAGACAATATTCTGGGCCTGACCCAGTACAGCTGTTCTTATATAATGGGATCCTGGTCCACGACAGCAGCTTATTAGCGTGGATGATAAGGATAATAATAGCTCAATGTCATTCAGGACTCAGTGAGGCATCCAATATTGTGTGTATGTTCAAGGCTAAGTGTACACTAGCAAATTAGTTTGGACTATATTTGAATCCTGTCTACACTAGCCTTTGGATAGTTCAAACTAAAAAATTCTTTAGTTCAAACTAGCCAAAGCTTAGTTTGAACTAGTTAGTTCAAATGGTTAGTTCAAACTAAGTGTTTAGTTCAAACTTATTCAAAATTCAGTTTGAACTGTCACCATGTAGGATGTCATATGGGCTGCAGCTCTTTGCTGATTGGCTTGTGGGTTGAGAACCACTGTTCTAGACTATAGGTTTTTCTAAGAAAGGACTGTGAGTTTATGTGTCTGGCACAGGATTAGGCACACTCAACACTTCGCAACTAACATCCTATTATTATACATTGTGCCTAGGCATCCCATTTATAGACTAGAACTGCATTATGCTAGGTGCTGTACCTACAAAACAAGAAGATGATCCTTGTCCCAAAGAGCCCACGATCTAAGTAAAGATACTTGCATATTTCCCAGTTCACACATGTTAAATATATCTGATTAAAGGTATTATGTTCATCCTGAATCTTGTAAATGTATTCCTTTGCCACACCCTTTTTGCCTTTCTCCCTTTCCCATATTGCTGGTAGAATTCCCTATATTATGGATCATTACTGTGTGGCTCAATGGGTATACAATGTTAGCTCTTCACATGTTGCGAAATCACCGGATTGGAAGTTCTATGTACACCTCTTTACATATGATATAGTTAAGGTAGTTGCAAAGCCAGGTATGATATATTACAGTAGTCTTTGAAAGAAAGAAAGAAAGAAAGTCTTCATAGTTTTCCATAAGACTGTTTTAGAGAAAGAAATGTGAGGCTAGGACAGTCTGGTACAATTTGCTTCTAACAGTACTTCTTGCAAGGATGGTTCTGGACTTAAATTCTCTCCGTAAAATTGAACGGCTGTGTAGGAGTGAAACTCTCACTACCTCCAGACATCTGAGTTTTTTTAGTTGGTGTGCCCTTTTGAAATCTAATCTTATGCCTGTTCCTCAGTTTTAGATGAATGTGGGGTTTGATTTAAAGGGCACAAATTTTGAACATCATGGGCTCTGGGTGTGTGGATCCATTCAAATACATACTAGTTGAGAAAAGTAAGATGAACTTGCCTAGAATAATTTCCCCATGGAGGCGGAAGTTATAACAAATCCCCACTCACTCATCTACTTACCACAGAGAGCTGGGATGTCTTGTGCATGAATCTATTTTATTTGTTTGAAAAAGAGCTGGCAGTTAGATAAGGAGTATAACAAGTTACCTATACCCTCAACTCACCATCCTACCAGCCTTTCCCTTGAGGGTTCTTAGCTCTGTTTGCTTCCCTCTCATCTTCCTAATCTTATGCCTGAGGTTGAGAGAGGGATCTTAACTTTCTTGGAGTACTGGCTGAATTTAAGGAAAGCACTAACAAAATACTGCAGTGATTAAAAATGCAGCAATTTAAGCCCATTATGGCTTTGGGGAATCATTTAAAATCTATAAACGTAGGTACCGTGGTCCACTGAGATTATGAGCATTAACCTATGGGTGCTAACTCCCAATGAGAGCACTGTTGAATTTGGGGAAATTCAGATACTGAGTTAAATGCCATCCAGGCCTTGGCCCATCTCTGATTTACTCACTGTGTTGCCAGCTATCAGATATTGCTGGAACACAATGAACAATTAGTAATCATAAAAAGAAGGTGAGCTTGGCAGCCAAATGGGGTGTGCATATGGGCAGATTGCTAAATTGCAAGCTTATTCAAATACTTTTGGCTAGATTCTCATTTGCACTAAAGGGCTTTTCACACTGCCTGCATTAGGGATTTAAAGTACCTGCACGAGCTGATTTTTATTTGTAAAAAGTTAATCAGCAAGTAGATTAAAAATTCTCCCTGTCACCTGGCCAGTTGTCATTTCAACTAGAACAGGTGGGGAAGTTTTTTGACAAATAGCTTTATGTTGCAATGCACAAATTCATCTAAATCAGGTCTGTTTGTGAAACAGAGTGGGTTTTGATGAATTTTACAACTAAAAAGGTGTTGGAGGTAAAACATTTATTTTCAGTATTTTCAAAATTAAAAAAATGCCAGTTTTCCTGTTAAGAATGACCTTCAAAAGGTTTTAGGAATGAAAAACGAAAGTCAAATTGGAAAATGAAATGTCTCAGGATTACCAGAACAAAACATTTCAGTGACCAAAATTGATTTTTTTATTTGTTTGACTTGGCTTTGTGAATATTTTCAAGATGTTCACCTTTTTGCCCCAATTTGAGATGCAAAAATACACAACACTCAAAAAATATCCATAGAACAAGAAAACTGTTTCCCATTCAGCTCAAGTTTCAACCTCACATGAGGAGACATGACTGTAAAGTAGGGGTTCCCAAATGTTGTGACACATGGAACTGTATTAGTAATGTGCCGATACATTCAATTATGAACAATAGCTGCAGCTATAATAGCTTGAAGTTCCCATGTGTCATTCATGTTCTGTGAATAGAAATTGCTTTGAGTTCACCAGCAAAATAAATCTGTAGTTGAACAGTTTTATCCTGTCCCTGTGGTTATAAAAATAAAACCCTGCAGATGGAGACCACATTTTAAGGCTATGCAAGTGACATTTATAACCTGTCTGTAATCCTAAAACTCCAATCACAATGATATCGAGACAATGTTGCACTTTGGGCAACCTGACCGAAAGCACAGTCTGTTGAGTTTAGCATGTCCCTAGTGGACATCATGAAAACCATCACAGTAATTTTCTCTTAAAGTGTCTGATAAAAGGAAATCTCAACAGTGATCCATCTTACAGCCTAAAATAATCATTCAGCTACTTGCTCCAGGAAATTAGTAGCTATACCACTGAAACCCACCTATACCAACAAAATTATATTTATGCTAAACACCATGAGCAATATTGGCATAAGCAGAATTACACCATGATGACTATCCATTAGTTCTTTTGCCAGCAAAGCAATGGCAGTTAAAAAAAAATCACTAGTTATGCTAGCAAAAGTTTCTTCTGTGGAGCTGGCCTTAGAGAAACATGTTTGAGAAAGTTTCCAGTGCCTAGACTCATCCTTTTTCCCTTTGTGTGTTTCTTCCATTTTATGGTTTCAAGTTACGAAAAAGCAAAAGCAAAGCAAAACTTGGTGGACACGGGGAGAGTAAAGGCATAGGTATATCTTAAAAATCCATGAGATGAACCAAAAGTATCATGAAGGAAAATGTATTTAGAGATGTTGCCTACTAGAACCAAACTGGTATAACAGTTCATGTTCGTTGGTCACACACATTGTTTTTTATATTCTATAAAGTGTGTGTGAATATTTGTCTTTGTGACAAGTTCAGTTTCACTCTTTACAACTTCAAACGGCCAATGCCTTCATTGTGTTATTTCATGTATAATCCTGTGATAAGTGTGTCAGAGAAGTCAGAATAATAGCATGATGAATTTAGATCATTGTGAGCAATTTACAATGATAGAATCAGGAAATTATCTTTTCATCTAGTTAAGGGATATTAGATTTTTCCATTACCGTTGCTTTCAGCCTGCAGTATGAATAAGCCTCACTTAATTCTATCCTTTTCCCCTTTTAGCCCTAAGCAACAAGCAAAAATGGCAGAATATTGCAGATTAATTTTTGGAGATGCACTGCTCATGGATCCACTGGAAAAATACCCAGTAAGATGGTTTGGTATTTCCCTGCTCATAAATATTTGTAAGAATATTTATTTGCATATTTCAGTTTTCTGTCGTTCTTCATATGCTGCCTTAGAAGACAGAAATTGCTGAGTTTTTTAGTTGGGTTTTTTCAAAGTGATTTATGCAATTATTGGGCTAAGCATATGGTTTCTGATGTGGAGATTATCGGGATGCAATGAGTTCTAATCCTCTAAAACTAAATTGGCTCTGGCATTTCTTTTTTTTAATAAAGTAGGTTTTCACATATCAAATAGTATTTATTATGGTTATTATTTTAGATATTTTATAGTGCAATTTTTCTTCGTCTGCTCAAGCGCCTTCATTGGCACAGTTTTGTTTAGCACAGAGACCACCTGTTGACCAAACCATGCTTCATCTTAAAATGTGTTTACATTTTTGGACTGCAGAATTGTACATTATATCAGGCAGAGAATGAGACGTTAGCATGAAACCATTTTGTTTGTTACAAGTCTGTTTCTTTCCTCTAAGGTTGAAGCTGGTGTTCCCCTTCCAAGTCCTATGGATTTAATGTACAAAATTCTGGTGAAGAATAAAAAGAAATCACATAAGTCTGCCGATGGCAGTTCAAAAAAGAAGCTTTCTGAGCAGGCTTCCAACACATGCAGTGATACGTCCAGTGGGTTTGAACCTTCATCTCCTGGAGCAGGTAAAAGTTGAACTCCCACATACATTACTACCTGGAATATAAGGGGACTGATTGTGAGTGACACTAAATCCTGTTTACACCACTCTGTAAGTGTGGGTCTAGTCCACTGGCTGGTATGTTATGTACTAAGGGCACAGTGCTGTCTTCTTACAGAAACCAAGCGAATGTGTTTTGCTCAAGAAGTCTAAGATGGGCTGAGGCTCAAAAGTCTTTCCAACTAATCTAATAAACTGGGATTGCTGTTTATCGAAAGCTGGGAATGGGCAAAGGGGGTTGGATCACTTGAAGACTCCCCTGTTCCATTCATTAACGCTGAAGCACGTGACATTGGCTGTTGTTGGAAGAGAGGATACTGGGCTAGACAGACCATTGGACTGACCCAGGATGGCCATGCTTATGTTCTTATGTATTCAAGAGGCTTAAACACTTGCTCCAGGCTAAAACAGGACCAATTATGTTTCAGACAATGAACAGTTCTGAATAAAAGAATACACGAAAGTATCTTTATCTGCTTTTGCTCTCCCTATCATTCAACCAATTGATCAATCTGTAGGTATATCTGCCCAAGTTCAATAAGATTTGTTCTGGACTCCTGTAACAAACAACACTGAATTGTTGATGGTTTTTAAGTTTCTATATTCTAGTGAGAATCAGGTAAAATAATATTGAAAATATATATTCAGCACAATTGGTGACTATAGAGATCTTAGCAGGTAATATTTCATTTCCTGTTGGGCAGTGACAGATTTCTTCAGTGCTGTTTTGAAACAGGAAGATTTTCATCATGTATTAGTTATATCACGGTCATGCATACAGGTCACCTCTGGGATTCGTTTCCCATTATGCAGGGCACGTTCACACATAGTAAGAGACAGTCTCTGCCCAGAAGAACTTACAGTTTAAACAATTATTGTGGGCTGGTAGCACTTCTCAAAATTAGGGTTGCCTAACACTTCACATTAGAAGACCCTGTTTACAATTGCTTATAATTTTGCCATATGTTAATCAGTAAAGTGAAATATTTCATGCCAGCACTGTATCATAATGCATACATTCAGGACTGACAAAGTGCGTTGGGGCCCACAAAAGCTTATGCCCAAAAAATCTGTTAGTCTGCAAGGTGCCACAGGACTCTCATCATTTTTGCTGTACACAGACTAACATGGCTACCACTCTGGACATTCAGGACTGTATCATAAAGCATACATGCAAGACAGTCAAATTAAGATAGCACAGGCAACTTCAGTTCTGACATTTCCTAACTTTTGGCTGTGTGATTTTTGCAAGCTTAATATTCTTTTAATGTAAGGCTTTTTAAGTCTATTATTTAAATAGATTTATAGAGGCATAGCAGACTTGTTAGAATAAGACTTGTCTTCACTGACAGTGTCACATGGTCAATCAAGCACTGGACTAGAATTAGTGAGGTCTGGAGTCCAGTCCTTGCTTGCCACTAGCCTGCTGGGTGACCGTGGACAAGCCACTTCACTGAATTGTTTCTTAGTTTCTCCCTCTGTAAAATGCAGTTAATGACACTCGTCTTCTTTGTTAAGCACTTGGGAGAGCCGTGGATGAAAAGTGTTCCATAAATGGTGGGTACTCCTGTTGCACAAGGAAGTTTGGGCTCATTTAATTTCAGGTGCAATTTAAAAGCGTTTTACTCAAACCGAGGTGTGGAGACTTGTATTTTGTTTTCAACTAGCCTTATTTTATTTAGTTAAAATTGATCTGGAACAGTTTTAAATTTAACTGAAATGAAGCAGTCTTAAAGATGAGTCTTAGCTATAAGCACACTGTAATAGCTAAGTAATATTATCATTATTTATAACCCATAATAAAGTGTTTACACAATCGCAAAGTTGGTTTATAAACCAATTTAAGGCACTTTTCTGAGTTGAAAATGCCTGTATCCCATGAGCTTCATTCCAGCAGCGTATGAGGGCCAACCATCAGATGTTTGAGAAGTTGCTTGTGGCTTAGCGTGTCATTTTGGCAAAAGAGAATCTCATTCCCAACATCTTAGTGTTCTGTTTCCTTTCCATATTACATCTGTAAGCACACTGGCGGTAGGCAGTTTTTCATGGGTTTGACACGCATGGATTGTTTAATATAAAGATCCAAAGCAGCTGACAGCTTAAAGGAGCCAAATTTTAGAAAACTACTAAGTGCCTGGCTAACATTTAAAAACAATGATGCAGATTCTTAACTCTTCACTCCTAGGGTGAAAATCACTACAGAGCAGACGAGCTAGACAGGAGGAGAGTTGCACGAGTATTAGGGGAGAAAGAAGGGAAATCTGTGCTCTCTGGCTGACTGAGTAAAAATGGATTTGAGGCCAAGATCTTCAGCTTGTGTAGATCAGCATCTTGTTGTGTGGTTGGTAGATTTGCTGGTTTACACCACCTGAGTATCTGGCCCATTGTCAGCTATCAGCAAGTGGCAGCTTTAATTTTACAATCTAAAGAGTAGGTAAGTGCTGAAAGGTATTCAGAAAGTAAATACAAGGGGCTTTCCCCACCACACAGGTGTTGGTGCAGAGTGAGCAATGTTGATGCAGTTTAGACTGCTGCCAAAGCTTCATGAGTGAATTTTACATTTTTTAATTCACTCAAAGATTTTCAAAGGGGCCTGTGGAAGTTTTGAATTTCATTCAGTGTTGGACATCTAATCCTCTTAGGCTTCTGCAAAAACACCAGTATCTTGTGCCTTCCCTTATTTTACTGCTTACATGGGGCTCAAATATCTATAGTCAGACTCTCTTCAACTAGTCTTTCCCTATTTTCATCATGGTTTTCATTGTAGTTTTCTCTAAAGTCATAAGACCAGATCCTCGGGTGGTGTAAATTTTAGTATAACTGCACCAGTGGAACAAACAAGGAGTCCTGAGGCACTTAAAGACTAACAGGTTTATTTATTGAATGCACTTTTGTGGGAGAAAAAATCTCACTTTGTCAGACACTTTGAAGATGGGGGAACTTACAGAATGGGAGAAATAAATGCAGGGAAGTTAAGTCGTGGGATCAGGTCACACTGTAACAGCAAATCAAAGCAGTTGGAAAGACTCAAACACTGGGGCACAGCATATAGACGAAGATAAGGTCAAATCACCTGTTGTAATAAGAGAAAAATCCAAAGTCCCTATTAAGCCCTGAAGCAATGCAATCAAATTTGCAAATAAATGTGATAGCAGCAGCTTCTCTTTGAAGCTTTGATCTGGTGTTCATCTGTCTGAGCATAGCGGTTAGTGAAACATCAATGGCCACATTTTTAGATCAGTGGAGGTATGACAACTCACTTAAATTCACACAAACAAGGAGTCCCATGGCACTTAAAGACTAATACATTTATTTTTTGCATGAGCTGTCGTGGGAGAAAATCCCACTTCATCACCCATAGTTTCTAAAACTGTTATTAATTTTGTGGTATGTTTGTAGACATGTATGTGTGTTCAGTTGACACAGCTTCAGCTGTCCCAGGAGAACCACTGGAAGACAGAGTTAATCTCACCGGGGGGGGGGGGGGTTGTCAGGTGTTTTAAATAAGTAGGTCAGGTGTTGCAGATTTGCCTCCATGGCAAGAATAATTTACAAACCAGTTGGTGTCACTGACATACTAAGTCTCAGCTGTGCAAGTTTGCTGTGCTCTACCCCTTCTCCTCTTTCCGTTAAGGCTAGAAAGTTCTTTTTGCTAATCTGAATGAATAAATGGGGAGATTTATAGCCATTGTCTGTTACTGCAACTCCACTGAGAAGACTGCAGGCTCTTACCAGTATGTTTTAGCTTTCCAAGTTATCTTCTGAGCCTGTTGAGCTATCATGTTATTTATTTTCTTCAATGAAATTTTCAGCCAAAGCTTTGTTTGTGAACAAAGGCATGACGACATATCAACACTAGCGCCTGGGAGGAAACTGACCTGCTATAATCATATCTTGATTGAGAAAATAGCCCACATTACTAACATTAGACCTGCTATACAAATTCCAAATAAGTCAATAGGAGTCTTTTAGTTGACTTCAACAGGTTTTGAATCAGATCAAGAATTCAGATGGAGAAAAAAGAGACTGAATTTCCTTTTGCCCCAAGGAGAGACATTGTGGATAAATTCTCACATTGCAGTTTATTTTTTTCAGTGCACGAGGGTGTTAGCAGTTCCTTTTGCCAAAAGAAAATTGCCTTGCCATGGCTCACAGAGAACAGTGAAAAATGTGAGCAATAGGTGGTGAAAAAAAAAGCTTTCTGTAGCGTAAGATGTATTACCTAGCAGGTCCATCTAAGAGTCTGCTATGTAAGTTAAAAGCACAATTTCAGTGGCTTCTTTATGACAGCAATACCTGCTGTAGAAATTTCCAAGGAGAACAATTAGATTGTGATTGTTACTGAATGTGATTGCTTTCTGCAAGTATTGTAATAAGAATATTTTGTTTAGGAGGGAAATGTTTGCTTAATGAATTCACAAATTAATCTGTCTTGCCCATTGGGTTTTGATTGCTATAAAATAACTGAGAACAAGGTTTTAAAAAATGTGTGTGATTCAGTCTCATCTACTCATTCAGTACTTTTTAAGTAAAAGAATGACACTTGAGCAGTTTCTTCACATTGTTTGGTTTACATTGCCGTCTGCTGGTGAATATGTGATATGCTACTTCAGAGCTCACCGCTAGAAAAACATGCAGGGACAGAACCACAACTGGTGTAAATTGAAATAGCTCCATTGACATTGGAGGAACTATTGTCTGTTGACAACAAGTGAGCATTTGTCTCACAATTTTCAGTATATTATGACAATGAAAACTGTAAATGTTTTATTTGAACCCCAAGTATTATTTACTGAATTAGTACATTACCACTTCCAAAGGGGTAGGTGCGTCAGTCTAGTTCAGCAAAACAAACAAGGAGTCCTGTGGCACTTTTTCAAGACTAACATTTATTTATCACATGAGCTTTCATGGAAGAAAATCCCCTTTCATCAGATGCTTGAAAATGGAAGACTTACAGTATGGGAGGGACAAATAAGTGCAGCAAAGTATAAGTTGTTCCCCACACTCTTTAAATCAAATTTCAAAGGAGTAGCCGTAGTTAGTCTGGTTTGGCAAAACAACCAAGGAGTCTGATGGCACTTAAAAGACTAACAAATTTATTTATTGCTTGAGCTTTCATGGATGTCACATTTGTTACAGCAGTGCAGAAGGGCTAAACACAGATTCAACCCTATTGTGTTAGGCACTCTACAAATGATGATATTATAGTTTAAGTAATCTTTGTGTAGCTTCCATTGCAGTGGTGACCAAGAGCCTCAGGATCTTAAATGTATTTAACCTTGCTACACACTGTGAGGTTGGACAGTGCTACTCCTTTTTTATAGATGGGAAACTGAGGCATAAAGGAAAAATTAAGTGATTTGTCCGAGATCACACAGGATGTCTGTGGCATTGGAGGGGCTTGAATTCAAATCAGCCAAGTCCTCAGCTGTTTCCCTAGCCATTGGGCTATTCTTAGTTAGTAACGTTTGATATTGTATAAACAGTAAAAAAAAACAAAAAAAAAAAAACAAGGAGTTGTGTGGCACTTTAAGAATAACGGATTTAGTTTTTACATGAGCTTTCGTGGGAGAAGATCCCACTGCATCTGAGAAAGTGGGATCTTCTCCCACGAAAGCTTATGCAAAAGCTAATCTGTTAGTCTTAAAGTGCCACACAACTCCTTGTCGTTTTTTTACTGGACTAGACTAACACTTCTATCCCTTTTGAAATTGTATAAACAGTGACTGTCATAATGCAGCATTCTTTTTTGAGTTCATTAATCTAACATCTAGACTGCTCTTCTGAATTACTGTTTTGATGACCACAAAAGTCCTTCACAAAGTCCCCAGTTTCATATTTGTTTGATAGGCAAATTCCCAAAAGTAGTTCAGGGATGTTGAGGATGGATAAACCATTCAAAGCAGTGAATTTGGTTTGTTGTATAAGAGGCAGTCCCCCTAAAAGTTGGAACTCTCAAAAGCAACAGTACTTCAGGACCTGAAGATGTCTATCAAGGATACTTTTCTTATTTTATAATTATTATTTCAGACAATAATTATATTGTCACTAAAATGTTTCAGGAGAAGCAGAAATCGAGAGTGACGATGATGATGACTATTATGATGACTGTAAAAAATCGTCAATGGATGAAGTAAGGACTTTAATATTTTGAAATAATACAGACTGATTCTGATAATCGTTTAATTTGGCTTACATTACTGTGTGTTGGACTGCCATCTAGTGGACAAGAGGAAGAAGTGCACTTACATGAGTACATGGTTCGTTTCAGTATTTGAAATTAGTGAAATAAGATATAATGAATCAGTTTTAGTTGGGGGGGGGGTGACATCTTTATTGTTAGTCATTTTTCTGGGTGCTGAGAATGCATTCAGCACTTTTCAGAAGATAGGACAATGCAGTCTCTTCCTGGGGTTCTTACAGACTTGGACAAAGAATTAAAATATCAGCTCTGTAACATAACTTCTAAACAGAGTAGTAGGGGCTCCTCTTCATGAACTTGTTAAACTCCAATGAGGAGAAGCTAGGCCAGTCAAGACTATTTCACAGGTATTTCCTTTTGTCCCCTTAAAACCTCCTTCCTTCCAGGGGTCTCCCAAGTTTTACAGTGAATTTCAATGGCTAACACCCTGTTAACAAGAATAAACAAAAAATGACTCCCTCCTTCTAAATGAGATGTCCTGGAAGGGGACAAGACAACCACATGTCAATGGAAAATACAGTAGATAATCTGCATACAGAAATGAATAATAATCTACTGGAAATTAATCCCACAGCTAAAGTAAATGGTAAAGCTCCCATTGACTTTGCTGTGGCAGATAATGGACACTTGAAGTCTTAAGTATGTAAAGTCTACTTTAGATATGCAATAAATACAATGTCTTCCCTTGTACCCTTGTTCTAGGGTACTGCTGGCAGCGAAGCCATGGCCACTGAGGAAATGTCTAACCTGGTGAACTACATACAGCCAGTGAAGTTTGAGTCCTTTGAGGTATCAAAAAGTAAGTAAGCTGAATATCTAAAGCCATCCCATCCCCTTTGCTTGGTTCATCTCCTCTCCCACACTCCCATGTCCCAGCAAGTGACAGCCAGAGGGGCTGAGTGGGGTGAGGGAAAGGAGGGTTATGACGAGCAATAGCGCGGTGGGGCGAATAGGGGAGGAGAGGGGGATGCACATGGCGAGTGATGGCAGAAGGGCTGGGGGGAGAGGGATTCAGCGAGCAGTGGGGTGAGTGGGGGAAGAAAGGAGGGACATGAGTGATGGTGGAAGGAGCTGACTGAGGAGGAGGAGGGACATTGCAGCAAGGAGTCCAAGAGGGGGAAAGAGGTATCAAGAGAGGAGGGGGTTAGGGAGAGAGTTGGGCTGGTGGGAGGGATGTTGTGTGGCCTGGGGTGGAGTGGGTGTGGACGATGAGCAGGGGTCATGGACAGGCAACATGGGATAGGGAGCTAGGCCATCTAAGGAAAGCTTTCACTCACTGCCCGTGACTTAAAATCATCAGGTTCCTTGGCAATTTCCTTTTCTTCTGCTTTCCACACACACACCCCCGCCCCATCAGCAGGTCTGATCCAAAGTATTATTTTATGCAGGGAATTATTTAGGAGGTCACTTTCTTATGTCTCTGGGAATTCTCTGAACATGTCATAGGCCAGATCTTCAGCCTGTGTAAATTCAATTGTCATATCTTCATGGAAGTTAAGCAAACACCTATGGAAGATCAAACCCCTTCAGTATGGGAGAAAAGTCTGCTTAGGGGGCTAATGGCTGCATCTCTGCTTTTCTCTCTTTAGTGCCTTGCACAAGTCCTGGTAGGGGTATTAGAACTTTGCACTGGCATCATGGGACAATAGAGTCACATTAATTTTGAGAGATGCGCTTGTCTAGACGTTCAGCTTTTGTCTATGATAAATATTGGTATGGCATATGTAGCTAGGTTTCTGGAATAGAAAGAAAATCTTTGTTCATTCAGTTAAATGTCCATGAATAAATGGCATCAGAAAAGCAAGAAGTATTGTCAACATTTGAACAATTAGACTGAGCATCGAGTGAGAGACAGCAAGTGCTTTTCCACTGTGTCCGCATTACATCTATAAAAGATAAAATATAAACAGAGAACCAACCCCTCATGCAAATCTCTTTCTCCTGCCACAGCCTAGGCTGTAGCTCCATCTCCTGCTGATATTCACTGATAAAGTCTTGCTGGGAATGCACTTTGCAGAATCCTTAATAAATGGACCAGTAACATTTCCTGCCCAGGAGCAGAACCCCCTACCAGCTCCCTGCCCTTTTTCACTGTTTTGCAGGAGGCAACATCTTTGTGACATTTTCTTTTTGTTAAAGCAGCGTATTGCATTTTAATATTTAAATCTTGGTGTATGGTGGCTCTCGAAGAGCAGATTTGTGGGTTCCTAAATCCATTACCTCTATCCAAGATTTTCCATCTGCTGATCCTTGTATGGCAGTTGTTATGATCATGACAACCGTTTCATCCAAAGGAAATTAAATGACTCCCCCAAACAAATACATTCATTTTTTTTAAAACTTCAGTGTTCAGTCATTGTATTTATATGTCTTTGGTCCCATCTTGAACCAGCCTCTTGGCTTTGTTATAAAAATGTTAAAAACATATTTAATAGTGTGTGTAGATCTCATTTATAATAAGATGTTTGTATTCAGCTTTCTTTATCCTGCGACTCAATTCTCTGTTGGATGCATTTTTATAACTTCCACTAACACTAAAGGGAGTTACGTGTATACATCATGAGTAAAAACGTTCCTCCTAGGAAGGAAGCTAAATGGATGAGAAAACTCTGTACTTTGAAGCCTGCCAACCTTTCAAAACAATACATTGTAGCTATTGTCGAAAATTTAGGGATATAGGTTCATTTGACTTATGGGGAAAGACTGAAAGAACTGGGTTTGTTTAGTCTAGAAAAGAGGAGCCTGAGAGAGGGCATGATAACAGTTTTCAAGTGTTTAAGGCTATGTCTACATTAACAAGCTTAGTTCGGACTTGCTTAGTCAAAACTAAGCAGTGCCCGGTTAGTTCAAACTAACTGCGGCTTTTTAGTTCAAACTAACTTTTTGTTCAAACTAAAAAGGCATGGCTAGTTTGATCTAAAAGTTAGTTCAAACTAAAAAAACATGCTTAGTTCAAAGTAACTGCTTAATTCGAACTTATTTAGGCTACATCATGGTAGTTCGAACTAAGCGTTAAGTTTGAACTAACTAGAGTAAATCATGCTTTTTAAATTTAAATTGATTTTTAACCATTTTAAATGACTTTTCATTTATGTTTTCCTAATTCTTTACTTTTTCAATTATATATCTCGAAAGTGCAAAAGTGTTTTGTGCTGATTTCTTTCCTAGTTGTTAGTAAAATTTCAAATTTAACATAATTTTTTTTAAGACGTCATAGTTAAATGATAGACATACCAAGGCCCACATTACTATCTTTACTGTGAGAAAACAAACTCAGGCACAATGTTACCTTGTTAAGCAAATCACCCATGCTATATTTGCAAGTACCACAGTCTTTTGATATATTGAACTTACACAAGTCAGGAAATCTGAAAAGTTTCAAACACACTTGTGTCCTCTGTTGAAGTTTGCTGTTTTGAAATCAGTCAGTTTTATGCTCCTAAATCACATGGATGCCTCACTATGGACTTAGCAGTTGATGATGAGTTCCTGTTATGAAAATTTTGGCCTGTGTATATAAACAAGTTCATGCTCGTTTTGTTGAATATCGTGAGAGCCTACATAAACCTCTATTGTTAACACCGAAACAGCTTTGTATTGAAATGAACAAGTTTTCATGCCATTAAGATAAAGACATTTAATAAATATACAATTTTAGTGTCATAGGCTATGTCTACACTTGGAGTGTTAAATTGAATTGACTGAATTCAAACTAATAATTATTAGTAAAAATTCGGTCCATTTGAATTAACATGGCCTCACTAGAAACTCCAATTCGAACTAGCATGTCCATGGACTGGACTTGCTAGTTCAAATTGGAGGAAGGGCAGCATGGGAAGTGCAGCAACATGGCCCACAAGAAGAGCCATGCCACCACCCGATCCCCTGCCGGGCTCCAGCCCTCCGAGCCCGGCACAGGGAAAAGCATCCCCTGCCCAGCTCTAGTCGTGATGCGGCTAGAGCTGGGCAGGGGATGCTTTTCCCCATGACAGGCTCAAAAGGCTGGAGCCTGGCAGGGGTTGTTTTCTCCTGGCCAGGCAGGGGGAGAAGGGATTCTCCCTGCCTGGCTCCAGCAGCACTGCTTCACACGGGAAAGGGACCCCCGCGTGCAGCCAACGGGGCTCCAGCCTGGGGCGGGTGTCCCATCCCCTCACTGGCAAGCAGGGCTCCAGTCGTGCACAGGGGTCCTGTCCCCAGCCCAGGGAGCACGGCTCCAGCCTGGTGCGAGGATCCCTTCCCCAGCCAGCAAGCGGGGCTGGAGCCACACGAAGGGTTCCCTGTCCCCAGCCGGGGGACAGGAACCGCATTGCCCCCCAGCCCAATCTGGCTGGGTGGTAGTGGAAGCATCTTTGGGGCTGCTGGCCCCAGGTGCTGGAGGGCTGGTCTTCCTTCCAGGGTGCCATGCACTCTGGGAAGAAGGTCAACCCATGTCTATTTGAACTAACAGTAAGTTCGAATGGACATGGCCACACTGAGTCAACTCAAACTAACAGGTTCGAATTGACTGGGACTTCGAAGTCAAATGAGGTTTGACCACTTCGAAGTCAGCTTTCATCAGTTCGAACTAAGGAGTTCCTCAGTTTGAATTGAGGAAAGCCAGTGTGGCCATGCATTTAATTTAATTTGAATTGATGGCAGTCGATTTGAATTAAATTCTAAGTGTGCACATGGCCTTATGCTGCAAACCAGTGCTGAGGCACTAGAAATCTGTTTGACTGTGCACATGAGAGAAGTTATGTACTTCTTTGTTATTGCAGGAGAAAGGTCTTAATTATCAATATTTTGGTTTTTGCTAGTAGCAATTTTGTAAAATCCGAAAAAGATACTGCACCAGAAATCACATTTATTTAAAAAAAAAAAAAAAAAAAAAAGTCCAGCATGTTTCATTTAATGAAATATACAATGCTGCAGATTTTCAAATTAGTTTTATGAAACCTCAACCTGATCTAAATCAGTTATTTCAAAACAATACAGTGGTTTAAACTGAAGACTTACATTGCTTCACCTGCAGAAACAGGCGCAAATCCATTCCCATCCCCTCTCCTCACACTGCAGCTGTCTTTACCCTCTGCATGTTTGCTTCCCCATTTGTGAAAGTTAGCGTACTAATAATCTTCCGAGAGTGATCTAAGGAAGAATTAAATTTTGCCAAGTGATCAGACACCCTTGCGCAAAAGTGCAAAGCGTCCCTATAGAAAGAAATGTGTCTGCCCTGAGAGGTGGCAAAAGCATTTAGTGGATGGCAACCAGCTGTCTCCTGTAGGCCCTTCTAGATGGATTATTGGTTCATAATGTGCTGGAATTTTCTGAGGGGGTCAGCGCCTCATGTACTAGTCCAATTTGGGTGGCAATTTAAAGGCCAACTTACTTAAGTGAGAGATGGTTCATCCTGGGTTTTCCATTTCAGGGTGTTATTCCGGTACATTGAAAGACTGTGCACAAGTCTCATTAGGGTAATAGCAAGCACAATAGAAAAGGAAGAAATTCCTTTCAAATTGAATTCACAAATTGTAGCTACCTCTATGCATTTATAAGCCACAAGCTTAGACTGTCTCACCCCTTTTCTCTTGCTCTTTGGAGCAGCGTAAAGCAGCACCAAAAGCTCTGGATCAGCCCAAGGGGTGGGAATGGGGGCAGGGCCGCATCATATGGCTCTGCAGAGATTCTAGCTGGAATCATCACCCGTTGGAAGTGGAGGTAGACCACCGTAACTTAGAGAGAGTCTGAGGATGGCCTAAATCACACTGAGGGCTTCTCAAGACGCTGCAGCTGTCTAAAGTCAACTGCATGCGAATGTAGCTTATAGCCACCAGTGGTCTCCTACCCTTGAGGCTTTGAGTTCTGTGCTCTACTGCTCAGGGTATATCTACACTGCCCAAAAACCAAACAAAAAACCCCACCACATGGCAATGAGTCCCCCTCTTGAAAAACATTTCCAGCTGAGAAGCAGGAGACAAACATGGAAGGATATTCCATGCACAGCGGAGGCTTCCACCTTTTTCCTTTGTTTCCTTTGTTTTCTCTTCCCATTTGATGACTCTGCTTACTGATTAAATGCAAATTAAGGGAAGCACGCAATCCTCTGTTCAGGACAGACCTGGCTGCAGGCTGTCTCAGCAGGGCTGTGGGATTTGGCATACGTATTAATAACATCATAGAGAGGAACCTTATAACTTCACAGATGATGTTACCACACAAGTTTTATCAGGACAGTACTGACCAGCAAATTCTGAGTTTTCAAATGATACCTTACAAGACATACTTTATACCAAGGGTCTCAAACACGTGGACCTGTGGCTTAATGCAGCCCCTCAAGCTATTTCCCGATACTGTCGTTACCAATATTTGCAATATTGTTGTATGAAAAGGTTTCAGTGGTGCAGCCCTTAGGCTAATGCACTGGTCCTTATGCGGCCCACATGGTGATTTGAGTTTGAGACCTCTGCCTTATACAAAGGGTAGAGTGTGTGTAGGATGTGAATGCATCACTTTGGCTTTAATGCTTCCAGGTATCTGACTAAATGGTCGGGATCCCTGAGCATACCACTCACAATGCGCAGTGTCAGGCAAGAATGAACTAAAATATGAGAGAAGCACTCAGTCAAGGAGCTCCGGCAATGATCTGGTGATGTTGTGGAGGACATCTACAGGGCAGATTCTCAGCTGGGGGTAAATCAGTTAACTTCCACAGAAGTCAGAGGAGACACTGATGAGGATTCAGCCCATAGACTGCAGTTCCATGAAACTCATATTCTTGCAAACCTTGCCTGTTTAATTAATTGTAGGATTATAACATCTGTGTTCTCCACTCCATCCTAGACTGTTGACGCTGGTCACATCTGTCACTCCTATTTCAGAACACAGTAACATTCATTTTGTTTTCCTTTTATTGGTGATTTTAATTTCCCCCAGTGTGGCTTTGTCAGGCACGTTTAATTTTAATTTTAAAAAGAAGAAAGGAAATCTTGGAAAGTATTAGATGATATGAATCGGGGTGGGCAAATCCAGCCCACCACTCCCCTGGCCAGCTCTCCAAGCCTCCCCATAGGCCCTGGTAACAGCTCTCTGCTGCTCCTCTGCCCACCTCCCCCCAAAGCCAGCTCTCTGCTGCCCTATCCCCAGCCCTGGGGTAAGCTCTCTGCTGTCATGCTGCTCCCCCCCACCGGCTCTCCACCACTTCCCCACCGCCTGTCAGTTCTGCACCAGCCAGCTGGGAGTATTATTGCTCAGCCCAGTATGAATGGTGGTGTGAAATATATGTCTTTAAATAGCAGATGGCATATGGGGACTGTGGTGAACCCATTGATTTACAGCTCTACTATATGGCAGCTTTTAACCTTTTTCTTTCACAAGGAGAAGTTGGTACAATTAAAACTAACCTTGCTTAACTTGACCAATAAGGCTACGAAACACAACAAACAACAGCATTCTAATCTATTGCTGTTTTCCCCTTTGAACTGTAGAACGCAACAGGAGTTTTGAAATGTCTTCCTTTGTGGAAACCAAAGGGCTTGAGCAACTCACAAAGTCTCCAGTGGAATTCGTGGAGTATCCTTTACGTTCAGACAGCTGCTTTCTGTGCCTTTGTAAATCTGAGTAAGAGACATTATCATTCTTCATTGGGCTTTGGAGATGCGAGTTTGGGAAAATTAGAAACCAGCCTAATTTTGTTAACTTTATTATCTCTTCTGTTACCAAAGAGTGCTGGTATCTGGGAGGCTTCATTAATTTGCAGGGTGGTCTGGATTAGGAACAGAAGCAATCTGCTTTAAGTACAGATTAATGGTTTGGAGAGGAAGAGTGAAATCATTAGTGAGCATGTTGCCCTAATAAAATCAGTGCTTCGCATACTCGTATGGGAGATCTGAGCTTCGTTCCTGGTCATAGATGACTCTTCCCTGGCTCCCAGGAGCTAGCTGTATTGATTTATTATTTGTAGCTTTTTGGAGGAAAAAAATAAAAGGGAAGTCTATTTCAGTTTAACAACTCTCAGTGTATGTCACTGTCTCTTTTGAAGCCTGCAGTTCATAAAGAGGAGTCCTGGTGCAATGCGACTTTAAGGAACATTAACTGAGAACATAGGATGTTAGATGAAGTGGGTTCTGAGTTGGTGCAGGAGATAGTTTTTTGGGGTGTCTGGCTGGTGAGTCTTGCCCACATGCTCAGGGTTAGCAGATAGCCATATTTGGAGTCAAGAGTCATTTTCCTCCAAGGCAGATGGGCTGGGTCCCTGGCGTTTTTCATCTTCCTTGTAGCATAGGGCATAGTCACTTGCTCATTCATGGTTTCTCTGTACATTAAAGCCATGATCTGAGGACTTCAGTGTCTAGGTTAAGTGTCTACTGCAGGAGTGGGTGGTTTTGTAGCCTGCATTGTGCAGGCAGCCAGACTAGATGATCATATTGGTCTTTTCTGGCCTTAAAATCTATGAAACTTCTCTCCCTAGATTAAAACACATTCCCATATCTAATATTTGTAGAGTGGCCACTTTGAAGCTCACTTTTTCAGTTTACTTGTCATTGCTGTCTCTGTGTGGAGGCTTGCTGTACAGCTCATGTTAGGAAAGCAGTTCCTTCTTAAGTGGGAACTCCTCAGTCCACATTTGGAAAGATTGTTACCACTGGCTAGTTGCTATTGAGGCAATTTAGGACCATGCTAGATTATTTACTGTGATGGTAACTGGAGTTACAATATATTGTTTTTTGGATCCACACTTGCCTATGCTTTGTCATTGCTTCTTTAGTGTCTGTCTGTCCTTACGGGAACAAAATAACTTCAGCCTGGACACCTCAGTGTGGATGTAAGCTGGCAGCCCTCCCAAGAATGTCAGTTTGTGGGGGCAGTATGACTGAAGAACTCCACTAAGTAACTTACCTATCACGTAGCTATCACCAGTGTTGTTACTTACCATTTACTTACCATTGCTGTTACTTAACTACTTAATTTTCCACTGCTGTTGCTCTCCAAAAGGCATCTATGTTTAATGACTGAAAGTTTATATAATTATTTTGCCAAAGGTACTGTATCTTAACCACTCACCACCTAGATACAATAAAAAGCAGCTTAGCCGAATTTATCCAAAGGGAACACGTGTTGATTCCTCAAACTACATGCCGCAAGTCTTCTGGAATGCTGGCTGCCAGTTGGTTGCTCTTAACTTTCAAACTGTAGGTAAGTTTCAGCTGCTTCTTGGTTTAGTGGGCTGTATTTTCCATTGTGTTAGTAAGTTTTGTGATTAGGAGCCAAGGGAGTGGTTTTAGACAACAAAAGATGATGGGCTGTTGACCAGTTATGCAAAGCTGGTTTTTTCATTCCTGTCCTCAACCCAAGTTGCTCTCAGGTTAATTTCTGTATTATGCTGTAATATAATATGCAGATGGTGGTCACATTAAAAAATCATCATTTACCAACAGTTACCATATTGCAATTTCCAAAATTTAGCAATGGTTTTCTCTTCTGTACATTAGAAAGAATTACAGTATCTCATGTTCAGTTACTCATTAATAACAGTTCCTCCATATTGTGTATTGAACTGAAAATATAGCTGACTTTCCTTCAGTCTCCAGAAACAATTATTATTAATCATTTCTATTGCAAAAACAGGTGGAGGGCTTAAGCAGTCCTGGATTCAATGGTTCTTGGCACTGTAGATAATGGCAGAGCAAGATTTTCATAGGCAGGCCCAATGGGAGCATCCCATGAAATGCGTACACCCTGTTCCCACAAATGCCTTCATGTGCATTCACAAAAAGCAAATTGTGCATGTAGGTACCTCCGCCTCATGGAACATCAGCAGGCCATGGGAGTCAGAGTCACTTTTGAAATGAGACATAACCGTCAAAGTCACTTAGGCTCTTTAGCACTGAGCAGAACAGCATCTAAATGCCTTTAAAAACCTAGGCCAGATGTTCCTTTGGAAATGTTACCCTGCATTTTAGCATCTCTGAAAAAAGCCTTCCTTTTACAGGGAGAATCAACAATGGTAACCACTGAGGCTTGTGTGAGGGAAACGAGTCTTTCGGTAAAAGATTTCTTTAAGGCTGAGTTTAAGTGCCAACAGTGTTCAAGAAATAGCTATTTATTCACATGACACTCAGTCATATAATACATCTGTACTTGTTTTTGTATATTTGATACTTATCCAGAAGTTAATTCCTTATGCTATTTCTGTTGCTTAGATTTGTCTATGCAAATAAACATGGGGATGTATGAGTACAATGGCAAAAGTGGGTACAGGCTAAAACCAGAATTTATGAGAAGACCAGACAAACATTTTGACCCATTTACTGAAAGTATTGTGGATGGAATAGTCGCCAACACTTTGTCGGTGAAGGTACGTAGAGACTTGTTCAAAATTCTGTTTATCATTACGTTAGAAGCTGGACACGTTTGTGTTTTATCTGGAGCCCTGACAGATCTCCTGTAAGTGTGCTGTCGGGAGTTGTGATTTACATTTTGCAGCATATGAAGGCATACCCAAAGCAGCTTTAATCTAGCTATCTAGTTTGTGTACTATGAACAGCGATGCTCACTACCAGTTCAGAGTGTGGCACGTTGTCTTCCAGGCATCTCCCTTTCTCACTGTCACTCCACACTGCAGTCATCTGTCTTTCTAATGGCTCTGCCTCCCAGCCAGATCATGTATTCAAGTCTGTCCTTTTCTGGATCTGTATAGAGTCCAACAATGACGAGGTCTTCAGGGGTTATTGGGAGGCTCAGGACTCTCCCCCTTTTATCAAGATCTCACAACCCAGAGCCTTTTATCTTCAGGGGCTTCTTCCTACAACTTGGTTCCCTGTATCAGGGATGGCCCTTTGTAGTTGCCCAGCATCTGCAGAGGTTGGTAGGGGAATCCAAGCCCATTCTGTCCACTTATTACCAGTTCAGGATCCAGTGGTAGCTAGCTAAGTCTTACACCATTGATCACTTTCTCCCAGTCCTTTCTCTTCGCATCAGCTAACATAAGGAACTAACAAACAAAGATCAAATTTTTGGCCTTCAGGGAACAACAGGTCCCTTCTCATAGGTTGTGATGGCCAGGCTTCAGACAGTAAAGGCTCCATGGAGCGCCTTGTCAGAACATCAGCTTGTAGGTCAGCTCATCTCCATTGTCCACCTGCTAGCACCACTAAGCTATTGTGTTTTTTTCCTTTGTAAACTCTTCCTCCAGCCCATGCAGGGTTTGCAGGCATTGTGAAGCAGGCCTTCCAGGCCCAGGGCGGTCCTTTAACTTGTTCCTTTCCAGTGTGGGATTTGCACATCCCATTGTCATAGGTGTCAGTAACAGAGAGGGTGCAGCAGCCTGGCCTATACAAGCCCATATGAAGCTTTAGGTCCTTACTTAGGCAGCTAGTTCATGATGAAGTTTGTGCTAACATGACTTCGCTATTGGTACTCACTCTAGCTAGATGTCTCCATGTGCTGCAGTCACACTTCCACTTGCTGTGTAGACATACTGTCAGTGGAGATGCTGAAATACATTAATATAATGTGTAATGGGTCACATTGAATTTTTAACCTCAAAAGTATCAAAATTCCTAAAAAAAAAAATAAAAGCTCAGCTTTTGAAGGAATATGGTCTAGTAAATGAATGTGTATGGTGTTTCACATTTCCTTTCCTTTCCAGTTCCTTTTCTTGGATTCCATCACAACACAGCTACCCAGAAACTGCTGTCTTTAAAAGAGGTTAAAGATGATTGAGCTTTTGTTTATGAAGTGCTGTGTTTCAAATAGTGTAGACTTAAAAACGTCCCCAGTCCATGCTAGCTTGCACTTGTAAGACCAACAAAGTATGCTGCTACCTAGAAAGGGATACAATAGTAGGTTGATTTGAGATAAGGAAAGTATAAAAGTCATTGTTTTATGATCAGATTTATAAAAGCAATTTACCCAGAATACAGCTGTTATTTTATTCATAAGCCTATTCTGCTGGGTCCTTCTGCTAATCCAGTAGACATTATGCTAGATGTGATGTTGTGGCCTGGTACAGACTGAGGCCTGTCAAATGAATGGGAGCTGGTGTACTTTGGGTGAATCTGAAGTTCTTTAATATACCCTGACATTGTCTGAATATCCCTCTACTCCTTGTTAATTAGGAAATTCATCAACAACCTTTGCATTTATCTCATATTTTTAAAACAAACAAACAGACAAACAAAAAATGCCAGAAGTAAACTTTTGTCTGATTTGTTTCCTGTGAGCAGTGTGGCCTTTCGTACTACAAGAAAGAACAAAATGTATCTGCTCTTTTGTCATTGCCTGTGTTGCAGTATCACTATACATTCTTCTGGTGTTACCGTATCATTATGTTACAATACTGGTTTTGCAGTATTAGAGAATTCTTCTTTTCAGTTTTGGGTTTATTTAGGAGAGAGCTATCGTCCCACAAGGAAAGACTCTGCAGTCTGAATTTTGGCCTGAAATGTCAGAATCCACAAAGCGCTCATCACTTATCACTTACAAACATATCTGTTTTGTTTTCTAGATAATTTCAGGCCAGTTTCTTTCGGATAAAAAAGTTGGCACCTATGTGGAAGTAGATATGTTTGGCCTGCCTGTGGATACGAGACGAAAAGCTTTAAAGACAAAGACTTCTCAAGGCAATGCTGTTAATCCTGTATGGGAAGAAGAACCCATAGTATTTAAGAAGGTTGGTGTGATGTTTATTTCCCCACTATGCACAATGCTTATTTCATTGCTCTCTGGTATGTCAATTTGGTGGTTTTACAGAAAATTAGACATATTGAATTGGCTGAAGAGGTAATTTAAGAGATTCTGAAACAGCTATCTTTTAGAGCCCAGCTCTGCTCTAACAAAATCATGCCAGCTTCCCCTGAAATCAGGCAATTGAATTAATTTTGTTTGCTTCATTGACACAATATTGGGCCTCTGTTCATAC
Organism: Podocnemis expansa; assembly: GCA_007922195.1. Lineage (NCBI taxonomy): Eukaryota > Metazoa > Chordata > Testudines > Podocnemididae > Podocnemis > Podocnemis expansa. Next base: position 2,810,395 of record ML682004.1, read on the forward strand.
CAGGCGAAAATGTTCAAAGTGCATAAAGCCCTGATGTTTTTAAGGTATTTAGATGTTGCTGTAATCAGTGTTGCAATCCCTCACTAATTTAGGAGCCAGAGTCTCATTTTCAAAGTGATGGAGGCATTTAGGAGTCTGTCCTAATGTCTGTCAGGGATTTTGACTCCTAAGAGCCTCCGTCCCTTTTGAATAAGCAATTTAGTCTCCTAAATCAATTAGTTATTGCAGTGCTGAACACAGCAACACCTAAATACCTTTAACCAAATCCCATTCCTTTACAATGGGATTTAGGCTGTAGACGTATTTATATGCTTTGGAAAATTTTACTTAGAGGACTCAGCCCTACAAAGTCAATGTAAGTTGAGAGTACTGTGCACCTTTCAGTATCATGCCCCTGCAGCCCTGGTATTTCTTTGTGTTTTATAAATGAGACTGCAACCAATTTCTGAAAGAGTATACTAGGATGGTTTATTTTTAGTTTACTGGATAATGCAATTAATCGGTCTTGGATCAAGTTATTTGAGAAACTGCCTCTTCCCTCTCTCCCATGGCAGCAATTAAAGTTCATGAAGGCTCTTCAGACAGTCAGTTCTTGAAACTCTGCTTTCTAAGAGTTGCAGTAGGACTCCCTCTCTTGACAGCTCTGTCTGCAATCCTCCTTCCCTTTGACAGTCTGCCAGGACTGGATTTTGGAAACAGTATTAGCATTTTGTTTTTGCTGTCATTTTCATGGATGTTTAATTAATGTATTTTATTTCTTTTAGCAGTTTTACCCTAAAGCTTGACACCCTCTAGGCTCTTCATAGGCCTGGATTATTATTTTGAATGCCTTCAAGATTAACTCATATAACGTGTTGCTAGGGAAGGGGAGGGGGAATTAAACTGAGTCTACGTATTTTTAGATATAATATAAAGATCCAGTAAACAAAACACAGATTTCTGTATGGTGTCTTCTGAGAAAAATGATGCATGTGTAACCAACCCTATAAAGTGTATGTTTCTACCTGGCTTCTCTATGGCAGAGTAATGAGGCTTGATGCAACATTCAGTTGGGTAGGAATTAAAGTAGGGTCAATTTCTTGTGGGATTTGGGACTCTATTCATGTTTAAGGGAACCATAAGAATGTTAATTCAAACCCAAGCACTGTTTTAGTCTCAATAGACCTTGCTCTGGTACACAAACGGTCCTGACTGCCGGGTCCCTGCTCTGTGCCACAAACCCTATGCCAGTGGTTCCCAACCTGTGGCCTGGGGGCCAAAAGTAGCCTGTCACTCCTCTCCCCCTGGTTGCAGAAGGGAGTTGCTCCCTGAGGAGCGCATTGCCATGGGCGTACAAAACCAGTACTGGCTCCTTGCTGTAGTCAAGAGGGTGGGAGATCAGCAGTCCCGTCCCTTGACTCCAGCAGGAAACCTGGCAAAGGGCTCTGCCTGCGCGTCTCGGCACTGGGCTCCCTGCTGTAGCCAGAGGGAGGGGAGCACTGATCGGTCGTCCTACTGGCTGCAGAAGGGAGCCAGTGCCTAGGGACCCAGAAGAAACGCACGGTGTTATAGGACACGTGTGGTTTCCCTGCTGCAGCCAGGGAGCTGGGAGATGATAGAGAAGGCAGCCGCCTCAGTGATCTCCCTCCATCTGACTGCAGTATGGGCTGTGGGGGAGCTGCTGGTGGAGCAGTGAGGACCCCCATGCTCAAGGAGAGAAACAGGACTCAAAATTAGCATCTGCCAGTTTGGCCCGCACTTAGCTGGCCACCCAGAGTGACTTAGCTGCCAGGCCTTGTGCTTCAGTGTGTGGAGAAAGTCACTCACCTGCACTAGTGCTTTGTCTGTGAGTGTGTGACACACTGTGAGTCATTTGTCGGTGTAAAATAGTGAATGCAAAAGTGAGCACAGTAGTATCAAAATGTTTCATTTATATACATAGTGATTTGTAGTCCTTATTGTGTATACATCAATACATTTTTTATGACATGGTAGATGGGTGGCCCTTCAGGGTTTTAAAAAATGATATTTGTGGCCCTTGGGCCAAAAAGGTTGGGAACCACTGTCCTATATTATCCCCATGTGTTAGAAATAAGGATTGTGGGACATATCAATTGATAGGAACAAGTTTGCTGATAGGAGATTTCTCATTACTTGTTGTTGGATTGGAACTGAAACCTTGCTTTTGCCTGCACTTTGTGAATCTCTAAGCCCTAGCTCACCTGGGCCTTCTCACTACCTTGAGTACTGAACCCTGTGAACAGCATGTGCTTTTGGAAGAGGTGAGCCCTCCGAGCTCAGTTCTTTCACCTATTCTTATCTCAGAAAGGAAATGGTTAATCCATCTCACACAGACAGACTGATTTCCTACAAAACCACTCATCCTTCTACAGAGAGACGAGTTATTTAGTGGCAATTTCCAGAGGAGTAGCCGTGTTAGTCTGTGTACAGCAAAACAATGAGAGTCCTGTGGCAGCTTAAAAACAAACAAATTTTTTTGGGAATAAGCTTTCATGGGCTGCAGCCCACTTCGTCAGAGGCATGAAGTGGAAACTACATCCTGGCATGTGCATATATACCTCTCAAGTGCAGTTTCTGCTTCATGCATCTGATGAAGTGGGTTGGAGCACACGAAAGCTTGTGCCCAAAGAAATTTGTTAGTCTTTTAGGTGCTACAGGACTTTTGTTGTTTAAGCTATTTAGCATATCACCAGGGTGGTCTTCCCTTTGTATTTTTGTTAAGAGGTATAAGTACATATAGTAAATATATTGTATAATATATAAGTATGTGTAATATAAGTGTATTATGTTCGTGTATTGCCAGAGTGATCTACCTTTTGTATTCGTGTTATGAAGTAAAATATATATAATAAATATATGCTATGATACATAAGTATGTGTAATGTAAGTATATTGTGTTAATATACTGTATGACCATAGCAATCTCTCTTTTGTATTTGTTTATGGAATTATTTCCATGTCCTTCCTGGCCCATTTCTGTAACCTTTTAAAGTATTTATTTCCCCCCCTCACCAAGGCATGTCCATTGTAGTGCCTTGGTAACGTAGTTCCAAGGGGGTACCCATGTTAGTCTAGTAAAGCAAAAGTCTTATGGCACCTAAAGACTAACAGATTTATTTATCGCACAAGCTTTCGTGGGAGAAATCAAAACATCTGACGAAGTGGGATTTTCTCCCACGAAAGTTCGTGCGATAAATAAATCTGTTAGTCTTTAAGTGCCACAAGACTCCTTGCTTTTCTTGGTAACGAAGTGTCTGACAACCCTGAAGGTTGTTTGCACTTGCGCTCTACAGTTAGCATCACAGGTGTTCCCCTCTCTGCTCCTGGCCTCACCTATCTAGCAAACACCATTTGCCTGATCCATGGCCATCAGGATCATGGCGTGAAGCACTGGTGGCAGTGCCACAGAGCTCTGTTACATGTAGATATGCAATGAAAAGCACACGTTGAGGGTACTGTTATGCCAGCTTGTCAAACTGCCTCCTCAGTTTCTGCCTGCCATACTACTTTCTGTAGTTAAATAACTGAAGTCTAGCAACATGTTCAGACTTTTCACTCTTAAGACATGCAGATGACAGATTTGTTATTTGATGGGTTTATTGATGTGCTTATTGCTGCCCTGATTAATTACTTAACGAGTCCTTAGGATGAGAAAACAAACCTGCATCTGTTCCGAGTGACACTCATGATTTCATCTCATAAATACATTTTCAAAGCAGCATTCAAGCATAATGAGACTCAATGACCTCATGTGGTCCCTTCCAACCCTATAATTCTATAATTCATGATGCTAAAGATTCATGTGCTGCTTTGGAAATGTAGGGGTGGGTTCTCTGATTCAGAGTTAGCTGTTCTAGATGTTTCTTATCAATGAGTTATTTGCTTGTGAATATTGTTACTTGACTCCAGTTGCTTAACTGTTGCATGATAATTTCTTAATTATTTTCATACAAAGGTTGTATTCACTCGGACCCACTATATGGCAAACCCCTTGTGTGACTACAAAGCTCTTTGCTATTTTCTGAGTAGAGTCTGCTCTGTTCTGTTCCTCGTATACTAAGTAGCTTTTCTTATTTATAGTGGAAAACTGATAACTGCACCAAATATGTCTCCATAGGTGGTTCTGCCTTCGCTAGCTTGTTTGAGAATAGCAGTATATGAAGAAGGAGGAAAGTTTATAGGACATCGGATATTGCCTGTCTCAGCAATTCGACCAGGTATGACTATGGCTTTGCTGCTGTAAACACACTATAGTGAAGAAAACCAACATGGCTGATCCCTAGTACATCTCTGCTGACTTCAGTGCAGTTATGCTGATATACTGTACACCAGTTGAGGCTCTGTCAAGACTTAAGCAAATGGAGAAGTTCACCTAATTTGATACATTATTATTTAAGCTTGAGCTGTAATTTCATCTTTACTTTAAAAAAAAGTAAATAAATTTGAATGTTTATACTGTCTGTGGATAGAGAAACACCCTAATCACCAGAAATTTAAGTTTCAAAAGAAAGAAAACCCATGGAAATAAGACATGTAGTAGTTGATGATGTTTACAGGTCTTCAACATACCACAGCATGATTTAATTTAAATCAGTTAAAGCCACGAAGCCGTTTTGATAGAAGTGGGATATCAGCCATCAGTGATGTTTCTCATTTCCAGTCATTGTATCTGAGGTTGATTGCTTGGTGACTTTAGCTGAGGTGGGTGGAGGGTGTGAAATTTGCTCTTACTGAACAGTTAGCTAGGCTCATCCTTCCACACTTTCACAATTGTCTGCAAATGCTCATATTTTAGATGTATTCTAATTTTAGCCATTGTGCAGGATTTATCCCCTCTCATCTTTTTTACATATTGCCATGTTATTTGTTTGTTCTGGGGTTCCTTGGGTTTTTTATTATCAGGTATTCATGTTGTGTGCGTATTATGGCATCCTCATCACTCTTAATCAATAGTATCTTGACAGTGAGTACTTATAAAAATTTAAAGGGAAAATAAAGTAGGGTTACAAAACCAAATCAACCCACACTAAATGGAAACATCAATGCAAGTTCAAAGAATTGTATAAATTAGAGCTGGGTAAATAACTGATTTGTTGGTTCACTGGCACTTCTGAAATATAATTTTGGTTCAGGTCAAACCAAAATGAAATATTGCAAAAAAGTTTAGCATGTGGAAAAAACTGATTTAACGTCAAAGAAAACAAGTTTTCTTGGACTCAAAAGATTTTGTTTAAAGGCCTCGATTCACTGAACAGTCACAGGAGGAGAAATAGACAGTGGTGATAAGGAGGTTAGCTCCAGAAACAAGTCTACCGCCAACACTTTTGTACCATGTGGAAGACCCACAGTCAAACCCTGGCTCAACATCAGACAGGGGGTGGAAATAAACCTGTGTGTCCCACATTCCCAATGAGTGCCATAACAATGTAGCTCAAAGTTATAAGGAGAGCACCAACTACCATCTCTTCCAGCCGTTTTGTGAGTGGTGTCTCCCAAACTGCTTTTGGAGAATTCATGTCTTATTCACAAATGTATTTCATTTGACTGATATTTGCCCAAAAAAAAAAAAAAAAAATCAGACCAGCTCCAATATAAAATGCTAATTGACATGAACCAAAGACCAAAAAATTAGCCAGTGGTTTAAAAATGAAGGGGAAATGACTGATTTATTTATTTATTCTAGTGTCTCGTGCCTTTTGCCTACTCCATTGGCTCTATGTTGTCTATGTAGCTTGTAAACTCTTCTGACCAAGGATTTGCCTTCCTGCGTCTTTAAAGATTCTAGTCACTCAGGCATTATATAAATAATGAATGATAATGTAATTACATTGGAAAGAGTTTACATTCTGGTCTGCACTAATCTTATGTTCCAGGCTATCATTACATCTGTCTGAGGAATGAGCGGAACCAACCTTTGATGCTGCCAGCAGTCTTTGTGTACATCGAAGTTAAAGACTATGTACCCGATACTTATGCAGGTATCTTTTAAACTTCCCAACTATGAACTAGGTAGCAAGTCTTTGGAAAACTTTCAGTCTATCTGTGGCATAGAACTGGATATGCCATTGTATAAAATTGATATAACCATCTGCAGACTGCCTGCAGGGGTCACAGTCAAGGATCAAGGCCTAAGTCAGGGGTTCCCAAACTTTTTGGCATCATGACCCCATTTTAAAGAAGTGTTTCCTGCCAGGATCCTTTCCTTCACATACTAGGGAATGCTGCAACCCCATCTGCTGCTGGCGTCACCTGATTTGGGGTCACCACCCACAATCTGAGAATGGCTGGTTTAAGTACTTATTTTCTAGCAGACTTTGTGTATCCCTAAAGAAGCCAGGAGTCTTGGGATTTTGCACTATAAACAATGTACAGTGACTGTGTGATTCAAAGTAAAGTACTTCATTTTTGGAATCATTTATTTCTGAAGATCATATTGCAAATATGCAGTTTAATGGAGTGTGAACTGAAGGGTTCCAGAGTGTTCTGCATTGTCCTACCTAAGCATTGAGAAAAACAAACAAGGAGTCTGGTGGCACTTTTAAAGACTAACAAATTTATTTATCAGATGAGCTTTCAAGAGCGAGAATCCCACTGACAAAGATGCTTCAAGCATCTGATGAACTGGGATTTTCTCCCATGAAAGCTCATGTGATACATAGATTTTAGTCTTTAAAAATGCCAGTAAACTCCTTGTTTATATACAGCTTCTTAGCACCTCTAAAACCATAGGTTAAGGAACATGGATCTGAAATGTTTACTTCCGTTCTAGATGTGATTGAAGCATTATCCAATCCAATCAGATATGTAAACTTGATGGAACAAAGAGCGAAACAGCTGGCAGCACTCACCCTGGAAGATGAAGAAGAGGTAAAGAAAGAGGTAAGGAAGACTTCAATGACTGAAGATTAATCAGACTTGATGGGATTTTCAAAAGCACCTGTAGGATTTAGAACATCATTGAAAGTTGTTGAGACGTGTTCATCAGTCACTTAAGCGCTTTTCAAAAAACCATTATCTAATGACCAGGTTTTGATATATTTAGATTGTGTACATTTCACACCATGTGGGATCTGGTTGAATCTATAAGGGTTATGCATGATGCCAGCTACTACTCAAGGGGAGAAAGGGTATCTGACTTCAGTCATTGGTGAAAAAATGTTGGATTGCACAACACTACGCAAAGAGCTAATAATGAGAGAAACAACCACAGACCCATATCTTTGCGTAGCATTCTCATGGCTTGATTTTCCTAGCCCCAGTGGGTACGTCTACACTGGAGACTCTGTTACTTTGACCTAACAAGTTTGCTTGAATGAAGACCGTGTGAAATACTCAGTAGCATATCAGTTTATCCAGGATGCCCGACACATATTTTAGTAGCAAAATCTTTTAAATAGAATCTTTGAAGCACATCTAGAGCAATGTTTCTCAACATTTAGTGGGCTGGGGAACACCTCAAGGTACTAAATGCTTTACACAGAACATTTGCGGAAAACATTCTCACAAAAGCTGGCAACCATGGCAGGAGATTTAAAATGCCTCCGTCACGGCAAAGCTTCCAAGACTCCATCAGTATCTGCCATCATACACCTGGAAGCTTTTCTGTGGCTGGGGCATTAAAGTGCTTCTTCCCCTTCTCCACTCAGTCCACCCAATGGGCAGGAGCCAGGGTGGGTCACAGGACACCTGAGCTGTGCCTGAGGAGCATCACTGTTCCACCATACACTGGTTGAGAAACACTGGTCTACCGGTAATATTTTGCTTCAGTGATGCAAGCATTTGATTTAGACAAGATTCTTACATATGTGTTAGCCTGAGGGTACATACACAAAAGTGCTTACTTTGGTATAACTTATGTTCCTCCAGAGATGTGCAAAAGCCATCCTGTGCAGTGATATAAATTATGCCAACCTAAGCATTGGTGTGGACAACACTGAGTCAGCAGGAGATCTTTTCCTTCCAACATAGCTACAGCCACTTGGGAAGGTGGAGTAATTATGCCAACGGGAGACCTCTCTCTCCCGTTGGCACAGAGCATCTTCACTATTAGTACATCAGTGCCACTATAGTGAATCTAGTGTAGGCTAGCCCTAAGAAAAATGCTGAGAACACTTGTTAGAGGCACACAGTAAAATGAGAAGCTAGATTGCTGCAAAACAAACAAGGAGTCCGGTGGCACTTTTAAAGACTAACAAATTTATTTATTGTATGAGCTTTTGTGGGAGAAAATCCCAGTTCATCAGACGCTTTGAAGAGGGGGACACTGAGTCCAGGCTTACAGGACTCAAGCCCCAAGTCCCAGCACCCAAGCCCCAGGTCCACAGCCAGGCTGTCCTTGGTGGCAGCATGTTGACAGAGCTTGAGCCCTGAGTCGCTGTGTGTGGAGCCCTGGGTCTTTGCAGGAGCCAGCGGTGCTTCTGGATGGAGTAACTTACAGTCTTGGTTAATAGTTCTGTAGTTTCCACACAGCTTAAAAGCTCTTAAGACAAGACATTTTCTTTACAATCGAAGAAAAGTGTGTTTTAGAAAAAAGATGGTATGATAGCGATATTGCATTTATCAGCAGTGTAAAACTAACAAACAGGATGCAGCAACAGTAGAGATGCACAAACTTGCAACATTAAGTTTCATTTTAAGCGTCCCATTCTTACCTTGTTTTGGTAAACATGCATACTATGGTAGGTAAGAAACATATCATGTATGGCTGCACTCAGAGGTCTGAAATTGACTGATCCCTAAAAATATACTTTTCTCAGTCCTGAACTTTTCTATAGTTTTCAAACTGTGTTCTTTTCTTGCTGTTTTCAACCTCTTTTGGTGAAGTTTTCATACAAGTATCTTTTCTCATGAAAATCATACTTTCAGTGCACAGTTGGGTAATTCCATGTCTGCCTGCCAGATATGCGCGCAGAGATGCATCTGCGTTCAATTTTGCTAAGTATAGTTTCAACTGTATCAGCTATATTTGTAAGATTGTTCATTATGTCCATAGATGAGTGGTTTTCTAGCATAGATTTATTTTTCCACCATTTGATTTTTCTGATCTGGCTTCTTGCAACTGTTGATGAAAGAAAATAGACAAATTTTCAGTGAGATAGTAGAGGTTAATCTTCAGGCATGAAAATAAGAAAAATCAGAAACTAGCAACCACTAAGTTACTTACAGCATTGTACTCCAAGTTTGAGTCAATTACAGGCTTCAGATTATGCTGTCCAGGAGTAATTAATATAACAAATAATAAACCAATAAAGTAGGGGAATTAATAGTTACAGAATTGTGTAATTTATTTTGAACTATTTAGCAATTACTTTTGGAACACAACCCTTTTTGAACACAATATGAATTCCCAGTTTTACATCACTGACCACTGCACAAGTCTAGACCTTCCTTCTCTGCAAAGCTCAGAGTTTTCTGTGTAAGATGCTGTTCTCCAGAAAATCTTTATAAATGTGTGAGTATTTTAATGCTTTAGTTGTAAATCGTGTGCACTGTGACCGTACTGATGTGAAAGTACAGCTCATTCTTTAATATGCCAGTGTAAAGCGGTTTTATGTGGCAGATACTCTGCACCCATTCCATTCCCTTTGTTCATGTGGCACAAAGGCATAAGAAGTTCTCACTGGCTGGAGAGCCATATTGCCAGCCTACCCCTAGGCCTTTCTCTCTGAAGGCCATGGCACAGGACGTAGGTAGGTATGAGGGGCTAGAAAGAGTGGTCAAAGCTGCACTCTAGCTTCTGCTGCCAGAGCATTGTATTTTGGGGAGCACAGCCATCTGGCATAAGCACTCCCACTCTAGAGCTGGGGCACAGAAACTGTGGGTATAACAGGCTCCCTGACAACCCTGCCACTCTGCAACCTCCAACTGAAGATGAAAGTAGCAGAAAATCTAGCCAAGCGTTTCCGTTTCTGCGCTTCATTGTTTTTTGGCTTAACAAGTTGCTTGATGGAAAAAAGAAATTAAAGAGAATTATTTAATATTAATTTCTTATATGTAATAAAAGTTGATTATTTGAACACCACACCAATGAAAATTCAGGTATATTTATTAAAATTATTATAAACCCCATAAGCAGAAACACCTACTACTGTGGACCCATGTATGGTTATGGTTGCCCGATCCTCTCCAATATAAGACACTGTTTCAGTTGCTTATAATTTTGCTAGACTTTGAGCATTCAGACTGAAATTTTCCATGCTGGACATCTTGGGTGTCTGCCCCTGGGTTTTTGTGTGTTTGTTTTTAAGTTTCATCTAAAACAAAGGAGTAATTTCTGAGAATGAAATTGGGGTTGATCCTTGTTAAAAAAAATTCTGATAGCTATTTCATTGGGAATTTCACTCCTCCAGTGCTTTGGAGCAGGGGCTTAAAATTTTACAGAGGAGGTAGGATGTTGTCAGAGATGGACCTTTTTCTGCCTTTATGACAATCCATCCAAAAGTGGCCAAAACATTAATTTCCAAGAAATCCTGATTTTCACATGCTCAGCAGAGCTTTCGTAGAGCTAGGTGGTTACATTCCCTGAAGATTCCAGGGAACTTGTGAAACACTATAAAAAACGTAGTTCTCTAAAAACTCAAGCCCTTGCCGTTCACAGATGGGAATCCAAAATGAGTGGACGCTTGCCAAATTTGGCCCTATTTCAGTGTGTCTATTTAACATCTGTAAAGTGGGGATAAAAATACTACCTTACCTTACACCTGATGGAAAGCTAAACTCATTAATGTTTGTAAAGCATTAAGGTACCTAAAGGAGAGGTACATAGAAAAGCCCTTAAGGTTAAGCACTGAAACAAATTATCTAGGGAGGCTGTAAAATCTCTTGTCATTGGAGGTTAGATAAACACTAGTCAAGGATGATCTAGATGACTTAGTCCTGCCTCAGTGCAGGAAATTGGAGTAGATAACCTATCAAGTCCCCTTCTAATTCTACATTTCTGTGATTCTCCGACATCAGTAATTCTGTGTTCCGAGCAGACTTTGCATGGTATCCGATAACTAGGTTTGAAGTACACACTGAATGATGGAGACAAAAAGAAATATAGACAGCTGTCCATTCTGTTAGCAATATCTGTCCTATCTAGTGAATGAGGCAAGAGTTCTGTGGAAAAAGTAGCATGTGATCATGTAATTAAAGTTTATCATAATGCATACAGACAAGGGGGTGAATTAAGGTTACACAAACAACCTTAATTTGGCATTTCCTATCTTTTGACTGCTTGAATTTACAACCTTCATAATGTTCTATTTATTTTTAATGTAGTGGGTGCTGTGGGAGGCTCAGTCATGGCTCCATCATTAGGATTAAATTAAATCCAGCAGTTAACGGCAGGGATTCAGACCCTTCGATATTTGTGGAAAATAAAGTGGCTTCTTCCTAAAATGACAGCATTCACTCTTGGAATGTAGAATGAATTTTTTGAGACCTTCCACATAAATCTGTTAATTAGTCTATTAAAATTAATTTGAAAATGATTCCTTTGACAAATTTAGCATGGCTTCAGGCCTTTTTTTTCCTTAAATGATCTCATCAAGTTTTAACAGTCTTGAAACTTCCTGTCTAGTTAGAAATTGAATTAAATCTCATGGACAGGGTTCATTTGAAGAAACTTGGAGCACAACAGCGAAAGTCCTGTGGCACCTTAAAGAGTAACAAATTTCTTCAGACATAACCTTTCATGGGCTCCAACCCACTTTATCGGATTGGAAACCACATCCTGGCATTTGTTTATATGCTTCTCAAGTGTAGTTTCCACTTCGTTCATCTGATGAAGTGGGCTGCAGCCCACGAAAGCTTGTGCCGGAAGAAATTTGTTAGTCTTTAAGGTGCCACAGAACTTCTGTTGCTTTCGCTACATACAGACTAACATGTCTACCCCTCTGGGACTCGAGGCATAACATTGATTGGGGGGGTGTGGAGGACAGTTATTTTTCACTGTACACTGTCAACACTAATCGTTGTGCCCATGGTGGGATGGTTGATGGGTGGTTGAAAATTAGAATGCAGCTCAGAAAGTGTGACCTTTTTAAAGTCGTGAATAAGGGTGTGATTTAATCATGGAAGTCACTGCAGTAATGAATTCCTTGGCTTTATTGGACATCCTGGGTGCCCCACCATGGCTGTGGCCAGGGCTGTGTACCCTTCAGTCCCCTGTCACCTCTGCCACTGGGTTTGAAAACCAGAATAGGCATCCATCTTCCATGGTTGTGATGAGGGCTGGAGCTGGGGCTTTGAGCCCTCTCTATGCTGGGGGGGGGCATCTATGGGGATTTATCTGTCATTCCTTCCCCTCCCAGTTATTTTTAGTAAAGTCACAGACAGGTGATGGGCTCAGTGATTTTTCATTTACTGCCTGTGACCTGCCTGTGACTTTTACTAAATATACCCCTGACAAAGTCTTAACCTTACAGTCATGTGTTTGGAATGACCAAGAGTTTTTGGGTCTGACTCGTGATTTTTAACATTTGGAGTTGGCAGAACCTTTATTTGCTCAAATCATATTACCTGTTCTATCTGATAGCAGCCATCCTTTTTCTAATCCTTCACCAGGCTTGCTCCTCTTCATCTCATGATATTTAAACTTCTTGCCTTCACCTTCTGGATCCTCCCATAACTCTACCCCTGGCTGTTCATGCAACCTAATCTCTTACTGAAGCATCTCTCCTGCAACTATCACTCTATCTGCAAATGATACCAACCTCGGTGTCTTCAGTCATGCTACCACCACATGCAAAACCCTTTCTGAACTAACATGCTGGCTGTTCCTCTGTCTTCATTCAGACCCTTCCTGGAGACCCCCTTGCTATCATGACATCCACAGGTGTGAGTGAACAAAAACTGTCACCTCAGAGCCTCCATTACATCCATACAAGGCGCAGAGTGGTGGCTATAGGGAGCGGATTATGGCTGAATCACCCAGCCTTGTCATGAGTCAGAGCACAAGACCCTACCCTTACTTATGTTACTGGCATAAGGTCTCTTGTACCAGAATGAATCAGGTTGGCATGGTGGATCCTCTGGGATGACCCCTCCTCCCCTGGACATACGGTATGGTTGGTGTAGAAGGTAGCTTCAGTGTGTCTCTTATTGGTATTTTCCTGCACAGTCACTTTTTGCTGCACGGTAGCACAGAATCCAGTCCTGTATATCTATATAAGACTGCTCTGCCCTCTTAGTATTAGCCGTTGCTGAGTAAGCACAGTCTTTTACTAAAGACGTGATAAAGCATAGGGTGTAAATTAATGTTCCTCTCACACTTCTCTACTAAAGCTGAAAAATATGAGGGTGGAATATATAATATATTAAGAAAGATAGCCTGCGATATTCTCCATTAAGAGAAGATTACATTCGCTCAAAGATTGAGATTGATTATGAATTATGAGAAGGGAAAGTGCTTTATAACAAGATTAAATTGCTTGTTATACAGAAAATGGCTCTTTGTTCACTTCCTGAGCTTGTCCCGTGATTAGTGATTTAGTTTCTTGAAACAAATGTTCCTGGTGTCCAAAAATAAACAGTCATATTAATCATTGGTAAGCAAGGTACAGTGCTGCATAAACTTTTATTTATACCATATGTAAACCTGGTTGCAAAAAAATAAAAAGAATACTGAACCTTCATGTAAAAAAACCTGACTCCTAACTTTCCATATGTGAATTTGCAATCAGGGGTGCAAGTTTGTAAGTCTAGTTTTATTAATCATTCATGCAGTGTAACTCCTAACAGCAGATCACTGTGTTTGGTTAACCACTGAACATGACTTCATTTATTGGTGTTTAAAGCAGAAAATAAATAAATAAAACCAGCCAAGATTTCTGCCAAAACCATGATCATTCTATAATGGAAGTGTATGTACATATTGCTATTCAGATCGTTTTATTTGTGCATAAAATAAATGAAGTGGCTGGAATAGACTGAATCTTCCTATAGAAATAACAATGTTGGTACCTTCGTCTCTGATTGCACAGTTCGATTAGAGTTAAGTTTCTGAGACAGAGATCTCTTCACAGTACATAAAGTGTTAAATCATATGACTGTTGAGCCAGGTTTCAGTAAACCAGCAGCATAATTAGCATAAAACAATTACACCAGAACCTGGTTTTGCTTCTTGATAGAGTGGCAGGCGGATATTCTGCGAGCTGTCTCCTGCTTCTGCTTGTAATTTGATTATCCTCAAAGAGTGAAATAGAAGCAGCCTGAGGACCAGTCCAGGAGTGTATTCTGCTGGTGCCATGGCAACTGGTTCTTCATACACTTTTTTTGGCCATCTCAAAATCCAAGTAGCCTACCACTGGTATGAATCCCCCCCCCTCCCCGCCTCTCTTAGCTTTGAGTGCTTCTACGCCTTTATAAACCTGACATCGGCAAGAGTAAATTGTAAGGTGTTCATAAGGGAGCTGGCAAATAGGAAAAGATTGTGGAAAATGTTTAGACGAGTTGGATACCAGAGATACCTTTATGCAGAGTTCAGCAGGATGGAGGTACTGTTTATATGCTCACTGAGTATAATTATGAGAATGTTATGTCCTGGGAATAAGAAATATGGGTGCATGTCTTGAGAGGTGTTGAATCATGACACTGGAATGTGTATTTAGTAAAATTAGCTATGAAATGTATAAGAAATTCTATATGCATATTTTGTTCATAACAGAGATGTGAGTGGTGGTTTTCTACTATTTCTGACATTACTTCTAGAAGGGAAGTTTTTGACTCAGCACAATGCTGATACCATATGTTTTCACCTCTGATATGGTTAACCAATACATATTAGAAATGAGTAAAATAGCTTCTGTTTTGTGGCTGAAAATTATCCAGTTCAGTTATATTTTGACAAAACTACACTGAGAGTAATTGTTCAGAAAGGTATGTGGTGTATTTCTTTAAAACTAAATGACAAAACTGAACGGTATCCAATACAGCAGTAAATGGAACTTAGTGACTCCAGATTTTTATTTTAGAGCAGTGTATATAAAACCCATAAGAAATTTCAGAATCCAAAAAAGCATGAGACTATGATTGAAAATAAATACTTCCCTCCACCTCCTGCTGCATGTATTTATTATGTTCTCTATCTTTAGGTTGATCAGGGGGATGCACCATCAGAAGCTAACAATGAGCCCAGACCGACACCAGCAGAAAATGGGCTAAGTCACTCCACTTCTCTGACACCAAAGCCAGCAACTCAGATTGTCCATAGCCAGCCAGCCCCAGGTAAAAAGCATAACCCCATTTTCCCTACACAAACTTTTTAAAACACCACCACCACCACCACCACAGATGAGTAATAATTTCTGTGAGTGCTTTGCAATAAAAAACAGTCATGTAAAATGAGTGGGGGGGGGGTTGTTTTATATCACAACACACAAAATTTATTTCACAGCATTAGTAACTTTCTTTCGGAAGGATGCCTATATGCTTCATATACTGTATCTTTTCATACCTGAAAAGTAGTCACTCCTGGAGTGAAACAGGTCAAGATTACATAAGAGTTGAAGACAGAAACAATGATAGAAGAAACACGCAAAGGACTAGTTGAACTTTGGAGATAAACACAAAGGACTATTTGTACCTTGGAGAGACAATGAGAAGAATAAATCCAATATGAAGATTACTTCAGTATTTTTGCTTCCAAATCTTAAGTCCTATGGAACTTAAACATAATGGGCCAAGTTTGCAGGAGTTCCCAAAACCCAACTGCTCCCATTGTGCCAATGGAGTGAGATCTTGAGAATAGTGGAAAGCTATGGAGAACTAAACACTTCTGAAAAATCTGTCCATTTCTTGTAGGTCCCTAAATGTAGTTGAGCTGCGTTGAGCTGAAAATCAGACCCCAATATTGTGTGCTGAGCATTTTTTAACGCCTGCCTTTATGTTAATAACAGCAGCATGTTTTGAACTCCTTCAAGCTGTTGCCTGATTTCTGGATGTTTAGTAATTTGAATGGGGTTATAGGCTCATCAATGGATCTGATCAGAAGATAGGGAGGTTCTCATCCTAAAAACAGGCATCAGAGTGCTTTTACAAGGACCCCCGAGTGCACGACAGGAATGTTCCCTGATTACTGAATCTGTATAATTTAATAAGTTTTGAAAAGATAGAATAAACTGATAGAGATGAATAATTGAACA
Source organism: Podocnemis expansa (assembly GCA_007922195.1). Classification (NCBI taxonomy): domain Eukaryota; kingdom Metazoa; phylum Chordata; order Testudines; family Podocnemididae; genus Podocnemis; species Podocnemis expansa. The sequence goes on from ML682004.1 coordinate 2,826,522, forward strand.
GAAATTAATAATCGAATGGATATTGATTAGAGTTACAATTTTGTTCTAAGGTATATAAGATATTTTTGTCTGTATGCTTTGGATCCATAGACTCACTCACACTTCCCAGATGACTTTGTTGAAGGTGATGTCTGGTTCCTCAGATCTTGAGTGGAAGGCTTGACTGTGCTAGAGAGCTAAGAGCTATGAGAATTACTAAGTGCACATTGAGAACAAGGATTTTAGCAAACAGTAACTAAAAGAAGCATAAAGAAGAAGTAGTTGACAATCGCACCGTAGTAACATGGTTTGCCCTTTTTATACCCTATATAGTATGGGTCCTCCTCCTACATTCAAACTTGGCTTCTTCACCCACAAATTGTTGGGGTACACTTATTCTGTGGTAGGTACATACATATTAATGACACATCAATATCCTTTCCAGGTGGCTCCAGGCAGTTAGCTCATCTCGTCTTTATTATTTCTGGTCCTTTCTGTGGGTTTTGTGGTATACTTGTGAAGTTTATTTGGACATAAACTGGACAGCCTTTCTGCTATGATGCCTCCTGACTTGCATAGATTGATAAAGTTGTAACCTCCAGTGGCGTTGCTGGTGCTGGGCATAGAGGACTTGAGCCCCCAGTCTGCCACTGGGCAGCCCACAATGGCAGCTGTCTTCCCCAGCCCTGTCCCTGGCTGGGGACCTAGGGCCAGACTGCCCGCAGCAGAAGCCCAATCTGGGCCCTGCCCAGAATCTGGGCAGGATCAGGCCGGGGCCCAAATTGGGATGGGGGTATGGGCGAGGCCCAGGCCCCGGGTCTTTTCCTGGGCCTACGTCATTCCTGGTAACCACATGTGTAGCTTCTCATTCTTGCTCTGAGCTGAAGATCATGAATGTCTGTATGCTCACTGCTTCAACTTTTGATGCAGGATGTGACCTGCAGACAGCTCTTGTGTTGCATCTACTCTATTACATCTATAAACCTTAAATCTATAGGGAAAAATATATTTGCGCAAACAAGCTAGCGAGCTCTTTAGGCTAGAAAGTCCTACTGCAAACTACACAAATCCCTTACATCAAATGCTATATAAAGTATCACTTCTTACAGAAGTGAGTTTGTTGTCCCAACCTCTGGATGTCCTGTGGGGGCCCAGTCTTCTGTTTTATGAAATTTACATTCCTTTGCCTCTTACATTGCAATGCCTTCAGCATTGTTAATGGTAAACAAATAATATCCTCACACGTGTTTTCCTAGTAAATATGTATTTTTACTCCTGCCTCAGGTCATCCAAAGCAATTGCACCATCATATCAACACCCACACCACACATGTATTGGTTGGGGTTTGGGCCCTTGATACTTTAGAAGCAATTTGCACACACAAGAGAAGATATAAATAGGAGAGGACATGTATTTAAATGAGCAAAGGGACACAGATTCAAGTATAGTATTTTTTCTGAGTTTTGAAAATAGTCAAGTATATTTTGCATATGTAATTGTGGCACAGAGTGTGTGTCCAAGTGCAGCAAGTTCATAAATTGCTTTTAGAATAATATTTCCAGTTATTTGTTCATGCATTTTCATTTTATCATGCATTTAAAATTAATTCTTTGAAAATGGAGACCTGTATTCTTTTGTACTGATATATCTACTTAATAAGAATTCTGAAACTGCCTGGTTTCCAATTTAATTATTGATTGTTCATCATTTGTCCAATTCAGCTTCCACAGGCCTCAGAGGAGTTGCATCAGACCTTTTTAAAACAATTCTGAATAGTCATTTAAAGTAAACGTGCTGTACTAGCCATGAGCCAAATCTTGTTTATCTTGTTTAGATGAATGGTCCCACAGAATTCAGTGGCATACCCCTTACGAGAAAAGTAAGGAGGCTTGGGCTTTTAAATTTGTGTTGTGGGGGTGTTTTGTTTTAATACAAGCATTGTGTCTATGTTGCTACTCTCAGGCCCAGTAGGGTTTCTAAAAGATGTATTTCCTCACATTATTCAGAAATTTTTACCAGCTTTATGTTAACTCAGATTCTGTATACGGTATGTATGAAGTTTCTGAAGTCAACACATGAGGCTTTTGTTTAAGAATTGGAATCAAATAATATCTTTTACCTCTAGGTTCTGTGAAAGCACCGGCAAAAACAGAAGATCTTATTCAGAGTGTGCTAACAGGTAATCACTATACAGATGTTATGCAACAGCATGTGCTGAACAGATTTTACAGGTTTTGCTTGGGAATGTAGATGGTTCAGGAGAAAATAGCCTGGGTTCAGCCTTTCATTATATGATTATTACTGAAAGAATTTTATGGCAAATGTACATACCATGACTTGCACATATACAAAATGGACAATGACTGCCTAGGAAGGAGTACTGGGGGAAGGGATCTGGGTGCCATAGTGGACCACAAGCTAAGTATGTGTCAACATGTGTAACACTGTTGCAAAAAAGGCAAATATTATGGGGTGTATTAACATGACTATTGTAGATAAGCCACGAGAAGTAATTCTTCTGCTTTACTTCACCTTGATTAGGCCTCAACTGGAGTATAGTGTCCAATTCTGGGCACCTCATTTCAGGAAAGATGTGGACAAATTGGAGAAAGTCCAGAGAAGAGCAACACAAATGATTAGAGGTCTGGAACACTTGACGTGAGATTGAAAGAGATGGGTTTGTTTAGTCTAGAAAAGAGGAGACCGAGAGGGGATGTGATAACAATTTTCAAGTACCTAAAACGTTGTCATGAGGAGGAGGGAGAAAAATTGTTCTCGTTAACCGCCAGTGATAGAACAAGAAACAATGGGCTTAAATGACGGCAAGGAAGGTTTAGGTTGGACATTAGGAAAAAATTCCTAGTTGTCAGAGTGATTAACCACTGGAATAAGTTGTCTAGGCAGGTTGTGGAATCTCCATCACTGGAAGTGTTTAAAAGCAGGTTAGACGAACACGTGTCAGACATGGTTTAAGAGGGTACTTGGTCCTACCATGAGTGCAGGGAGCTGACCTGGCTTCTCATTGTCCTTCTCATGGTCCCTTCCAGTTTCTATGATTCTACAGTTCTGTGACTTGTTCCATTATGACATAATCCTGCACCTTTGAAGTTGGTGGAAGGCTTGGCATTGACTGCAGTAAGAGGAGGAATGGGTCATATAAGAACTTTTTTCATAATATTTTCTTACACTGCACTGTCACCAGAGTCAGTAATAGTGGAAGAAACCAGTATTACCCCCACCACATCATCTACCCCTGCTCTGAGCAGATCTGATTAATTAATACAAGTGTCTTGCATGCGCTAAAGCTCTCACAATTGCTAACATTGGAGATTCGCCAATGATAGTGAAGCAGTCGGTGTAACAAAGGGCCCAGTCCTGAAGTCATTGGCATAACCCCTAACGGTAAGATATGCAGTTTGTATTTCATCATACCTAGTTGAATGTCATTGTTCGCTTTCCTTCTTGATGACGTCAAGTCCATTTTCTATTTCCAAAGCCAAGAAGCCCTCTAGCTCAACTTCTATATAGAGAGCTTTTCTCACACTATAACAGGTTTTGGTCTCAACACTGCTGGTTCAACCCCTGTTCTGTCAGCCAAGATGGTTACCACCATACTCGTACAAACTGAACATGAGATGAGCACAACAGAGTCTGGAACTCTCCAACCTAAATGTCATAGCTTGGCCCATAGTAGTTTAGACTAAATTAGATGGTGAATAGTGTCACATATAACCAGCCTCAGACAAATTTTTGGATACAAAAGAGGCAGGTGGGTTTATCTGGCACCATCTTTTCAGCATCTCTTCATCATGTCTCGTTTAGATGTCATTTGCTTACTGGATGCATGATTAAGGAATAAAAATAGATCTGTCTTTCCTTGTGTTTTAAAATATTTGCCTGATAATAATCTTCTGAGAAATCATCCATCATAGATACATTTGAGAAAGTTGATCAATCTTCATAAGAATGGAAGGAGCTGCTTAAGGGAGAATAAGCCAATGGAAATATAAAAGAAGTGAAAATAAAGGTCTATCTGTGTAATGTTTTTAGAAATGGCAGTGACCCATTATGCCAGCCAGATTGGTTTGGTCTTCATACATATGCTATTGTCAGTGTCTGAGCAATGGCAGAGTGTACTACAGAGATTCAAAAGCAACTTTTTCCAACCCCACAAGGAGCTACATCTAATCCTCTTCTGTCAGAAGGATATTGGTCCATAATGATAGGTTTCTGGTGGGTTGGAGAAACACGAGCAAGAACTGTGGTTTCCTTGCTCTTGTGCTGGTGAGTCCTCAGCATCTAGACAGGGCTGAGGGAGAGAAAAAAACTGTATTTGCCTTGCTAAATGACCTGATTTCAAATGTATCACTTAACTCTCTAGACTTTAATTGATTACATTTACCATGATATTTTGGTCTTATTTCATTGAAAGCCCCTGATTTATCTCAAGTCAATAAACTTTCTGCTGGTGAAAAATTTGAATGTTGTATTAATATATAATTTCAGTCACAGAAAGATAATGCCTGTTCTCTGGCTGTTGTTGCAGAAGTGGAAGCACAGAGTATTGAGGAGCTAAAACAACAGAAGTCATTTGTTAAACTTCAGAAGAAGCACTACAAAGAAATGAAGGACCTTGTAAAGAGACACCACAAGAAAACCACCGACCTGATCAAAGAGCACACCACAAAGTATAATGAAATCCAGAATGATTACCTGCGACGCAGGGCAGTCTTAGAAAAAACCACAAAAAGAGATAGTAAGAAAAGGTAGGTTCACTGGAATTTCCTCTCCTTTAATACAAATGAGCTTTATCCATTTAAGCCATAATATAATACATATGTGGAGACAGCACAAGAATAGAGATATAAAACAAAGGTTAAAAAAAGCAATGAGTCTTGTGGCACTTAAAGACTAACAGATTTATGCCTTTAAGTGCCACAAGACTCCTTGCTTTTTTTGCTTTACTAGACTAACATGGCTGCCCCTTTGCAACCTGGCAAAAAACAAAGGTCGAGACATTCAGAGATTGAAAGAGGGTAGAAATCTTGAAATGGAGATGGAACCTGCAACTATAGAAAGGAACCCCCCTTGTCTTGCATTTCTTCTCTACTCACAATCAAATAAGATTGTGCCAATGTATATGATAGATAGCGTGTCTCCTGCTGTACGTGGAAGGTCACGGGCAGAATTTGTTTATTGAGAAAAATTCTTTCATCTGTATGATGATCTCAGGTGATTCAGCTGTTCTGGTAATCCGTTGTTTGACAGATAACACATGCAGGGCTTTACGGGGGAGTTCCCACAGGTGCTGAGTAAGGGGCTGTACTGAGGTGGAAGAGTGGACATGAGACCAGCTACAACTCAGTTGCAGTTTGATCCCTGATTCTCTCCTTCCTGCAAACAGGAGCAGCTTGAATTAGTTCTTTAGTGACACCGATTACTTGCCTCACCTGACAGACACAGTGCACTGGCTGATGGGCTTTGCATGGTGCTGCACATTTCTGATGTCTCTCTGCTTTACTGCAGGGGTGGAGGAGCAGCATCCCCAAGGAAACTGCTGCCTTCTCCCCTTTACGGTGCAGCACCTCATTGAGGTGACCCACAGAGGGAAATAGGAGACCATCTTATGCCCCTATACTCCCCTGCACAAAAATAGGACAAGCCATGATCTGGCCCAAAATGAGCAAACAGTTAACTCTAGATTCCCCCAGCATTAATCTGAAAGGTGCAATTAGACTTGAAAATCATCATTAGTCCTGTTTTGTTATTGTAATAAGGAGGGCCGTTCTCAATTTGATGATGCTTCCAAACCAGAGTCCTGGAAAAAGTTGCGAATAGAATATTAAGAATCAGCCATATTCCTTGAATTTAACACCCGATAGATTTAGCTGCTGAAAGTAACTGAATAAATTTCAAAAGATGAGCTCTCTAGATCTTAGGCGACTCCTTAAAATGTTTTGATTTATTGTAAGTAGATCAGTGTAAGATGTTATGGCTCCCCTTCCCTTATGCAGTGCCTCTCTATGCTCTTTTTACTTGTTATCCTCCATTGCCCAGCACTTTTTTGTTTGTGTGAAAGTGATTGTTTTTTTAGAGTGTTTAGAAAACTACAGTGCCCATACCCTTTTCTTATTTGTCAGTTTGATGTGGAAAGTGTACTGTGATATGCTAAATCTTTCTAATAATCATTTTGTGTATGTAGCAATGAACTAGATATCAATAAAGACCTTAAAAACTGGCTAGTACCAACAATTACACACTATGTAATTATTCATGTGCCTAAATTTATGCAGGATCAGATGCTAATGATTCTGCAATTGAATCTGCTTCATCAGGGATGCCTTTTGGTAGGCTTCTGTTCCTCCCAATTATGCAGTATTTTTGTTTAATTATAATTTTATTTAAACGTAGCAAACATGACAGCAGCATTCTGCAACTCTTTTAATTAAAATAAGCATCATTACATTTTAAGTTCCTTTTATTATTTCATAAAATTGACTACTTGCAATTCATCACACCCTTTAAACTATAAATGCAAAAAATAATCTGTGGGGGATGAGCAGAGAGAAGAAGTCAGGGGTGATTTCTGACCTCTGATTTCCATAACAACATGTCTGATTGTAACTGATGGGGAATTAGCCCACAAATTGTTCTCAGAAGGCAACTTGGCCATTTATGATCATCTGATGACAGAACCCTCATTCAGTTTAACAGGAGTTTTGTACTCCTAAAGCAGCCTCCCCATGTGTAAGTGACTTTGGCTGTCTTCTGTTTGCAGAATGTCAGATTCTAAAGTTGTGTCTATAAAATTCTTTATTGCTATACATTTTTTTATCGCTGTTTGTCAGCTGTGTTGCACCGTAATTTGTAATCTGCTACATTGCCTAATGATACCATTAAGGACAGATATCTGCAGGCAGCGGCGTCAAGATTTTTCTTTCTTTGACTTATTCCTTTCAAACTTCAACAATATAACAAGATAAAATAAAAACTTATTTACCTGTCAGTAAAAGGACATTTTTTGTTCCATTCGGATGTGGCCATAAATCTTCCAGTGACAGGCCACGAAACGTTCAACTACCCCTTATTACATTGAGGTGCCAAGATAATTTCAAAGATGAGATGTTTTACACTGGAAAATACGAGGGTTAGAAAGTCTGATGCTGAATTTTAAAAAGGCAAAAATATGTAGTTAGGGTTGTTCAAACTCGCAAGTGCATACTATATTAAACAAAAGACATCTAATAGGTTACAACATCCCAGCAAAAAGTCAGTTTACATCATTTTAGATCATTAATGAAGCTGTTTCCCTGCATCTACAGAATACAAATTGCCATTTTGTTAGCAATCCCTCTATTAAAAAAATGACTCAGATTACATAACCTGATCAGAGATCAATCAAAGTACTGCAGCTGTGTGTAATGGTTCAGTAAAGCTGAACTCAGGGGTGACTCAGATACTGAAAGTCATACAGATGCTTTACTGAATCAGGGGTCATAATGGTGTATTAACTGAAGTTTTTACTGAATGATCTTCTCAGTTAAATATCTTATGGTCTCAGCATTTTTAGCTGGGGTTTAGCAGTAAGCCATATATTTTGAGCACCAGGAGTGAAGTATTATCCTGAAAATATATAAACTAATTATATAAATTGCTCAGTTTAGTAAGTGTGGGCACCCTATTCTGTGTTGCAGCTGTGTATTTAGAAGGAGTCTGGTGGCACTTTTAAAGACTCACAAATTTATTTATCTCATGAGCTTTAATGGGAGAAAATCCCACTTCATCAGATGAAGTGGGATTTTCCTCCATGAAAAATCATATGATAATTAATTTCTTAATCTTTAAAAGTCTCAGCAGATTCCTTGTTTGTTTTGCTGAACTAGACTAACATGGCTTCTCCTTTGGAACTATGTATGTAGATTGGACTCTCATGGTGATACTGTTAGCACAGTCGTTTGACAGGTATTATGAAAATGTACATTTTGATCACATTTGCTCTGTGTATGGCACAAAGAACTCAAGTAGCTATACATTCTGTTGTTCAAAATCTCTATAGTGGAAAATTGCATTGCAGAGATATTCAGTGATATTTCCAAAATCTCCATTTTTGAGTGCTCAAATTGAGGCACCTTGGCCCACATTTTCCAAAGTACTTGGGTGCCCAAAGAAGCAGAGAGATGCCTTGTAGGATTCTGAAAAGTGGCTAAGTCATGGGTGGACAAAATTGGATCACAGCTAGATACCAGCAATTTTACTTTTGATCACCAGAGAGCATTCCTCCATTACATTTCTGCAGTGGAGCTAGGCAACAGGCTATTAAAAGTGGTCAACATGTCAACCAGAAACAGTTTTATCGAGGCTTGGCCTACGTAGATTAGGCACTTAACTCTCATTTAGTCCATAAACCTGACACTATCAGCATCTTTAGGTTATTAAAGGTTATCATTAATACATTGGAAAATCTATCACCTGCAACCTGATTTTTCAGAGTGGCTGACAGCTGCCCTCCAGGACCTCTGAAAGTTAATCACAAGGTGTCCTGAATACTTTGGACATAATGCTTGATAGGAAATGGCATTGCACAAATTGATTTTAGGATTAAATTGATAGTTGTTTAGAAAGGTTGTAATCCTACTTAAATTTTCCTTACTGAAGTAAGCGCTCTGTCAATATAAACTACCCAAAGTGGGAAAACAGTACTGTGCCATTATTTCTATCAGTTCTTTCTGGAATATGTGTTGCTCATCTGGCCTGTTAATCTTTGTAGCCAAAAATTAGGTTATGGACATTGAGAGATTTGGTGTGGCGTGTGCATACTAAATTTACATTTGATCTGGAAGAATGACCTGCTAATCTCACAAGAACAGACATTCCCATAAGAAGAATAGTATTCTCTTGCTCTGGCCTGACTGTAAATACTGTGAGAATGGCTTCTCTTGTGTTATTTCAATGTTTTTTATTTAAATCTATGTCAAAAGTCTCCCCCACTGGAACACCTATGTTCATCACCTGTGCCAGCTATGCCAAGGTTGGGGCTCAGGGGAACTGCAATTAATGCTTTCCCAGGATCAGGCCCTTGACTTTTCAATTCCTTTTCACCATGGAGAATTGTTCTGAGTTGGAACATATTCAGAAATATTGTAGGACACACATACACCTTAATCTGAACTTTTTGCTGCTTCAGCTTTTGCTTTCCTTTAGCATAGTAGCAAGATCTTCCTAGTATGTCATGGTGCTGAGAGGGCAAGTCCTTGAGTTTTTCAACTCCCTGTGCAGGAACCTATTATTTCTTTATAAGTCAGTTACCTGTGTATTTTAGTGATGGTGCAATATAAATGCTTATTGTAAACCAATAGCGGAAGTGCAGAAATCATAGGAAAAAATGTAAAAACAAGAGACATCCAACGTCAGGGAACCTTGGAAAAGGTTTGGTTTCCCATAGTACTGAGTTTTTATTTTATTCATGTCATTGTTTGTCTCTGTTTATTTTTTCCAAGCCATTGGTCTGCCCAGGAAGGGACAAACAATTGAACACGCACCGTGAAAGAGAAAAGGGAGAATTTTAGTGCTGGTAAAAACTTAAAAGGGAGATGCAAAAGGTGAAAATCAGTGTGTTTCCACTGACCAATGAAGCTACTCCAGTTTGTATCAGCTGAGAATCTGGCCCAGTATATCCATCCAGTCAGAAAAGAGGACACCTTGGCAAAGCAGAGAGCTGTCTGCATTTATCGTTACAATTGGTTTTCTGGGTTTGAATCTCTGAGTGGCTGATTCATGAATCTTCAGATTCTGCTGCCTCTTCAGGGATTTATAATTTTGTCCATCTGAAGCAAGAACTCTACGTGAGGCTGAACTCTAACCCTTTCTCACATCACTATAAATTGGCAACATGAATTGTGTTCCTGAGGTTTCCTAGGCAACTTATTTAACACCTAGAATAAAGCATTAAACACCTAGGAATATGGATCAGGACATACTCCTGAATGTTTAATTCTTTTGGTGTAGATTTTGGTTCTTTTACCTTAATTCATTAACTTTATGCACTGTTTATCTCACTCACACATGCACAGTTCACTCATCCCTCATCTTTCCCATTCCGCACCCTTGTTTGTTTACCCTCATTCCCGAAACCTCAGGTAGCTTCTTGGGGAGTGTGGTTTTTAGATACACCATTTAATTTTTCCTTTGCATCTCTGTGCTGCCTTCCTCAATCTCACACTCCACTACTTTCTTTTTTTACTGAAGTGTACTTTTTTACAGTTCATTAATTACTTCAACACAAGAGCACACTCACTCACTGTACGTAATCTCCACAGGGGAGCAAGTTAGCAGATAAAGGGACATTTTAGCACCTGAACAAAGACTCTCCATGCTTTTCATAAATGCAAGCCTCAAATTAGGTTCCTAAAGCTACATTTAGTCACCTAAATAGAGGGCTTGTTTTTCAAAAAGTTTCAGTACCCTATAGCTCCCATTATTCTCATTGATGGCTGACCTGTTCTGAAGATCAAGTCACTTAGTTAGATGCCTAAATGTGGACTTTGAACCAACAAGACACCCACTTTGGGGAAATATTGGCAATTATGATTCTGACTTATTTATATTCAGTCTGATTCTCCAGTGCAATGCATCTTGTGAAAAGTGAGTTTAGATCACAATAGCCATCACCACAGTAATAATACATGTTTTTTGTCCTAATTTTACGTAGAAAATGGAAATCAGTGAAGCAACCAGCCTATTAAGTGTATGTTAGATCCTGTAATTGCACTAGTAAAAATATACAGCACTGAGAGTTAAATATACAATGCATTCTTGATGGGCTACAGCTACTAGTTTGGACAATTGCTACAAGAAAAGGGGAAAAAAGGAGTTGTACAAAGAGTACTTTTTAAATGATTAACTGGTGTTCCACGTGTCTTTGCAGATGTGAAACTGGCAGCCCAGATCATAGTTCTTCAACTATTGAACAAGAACTGGCTGCCCTTGACTCAGAAATGACCCAAAAGTTAATAGAACTGAAGGAAAAGCAACAACAGCAGCTGCTGAATCTCCGACAAGAGCAGTATTATAGTGAAAAGTATCAGAAGCGAGAACATATTAAACTGGTAGGTGTAAGATTCATGATTCCACACTTTCCTTTGAGGATCATTCCGTCTTTCATGGAAGTTAGGTATTGCTATTTATTACGTTGCATTTCATCCTGTGCATCACTTCCCAGACTCCATTTCTGAGTCTTAATTTCTCCAGATCCACAGTGTGCACTGTGTTCAGCAAAAACAAAACAGTGGTCAGAAAGCCGAACGACCCGATGGTGACTTGGACATCAAACCACATGTGAACCACTACATGTAAGAGTCTCTTGCTTGAGCTACCATCATTGCAGGGAGGTGAGAGGGAGAATAGCCTCTGCTCCCTTCCTACCCAGCAATGGGTAAAGCCAAACTTTGCCCGTCCCCAGCCCTCCAGCCAGCAGAGCGAGAAAGCCATAGAGGAAACATAACCCACTGCTTCCACAGTGGAGCAAGGCAGCAATCAGGAAGGGAACGGTCACTCAGAGTCTGGCCTGCTCCAGCAGCTGTATAGCTGTGCAATGATCCTTGTTCTGGCCAGATTGCAAACTGACTGCCTAGCCCAGTGCTTCCCAGCCTGTGGCCTGGGGGGCCAAAATGGGCTTCTCAGGGCCTTCAAAGTGTCTTGCTACTCCTGTCCTGCAGGCTGGAGAAGGCAGCTACAGCCTGAAGGCGCACGTGGAGCACAATACTGCAGAACCACAAGACCATTGCAGGCTCCTTGCTGCATCCAAAGGGACAGAAGATCAGCATTCCCCTTCCCTGACTCACACAGGGCAAAATGCTTTGTCTGGACTTCTAGGTGCTGGGGTCTCTGATGGAGCCAGAGGGAGGGGAGCACTGATCTCCTGTCTCCTTGGCTGCATAACAGAGCCACTTCCTAAGGACCCACATGGAGTGCCTGGGCCTACAGGATGTGTGTGGTTTCCCTGCTGCAGTCACAGGGACAGGAGATCAGTGAGGAGGTAGCCTCCCCATTGAACTCCCTCCAAGTGACTGCAGTGGTAAGGGAAAGGTGGGTTTTGAGCGGCCAGGACCCCCTGTGCTTGAGTAGATGGGCAGGACTCTAAAAATCAGTGACTTCTGGTTTGGTCTGCACTTAGATGGCTACCCACCATGACTTAGCTATCAGGCCTTGTGCTTCAGTGCGTGGTGAGTGTCACAGTAATGCTTTGCAACACATTATGAGTGATGTGTAGATGTAAAACAGCAAATGTAAAAATGAACACAGCAGCATCAAAACATTTATTTTAAATAAGCAGTGATGCACGGCATACATTATACATGATGTATGCATCAATGCATTTTTATAAGATGGTATACTGGGGGCCCTTCAGAGTTGTAAAGATGATGTTTGTGGCCTTCAGGTCCAAAAGACTGAGAACCACTGGCCCAGGTTAATACATAACACTGGGCAGAAATTATTGTGGAAAATCCAGTCTTGTCGAAACTGAAGCTTTTCATGGAAATATAGCAATTTCTATGAAACTTTTGTCACAAAAATTCCTCAGGTCCAAGATGGAATTCAGAAGGAGACCTCTCAAGCCAGAATAGGTTGGTGGCTAGGAAACTCTTCCTTGATTAAGAGCAATGGTTTGATCTGAGTCTCTCACACCAAAAACAGAATTACCAAATTTTTGTGATGAAGTTTATGATGTTAAAGTTTTGAGGTCAGTGGTTTCAAAAGGAGGAGAAAATGGAGAGGGAGGGGGAACAGTTTTCCATACCTTGAAATCAAATAGATCAAATCCATTTTTGAGTACTGTGATGGATGGTGCAGACAGGGCTGGCTATACCCATAAGCCAGCGAGGCCCTGGTTCGGGGCACCACTGGCTTAGGGGTGCCGTGGTGCCGTGCCAGGGGTGGGGCAGGCTGGCCCAGAAGTGAGACCCTGCACTCCCCCAATTCCCAAGCCAGCTAGTCCATTCTTGGGGACGGAGCAAGCCAGCCCATGGGGTGGACTCCGCTCTCTTACCCCATCTCTGAGCTAGCCCTCCCCACCCCTAGGGCAGAACGGCTGGCCCGGGACGGGTGGGACAGCAGAGTCCACCCCTTGGGCTGCCTGCTCCACCCGTGGGCCGGCTGTTCTGCCCTCTGAGGATGGGGTGAGCTGGCCCAGATCGGAGGCCAGTTTCCGCCCCAGGGGGAGTGGGTTGAAACCTGTGACGTGATTGCAGCAGGTACGCCTCGTGGGCTGAAGGCCACGACACCAGACAGCTCAGTGCTGGCAGGAACCAGAGGAGCAAGAAAGAGAGGTTGGCTGGCTGCTGGAGCTGAACATAGATAGAAGAGCCTTGAGGAAAGGGTGAAGCATTGGTGAAGGAAGTGACAGAGGCACACCTGCCCAGGAGGCACTTGCAAAAGGTGGCCGTCACCTGCTACACACACTAAATGAGTGTTTTTTGCTCTCATTCTGTGGCTACAGCAAAGAATTGATTTTGTCTAGGTCCTGCACTTTGCATTTTCTATACTGTGACATCAAAGAGATGCATTTAGGGATAATTTTGAATAATAATCTCTACCACCCTTTAGCTTATGTCTACAGTGCAGGCTTAATTGGGGTAGCCTCAGCTGAAAATTTAAAACAATGCAAACCACTTTGTGGACTGTCTTATTTCACTTTGAATGTTTTTTATTGATTTAATTCAAATCAGTTAGAAAGATGTTTAAATTCATCGAAAATAAATGATCCTTAGTCCAAAATAATGTCCACTAAGGGGTTTGCACCAGTTTAACTGTATTGATTTAAAAGTGGATTTAAGTTAAATCAATGTGACCAGATCTAGCAGCAAAGTGGTTAAAGTGTTTTGCTGTAACCTGGCAGGTCATAGGTTTGAGTCCCCTTGAAAGGCTATTTCTAATTCATCCAGCTGGAAAATTAAGGCAATTGGGTGTGATGTTGGCTACATTGTTCTCTTGCGTATGCATGGTTATGAAACTGATGTACCTTAGCCATGTTAACCCAGTGAACAAGCTTGAGGGAACTTTGATGCAACTTCCCTGTGTAGAGCAGATCCCACTCTTCCTAGGCCTCAGATACTCCACTGCTTTATGTCATGTGTTGCCATTTACACGAATGTGAAGTGAACTACCAGATGTGAGTGGCTGCACTTCTCTTCTGCTTTGCACAAGTGTCGACGACAACGCAATGATCATGGCGGTGTGGAAGCCGACCCATAGTAAAAGCTGGAGAATTCTTTCATAGGAATTATGCTGAGCATTCTGTGAGCTGATTTATTTTGTGAATGATCCGCTACTGACGTTTCCTGCATAACATCTCCTACTCTATCATTTATGTACAGTGATATGCTGGGTCACCTAATGACAGGTTATTTAAAAAGTGCTGGCAGTTAAAATGAAACATGTGGAAATATGTTGACAGCCAACTGAATAGCATTCCTAAGCAAGATACTAACAAAGGAAGCTCCGGCTGGAATCTGAGTGCTGAGTCAATCGATGCAAGTTAGAGTCCCTATTTGGCTGCCTAGGTAGCAATTATCCTAGCTGTCTTGGGGCTCTTCACAGCCATATTCACCCTAGCCCTCAGTACTGAGGCCTTGCACTACCTACCTGGTCAGCTATTTGCCCTGCTGTGCTCCCATCTGCTGGGCTAGAACAGAAGAGACGGGGGCTTAGTAGTGCCTTCACCCACCTCCTCTCCCAGAGCAGGTCAGAGTTTGGGCTCTCACAATCTCGTTCCTCATCCCTCCCATCCTGTGGAAAATCAAAGGGCTGGGCATGTGGAAGTGCTGCTGCCTGTTCTGCATCCTGCTGGGACCCCTGCCCTGCTCCATACACAGTTATACCACTTTCCCTCAGCCAGGCTATTTTTTTTTTCTTTTAAAGGGGATTTGTTTCTCTCCATGGACATGAACATGCGTCCTTTTCAGCTATATGTGCACGCTCAGACACTGCAGGCTCGGTGGGCAGCACTAGGTGCTCCTTTCCAGATCTGGCTCTTTCCCATTCTCTGTATGTGGGGAATGAGGGGCTGCTGAAGGGGGAAATGGAGTGAAGGGTGTCAGAGGTCCCCGATGACCAGCTAGGAGAGGCATAGAGATACTCAGACATCTGGCTTACTTGAAGATGTGTCATAGGCCAAAATTTCCCACGTGTTGGGTTCAGTGTAAATCTTGCAATTTTTAACTGATTCATAAATAAATAGTTCCTGATCTAGAGCCAAATATTGCCCTCAAGCCCAAAGGGCTGGCCTGTGTGTGAGTGAGAACAGATTCTGGTCCACTGATTTTGTTTCTCTTGTCAGCATTGATATTCTCTTATCTCCTGATGTTTGTCAAGTTTCATGTATCGTGTAGGAAAAGCTATTGAGGATAGTCATTCCCCATAGGTCAAGAGGAATTTAAATGCTTTTGATACAGATTACTAGCCAGTGTGGGTCTTCTGTGGTTTTGAAATTTCTCTCTACTTGATTTATCGCCTGGCTGGTTTGTTCAAAACATATTTCATTATCTCTCCAGGTAAATACTGAATTGACACTCACTGGCACTTTTCAGGACAGATGCAAGATTGACTATCTCTTTCTCTCCCGACATTTCTCTGTCTAGTTTGCCTTCTCGTTTCTTTGTGCCTCACACCTAGGCTCTTAAGAGATAAATAATATTTGAACAACATGAGGTTTTAGTAGGAACTTTCTTTCCCAATATTGTATGATGCGTTCCATTAACAAGATAACGAGAGTAAAACATTGCACACTTACATATTCCAACTGAGGAAATTCCAAAGTTAAGGAGGCACACATATCAAAGTTAAGGAGGCATGTTACTGCCCCCTTGGGCTTTATGGTATGGTCTCTATTTATGTGATCACAAGTTATTTTGCAGATAACACAAAGTAATATCATACATTTGTCCTGTGTGATTTGCACATCTCTACCATTTTGAAGGATTGTGTATTACTCTATTCTCAGCCATACAAATAGTCCCAAAAAGTATGTATCTGCAAAGTACATAGTAAACTTTTCCTACACTACATACTGCAGGTTAAATATAACAGAGTAATGTGCAAAGCATGTTATGTTTGCAGTCAAATGAGGACCAGAAGGTAAACCCCTTGTTCACACTGGGGAGCAGTTACATGACTATTCCAGTGACTTCAGATACTCACCATTGGTTTAGTAATGAGTAATGTATGATATGGGCTGTAAGCCATGCTTCCTAGATATGGGCAAAAAGTCCCTTCTAACCCAATACGTATGAATCTATTACTTCTACCTGGCCACGTCTAAATCAATTATTCATAAGCAGGCGAGTGCTTGGGAGCTAATGAGATTTTTACGTTCAAGTCCTCAAGAGGACAATCCATACTTCATCAGTAGAACTGCTGATAATTTTTAATCGCATAGGCTATGTCTACAACCTAAAATCTCAGTTCAGATTTGGTTAGTCTGAACTAAGTAGTTTTCAAGTTA
Source organism: Podocnemis expansa (assembly GCA_007922195.1). Taxonomy (NCBI): domain Eukaryota; kingdom Metazoa; phylum Chordata; order Testudines; family Podocnemididae; genus Podocnemis; species Podocnemis expansa. Next base: position 2,842,999 of record ML682004.1, read on the forward strand.
GTTTGACCTAAACACATTTTTTATGTTCTAATTAACTTCATTTTGAACTAGCTGCGCTTTTTTTTTTAGTTCAAACTAAAAAAGTGTGGCTAGTTCAAACTAAAAAAATGCACTCAGTTTGAACTAACTGCTAAATTCAAACTACTACATCTACATTGTGCTAGTTCAAACTAAATATGGAAATTAGTTTGAACTAAGCAGAGTTCGAACTAACCATTCAAACTAAAATCTTTTTAGTTTGAACTAGGCAAAGCATACTGTAGACAGGGTTCAAATTAGTTTGAATTAAGGCTCCTTAATTCGAACTAGTTTGCTAATATAGACAGTCATATGTATCCTGGAGATGACAGAACATTTTCACATTCCCCACAATTTTTTTGGAGGAAATCTGTGATTATTGATGAAATCTAAAATGCTTATTGTTTGTTTTTTTCTCAGCTCATTCAGAAATTGACAGATGTAGCAGAGGAGTGTCAGAGCAGCCAGTTAAGGAAACTAAAGGAGATTTGTGAAAAGTAAGATGCTATTCTCATGTAACTAAATCTTCTTTGCCTTCTAAATTCTGGTTGGAATATGTATGCATGTGTGAAGACATATCTTTATCGCTCTATCCTGTAGAGAAAAGAAGGAGTTAAAGAAGAAAATGGACAAGAAGAGGCAGGAGAAGATCACAGAAGCTAAATCCAAGGATAAAAATCAAATGGATGAGTAAGTATACTCTAAAACTTGGATTAATTGTGAGAAGTGGTTCAAGGTAGCAGGAACTTGCCTGCAAACCCACTGGATCCCATCAAGGCCTCCTGTGCTGGGTAGGTATTTGAGGATACTATTGCAAAAATGTGGGAAACTGTAATACACCCAGATTAATGTATAATGCCAAACTTTCCTGGCTTTCATTTTCTGTCATCCCTAATTTTGACCTGTCTCTAGTGTTTGAGTAGCTGCCTGGAAACAACATATTTGAGTCCCTTATGTATAAACAGTTTTACCAAGCAAATTCTGTTTAACTTGTCAAGTGCCCCTTACTTTTATGGGAATATTGCAGTCAATCCATCATTTGAGGGTAGTTTGCTTCCCTCTCTGCAAACTTCATAAACCATAAAGAAATCATATGACCACATGTCATCCTTTCTAATAAGCTGCATATTCACTATAGGCTTGGTTCTGTGTTTATTGAAGTCAACAGCAAAATTCCCATTGAGTTTAAAGTTGCAGAATCAGGGCCTATATTCCCGATGGGTAAACTTTTCAAAGACACATAAGGGGCTCTGGTGTGTATGTCCCAGTGACTTCTGATATATCTGCATGGCCCCTGCTGATGTAAAGATATCTATGGCAGCATGCACTGATTCTGGCTAGGTAGAAAAAATTGGCCTCAAAGGTTGCAGTAAATGAAGCTGCTGAAATGTTCCTGGTCAACTTCTCCAGTCTCTACTTAACATGATTTAACAGAAAATGTATATGAAATAGGTCAAAAGAAACCTCTTCTTGTTCTCAGTCTGTGCAAGCAGCTCTGGGGTTACCCAACATGGTAAAGTGGCATTGTTTTAGAGCAGAACAAAGCAATGCAACTCAAAAAGCAAAAGATAAGTAGCCATGTGCTACCTCTAAAGTATTGCAGCTTATCAGCAGCTAAACTACCACATGAGCAGAGGAGCTTTGGGAGCAGAAGGGTTCCTTGAGCAGTCATTTGGCAATTGTGAAGTTAGCCCCTATTCAGTGTCAACATAATGACATATTCATTGTCGCCTCTAAAATTCAGATGTTTCAACTGAATTCAGCACTCCATGGCTTGCCTAGTAAAGTTATGAAGTAAAATTCTGGCCTCACAGAATTCTGAGTTTTGTTGTTGACTTCAGTAAGGTTGAATTTCACCCACGCTTTCTGCTCACTGACATGGAGTGCTATTTGTTGGGCAATATGTACCTGGTGATTCCCTGCGTGTTCTTGTTAGTATTCCATTTTAACACCGAAAAGAACACTGTTGCAACAGAAGCAGCAGGAGGAGCAGTATTCTACAACAAAAGGACTAAAAGAGCAGTACTTGCCTGATATTATAAGGGCTTAAAGGCAAGGGACAGAAAATAATTTCATTGCTGGCGGTCATGTTAAAATTTGGACATTTCTAAAGGTATAGTTCTGACATCCTGATCCTAATGCATTAGACACTTCAGAAATGCAGATAGGTGGCTAGACAGAACCATCTCTTCAAGATATAGTCTATCTCATGGGTTACTGATTTGTCATAGATTATCAATTTATTAAACATAGGGATGTAATTTTGTCTATTGCAGTAATTTTTCAACCCCTTGTCTCCAGGGAGAAGACGGAAATGATTCGATCGTATATCCAAGAAGTGGTGCAGTACATAAAAAGGGTAGGTTGTTCTGTTGCATTTACATTGTTTGTAAAACTTCAGTTTTCACAGATTATTGTTTGAAGGGAAGTTATCTCTGGAGTTGTTATGAGCATATACATTCCATGCAGGTGTGTGTGCACCCACTGCACTCAACTCACAGACTGCTGGCAAAACATGATGGCAAAAGTCTCTGACAAGTTCATTGGGCAAACATACACCTACAGTGGAATGTAAAAGTGCATAAAATGTCTTGAAGAGCAAGAATTACCATGCAGGGAAGAAACCATTGTTTTCTGAAGTTTTAAAGACAAGTTCTATAATTGCAACTTTTTGTGCATCAGCCATGCAGATTCTTTGTATACTACTCTATATGAAATTAGAATTTTATGTCTTTTTTTAATGATTGGCGACTAGGGGAATTCAATTATTTTTTCTCTCTGAGTCTAGATTTATTCTGCTCTTTGCATGTGCTATTTTATTCACTGAAGCTATGTACAGTCTTCTGCCTTTGAGTATTGGAAGAACATTTTTGTAAATTGGTTTGCCAACTCAAGAGTGTAATGATAACTTAAAGAACACTGAGAACTCAAGAATGATTAATTACAGCATGTACTTTATTCTTAATTAAGTTAATAAAACTGCTGAAGTGCATAAGCATTGTAAGTGCTCTGTAAAATATAACATTTTTGTGCCATGGAATTTCATGAGAAAATATTAGCTATTTTATGGTGTTAACTGTTTTTATGTTGTTTTGAACCCAGAATTTTGCTATGGGAAATGTGAAACAAAATGTTTTGTTTTCAAATAAAAAATATGCAAAAGAAACTCCAATGAATTTCTTTATGACTCCTGTGCAGAATTAGTTTAATTCAACAGTGAATCATTTTTGTTCACAAAGGTCCCAGTAAAATAACCTACTGACAAATGTGCTTAACTTTAACCATGTATTTAATTTCAGTTAAAGTCAAGTGCATGTTTAGGTGCTTTGCTGAATCAGGCCCCAAGTTCTGTGCTGTAGCCAGATATATCTGAACGTGTTTCCTTATTCAATGCCCCTATCCTGCAAAGAATTTCTCTTGGGAGAAGGAATTAGGACACCTTGCGAGACAGAGTCCAGAGCTTGCAACAAAATACAGGAAAATATTTTTAGGAGCAGTGCATTGCCACAGATTTTGCACAATCTAGTTCTGAATGTCTCCTGCAAAGTTAATAGGCTGTGTTGTAGCTGTGTCAGTTCCAGCACATTAGAGACACAAGGTTCTCTCTCTTACCAACAGAAGTTGGTTCAACTACCTCACCCACTTTGTCTCTCCTGGGAAATATGTAGTATATGCATCCATAGAAGAACTATTGTCAACAATAGAAGTCATCAGTGAATATCAAAAAGGGGCTGACACAGGTGTTTTAAACAGGTTTACAGCTTTCATTAGAGAATTTCAATAATTTTAAATGAAAAATACAGCAATTTTATGTGTTGGGTGAAACAGAACTTTTTTGCTGCTCTCTTATAGCTAGAAGATGCTCAGAGTAAAAGACAGGAGAAACTTATAGAAAAACACAAGGAGATTCGTCAGCAAATACTGGATGAAAAGCCCAAGGTAAAGAGTTTTGAACAATGACATAATACTTTTAAAAAAAAAAATTTAGGAAGTTCAACTAGTCTATGCAACATTTAAGCTTATCCTTGAGAATAGTGATAGAGGCTGCGCATAATGAAGGTGGCAGAGACAAGTCCCCCAATATCTGAGATTATGAAAAATATCAGCTAACAACCTGTTAGTGAGTACCCACTTCAAGCAGATTCCCTGTAATTAGATCAGTTCTTTAGTCGTTGTAGAGTATTTCTAAAAGGCATCTGGTGTAGAGGGTGGTTCTGACCAGCAGAGTGTGCCCTTCGCTGTCATGTTCTTTAGCAGTACAAAAACAAAACACAGTTTGCATAAAAAGGAGATATCTTTTTAGCATGCTTTAGCTCAAATGTTCTTGCTACTAATGACAGCCTGTAAAAATAGATGGTGATAATGGACGTTTTTCTATTTATGGAAAAACAATGAGATCTGTCAAAACACTATTATTGAACATGGTGTATTTGCTGAATTTTCTACTCTGGACTTTGTGCATTGAGCCTTTTCTAGTCTCTTTCATGTCAGCTAAGAGCATTTAGTATTCTGAAATCTGTCTCTCTGTGTGTCTCTTTCTCTTCTTGTATGTGTTCACATGCACTTTATTGTAGAGATTGTGAACTGGATCCTGTTCCTGCTGAAGCCAATGGGAGGCTGTTGACTTCAGTGGAGCACATTCAGTACACCCAAATGTTGTAAGGTTTGTTTTAGGAAGACATGATTATATCAAGAGGCTACTGTACATGGATACAGTGTCATTTCTCAGGGAGTTCTTCCTGGTCTAATTCTTCATAGGCCATTGTGGTCATATCTGCTTTCCCATATGTTACAGGCTTTGATTTTAATTTCTTTTTGGTCTACAGCCTAATGTTTCAATGATTGCATTAGAGTTAAGTTGGCAATAATAAGGAATTTTAATTTTGGTAGTAGTTAATCTGTGTTGTCCTCCCATTTGTGTGTGAAATATCAAAAGAATAAATCAGATAAATATTTTAACAGCCAATGGTTGATAAATGATAAACTTAGTACATTTCTATAAATTACATATTTTATTCATATAATTCTCTTTTTTAATTAGAAAATGAACTTCATAAAAAGTTATAGCAATAACAGTAATAATTAATAACAGTTATCTTAAATGCTGTGATATCTAGGAACAGAATATTGTCTCTTCCTTAAACGTCCAAAATATTTCTTTTCTGTGCTTCATCATGACCTTCTCTTTAGCAATCTTACTAAAGTATTTTTTAAAAGTAATGGAATTTAAATGCAGAAATATAGCATAAAATAACTATTAGTAATTATAAGGCTATCATTTAATAAGATTATTTATACAAACTCTTAATTTCTTTTTTTATTTTTTTATCTCAAGGATCCTACCGTACTTTTCTTTCTTACTAAAGCAGTAGCAGATCTGAACTCCAGACTCACTTCCTATCATAATTAGATGAGTTGCTTGCAAAAAGAGGAATTATATGCTGGCTGGGAAGGGTCAGAATTCTCCCTCACATGTTCACATCCACAACCTCAGGGCAGTGCACAGTTCAGCTCCGCTGTCCTTACCCAACCACTTCCTTTGGATCCTCTGTGTAGTCAGAGACCAACTGGCAATGCCTTTAGCCTCCCCTTTCAGGGCCCTGCCTTGAAAGCCTGCAACAATTTTGTGCTCAGTAGAGCACCAAGGGGTCTGCACCCTTCTCCTTACCACATAATGGAAATAGATTCAGGACTGTGTAATGTAGCTCTTACTTGGGTCAAAGGATTTTGTGCAAAACACCCATTTATTTTATAAATAGGGGTTGGTTGGTTTGTTTCTTTTGGGGTTTTGTTTTGTTATTTATTTTGTTAGGGTTTTTGCTTTCTATTCAAAGCCAAGCTCCCTTATTAGTGGGGCATTAGTGTAGTACATCAAAGGTTTCCCCAGCTGTAAGTGTTTGAAATGTGCAAACGCAATTATATACTTTGCGGCCTTTCTAGGGGTAGTTCTCTGAGTATCCAGGCCTGAATTATTTGTGCATCCAAAACTCCCACCAAAACAGACATTAATATAAATTCCTGAGAGCTTATGGGTACAGAAGCAATCCAGGCTGAGTCCCCAAAGAAAGAGTGCAATATGTTTATGGGGTTGCATTAGTTTTCTGAGAGCTCCTGCCAGGAATATAGTGGGGACACCCTTTCAGCTATTCATCAATTTAACTTAGTTACTTAGCAGCGACTCATAAAATTTGTTGTATTATGACTTTCCATGCAGAGCCCAGTCATAGGCAAAAAAGATGGTTGCAATGTTAGCTATTATGTTTTCAGCGGGGCACCATAGCTTTGGTATGTTTTAAGTGTAAGTTTGTAATTTCCTCTATTGTAAACTCTCTAGGAAACTGAAGAGAACTTTGCCTTAAATTGCTGAGGTTTTATGTCTTTCAGAGAAATGAAGAAATCCTGTAGAAAGGTATGGCACAGATAGTGGCCTTTTGAGGTTTTTAAAGCTAGTTTTTTTCTAGACTAAAGGACCAAATTCAGCCCTGGTTTACACCACACCGAAGTTGGTAGAATTACAGAAAATATAAATTAGTGTAGATTTCTTCCTTCAACCAAGGGTGAGACACAGGACTGTGTTGCAGGTTTTCAGTTGCTTACAGTTGAAAATAGCCTGAACTTCCCATCCACTGTTGTTTGGTTCCTGAACTAATATTCTCAGCAGAAAGAGATGGGAGCCTTCCCTCTGAATTCCATGCTCCCATTGAAGTCAGTAGGTGTCTTGCTTCAGTGGAACCAAGAGCTGACGTTGTATCTGTGTAATAAGGTACTCTGGTCTTGCTGAGATTAGAAATTCAATAATTTCATGTATATTTTTCTAATGCATATGAGTGTGGACATGCTAAACACTTCTAACAACCTAATGTTAGGAGACAGCTTCAGGAAGAAGATGATGTTACTCTGCTAATTCAAAGATTATGTGATCGTGTATGGAACAGGAAACACGCTGACCTATCCTTCCTTGATTGCCCTCTCCTTTGAATGTTATGTTAGAGAATGCCCCTCAGAGACAACAAGTTCAGAAACTGAAAGCCATGCAGTATTTAGAATACATGAGTTTCTAATTTATGCTTTCCCCTTAATGAGCAGACATTGACCACCAAAAAGAGGGGGTAGATAACTTGACTAAGTTGATTAATTATAATGACTGGGGAAGGTTTGCATCCTATGGGATAGTTCCCTCTGTTGCCTTCTCCCTTACAGCACCGTTTCCCATCAGACCCATTATTTACTTTTGCTCCTGTTTTCCTCTCTTCCTTCAACCTGCTCTCCTTTTTGCTTTCTTTCATTTACTTCATATTCATCACCCTTTCTTTTTTCTCCCCACTCTCATTCCTTATCTTCTATCTTCATTTCATTCGTTTATGTTAAGCCTTCATCTGTTCCTCTCTTCTTCTCCTTCAGCCACCTCTCTTGTAAGTTCCTGAAGCCTACGTATGAATACAACTTATTACACCACAGTGTGGACTTCAGTCCACGCAGAGCAGAGGGTGATCTGTGATGCTTACTGTAGTGCGTGTGTGGCAGTCTGATATCTAAGTACATCTGAGGGACATGAGGATGTTGTGATCATTTTATCTCCATTTCTTTGCTTGGGATAATCCAGGGGTTTCAAACTTGTGGCCCGAGGGCCAAATGTGGCCCCTAAAGTTATTTCTTGCATCCCACAACAACCCTATCACTATCAATATTTGCAATACTGTTGTATGAAAAGGTTTCAGTGGTGCAGCCCTTTGGCTACCATACTAGTCCTGATGGGTGGTGTGGCCCTTGGGCTAACATACTAGTCCTCATATGGCCTTTGTGGTGATTTGAGTTTGAAACCACTGGATAATCTGTGCATCCATTTAAACCTGAATTAAATGCATTTCCATCCCCTCTTTTCCTATTGCATAGTCACTGCAAAGATCAGTTCACATAAGATAGGGCAAGGAATTAATTGGTTTTCATCAAAATTGATTGTTTCAGTAAATAGACCCTCCACATCCTGTTATTGATGTTGATGGAAGCTTTGTCCTGGAGGTTCATAGGGACAGAATGAGCCCCATTACATTTTGAAACTTTTAGCTCAATCCAGTAGAGAACTTTATTATTAATAATACTTTATACTTCTATAGTGTCTTCCCTACAAAGACCCCCAAGTACTTGACAAACATCAATTAGTTCAGCATTATATAAGTAGGTAAGTGGTGGTGTTATTTAGAGATGGAAAACCCTGAAGCACAGTGGCAGTAAAAGACCTGCCTATGTCAGATAGAAGATGCATGGCAAGGCCAAGGATAGAACTCCAGATTCCCAGTTTCATATTGTCATGCAATTTCTTCCTATTGCATTTTCATTTTAATTCATAGCAGTTACCCGAAATTAAAGGAAAATGCATTAAGTGGGTTCTGGATCCCTTTTAGTCAGGAGGTAGGCAGATAGCCACGGATTATGTGGAAAAGGGCTGGAAAAACTGTCTAGTGGAGGTGTTTTAGTTCAGTCCATAGCACTTAAGGCAGGGCCAAGCATTAGCAAGACTTGTAAACCAATGTAACTAAGCAGTATTCTCTCAAGACATGCCATAGTTCATACATGGATGAGGTGTGGAGTCTGCATGGCATGATTTGCTCTGTAAGAGCCCTGCATTTTTCCACGCAAGATAAAAATGCCCCAAACCACTTTAATGTGGCCTATGAGCTCTATGACAAGATGCTAGTATCACAACCATTGTAGGAGTCACGTATGCAATGCAGCCAGATGACATCCAATGACAGCGAGTAGAGATTCCTGTGCTGTTAGAAGCCGAATCCAACTACCACTGCAGTTGACTGGAATCCTTCCCCTGGCTTCATGTCTTTAGTGTCTGGAGGAAAGAAGAGCCAGAACTAGAAGGAAGATGTAAATCATTTGTGTCCCTGGTTCCACAACTTACACTCATTTAGCCTAAAACAGAGAAGAGAGGTGGCCTAGTGTGTCTAACTAAATTGCTTTACATGACTTTGACCTATGACATTCATGAGTTTTTCCTCAAAAAATTCAGAAAAGCAAATGTACTTTTAATTTAGAATTGTGTGTAAAAACAGGAAAGTATAAAGAATCTGATGTGTGCTAAATAATTTAAAAACACAAGCTTATTATCTCACAGTTTGTTATGCATTATTAATTGTCCTTAGTGTGTGTATACATTGCTTTACTTAATCAATAATTTATACCAGGGCTGGCCCTGAAAAATTTATGGGGACTTAAAATGACATGTTTTCAAGCTGCTCCAGAGTAAATTAGTGAGCCACTCCACCCCTAAAGTTTAACCCTCCTGTAACTCCAGTGTCTTCATCCTGTTGAAACAATGCCTTGCAAAAAGAGTGGATGATGTCGTTTGAAATGACATATGTGTCTTCATCAATTTGCAGAGCCCAATATTGCTGCTTTAAATCAATTCAGTGGGAAGAAACCAATTCCCAGGAAGTCAGAGGGCTCTTCCAATATGTTTTCAAGTCACTACACATTGCATAAAACCATACCCCATTTTTTCTAATCAGTGCATTGATAAGAAGCAACAAGCTGAACTAGACACACTTACGTCTAATTCCTGTTAGACCCATTCGAGTTCCACTGTATGGGAGCACTCAAAAATATCAGGGATTGAGCTTTGAAAAAGATTATTTCAGTGTACAGAGCTTCATGAAGACCCAGGATACCATAAACTTATATCGGCATGGAGGAAGTAGCGTTCTTAGAGTTCACAATCTCCCCCCAAATTCTGTAACTGAGTAGTCTTTTCTGTGCTGTGGATACAATTTTAAGCTCTCCAGACTTTAAAAAGAAATTTTGATTCAACATGCAGCTGTTAAGCTATATGACTTAAAGCAACAGCTAGTAGTAAAACACAGAAGGAATAATGGTTCAAAATAATGTCCTTTTTTTCTAACTGTTCATTTTTCTAGGCTTGTAAATCCATCAGCACATATGAGTTAAGTCTCTGTGCCTTCTTAAAGGGGCACTAGTGCAGAGATATGCATGACATTTGCTCAGTTTTAGTGAACGGCAAACTTTTTTAAAGAATATTTTTACAAAAAAGAAATTTCCCTGGACTGAGATTTTCAAAGCCATCTCAAGGTTTGCTTCCACAAGGTGCTGAGCACTCTGGGTCTCAGTCTGACAATGCACTTAAAACAGGCTTATCTATAAGTGCATGAATAGTCCCGTTGCTTTTCATTGGGATCACTCACATGCTTAAAGCAAATCATGTGCTTACATGCTCTGCAAACTATTCAGCCACTCACAGGATCAAGCCCTAACAGAAGCAGCATCCAAATCCTGTTTGGCTTTGAGTATCTCGTCTCTGAAATTTGTATGCAGTTTTATGTTACACTTGGTGAAAATCTTTGATTTTCCCTTCGGATGTCTCTTTTTTCCCCTCATTTCCAAATTATAGAATTTGCAAGTTGTATTTAAGCCTGAAAAGTACATATCAGACTGACTACTGTGTGTTGAGATCACTACATAGGTTGAGCTTGATCCCACACCAGTTTTGCTCAGGCAAAGCTCCTTCTATTTCAGTGGAAGGATTCCAAATTGTCACCAAGGTGAGATCAGAATCCTGCCCTTAATCTTTGGCCTCAATCACAAAAGAGAGAGGTCTCCACAAGTAAAATAAGAAAGCTCCACTTTTCATTCTGTTTTTGGTTCACATAGGTCCTCTCTTTTAATAACTGGGGTTTTTTTTAGCAGACATACATTATGGTTCTAAAGATAGATAACGGGCCACAATTGATACATGTAACAATCTGAAGTGGTGTTCAGTATGTTAATTAAATCTTTTCATGATGATCCTGTACGAACTAGTGTCACTTAGGAATTCTAGCACACTCCTACATTGAATTTCCAACAGCAATTTGCAAAGTGCTGGTACTTTTATTTTAATGACTTGCAACTTTATTTATTTTTAAAGATGTCACTGACCCTTTGTAGAAAAACAAAATATAAGTAATTTTTAATGAAAAGTAGGGAAGAAGAAAGTTAAGGAAAGTGGTTTTCTTTCAACAGAGGACAATATTTTTCACACATGTTAATTGGTTTTTCTTGCATGAGGTGCCAAAGAAAATCCAGTGTATTGAGAGCTGCAAGAAATTGAGCTTAAAAGGCCAAACATTTTCATTTTACACCAATGTAAATCTGAGCAAGTCTTTATTTCAGTTGAATTATTCCTGAATACACTGGTGAGACAGAGGACCTCACATGGTCTGGAGTATATTTCATTTAGTTGAAAAGTATGGTTTGTGAAGGTTGGTGAAAGTTTTCTTGGTAAGAAATTAAGGAACCAGCACCAGGGGCAATGAAAATTGTCTTTAGAAATATTGCTAGTGGGCAGAGGCAGCTAGTTATCAGAACAAAACAAACTGAGCAAACCTCCTCTGGAACAAAATTAAACTTGATTTTTCAAAACTTGGTTTTGTAAGTCTCTAGGCAAGTTTGATCAGTGTCCTAGCTCTTCTCACCATCTCAAAAGGCTGCTTAACATATGTCTGAGCCTGTTCCAGTTTGTCACTTCTTTCTTAAGTGTTTTCACTTCTACTACTCGAAACTGAAAAAAGAAAAAAAAAAAAAGCCTTTCAGCCAAAACCCCAAAATCATCTTTTATAATGTGTAATTGAGGTTTCTGAGTGAGATGTGACTGCTCATCTGTAGTGTTAGGTAGCAGTCCATGGCTGGAAACATCAGAGGCCAAAGGTGGCTACGCATCTTAGTCAATTTAGATCATATGTTTTAAGAAGTCAGGTTTCAGAAAACTCAGGGAGTTGGTATGTATGATCCAATAGGAAGCAAATCTAAGGGGGAAAACAGTTCAAGGGAGTGGATAGTTTTTCAGAAACATTATTATGGGTACAAGAGCGAAGAACTCCACTGCTTAAGAAATATAGGAAGTATAGCAAGAAACAACCCTCACTTAACCAGATCTTCAGTGATCTGAAATTCAGAAAAGAGTCCTACAAAGGTCAAATTACAAAGGATGACTATAAACAAATAATAAAAGTAGGGCAAAATTAGACAGTTGAGGTGCAAAACAAAAGTAGCTACAGTAGAGACATAAATGGTAACAAGAAAACATTCTACAAACACATTAGAAGGAAGAGGAAGACCAAGAACAGGATAGGCTCATTACTCACGGAGGGGAGAAAACAATAAGAGAAGATGTGGAAATGGTAGAAGTGCTAAATGAGTTTTTTGTTTTGGTATTTTCATCAAAAGGTTTAGTAGTAATTAGACATTTAAGATAGTGAATGCTGGTGAGTATGAGGTAGGATCAGAGTCTAAAATAAGGAGTGAAAAAGTTTAAAATCACTTAGACAAGTTAGATGTCTTCAAATCACCAGGGCTTGATGTAATGCAGCCTGGAATACTCAAAGAGCTGATTAAAGAGATATCTGAGCCATTAGCGATTATCTCTGAAAAGTGATGAAATGCGGGAGAGATTCCAGAAGACTGGAAAAGGGCAAGTATCATGGCAGTCTATAAAGAACCAGTCAGCTTAACTTCTGTACTCAGAAAGATAATGGAGCAAATAATTAAGCTATCAGTTTGCAAATACCTGGAAGATAAGAGATAAGTAACAGAATGGATCTGTCAAGAACAAACTTTGTCAAACCAACCTGAGAATGCTCTGTGACTGGGTAACATGCCCTGTGGATGGGGGAAACATCAGATGGCTTTAGTATGGCTTTTGATACTGTCTTGCATGTTCATCAATAAACTAGGGAAATACAATCTAAATGGAGCTACTGTACTATAAGTGAGTGAATAACTGTTTGGAAAATCATTCTCAGTGGTTCATAGTCAAGTTGGAAGAGCATATTGAGTGTGGAGCCAGTTCTGTTCAATACCTTCATCACTGATTTAGTGCATACAGAATACATTTATAAAGTTTGTGGATGATAGCAAGCTGGGAGGGGTTGCAAGTGCTTTGGAGGTTAGGATTAAAATTCAAAATGATCTGGAATAACTAGAGAAATAGTCTGAAGTACATAGGATGAAATTCAACAAAGACAAATGCAAAGTACTCTGCTTAGGAAGGAAGCATCAAATTGCACATGTATCTAAAATGGGAAATAACGGCCTAGGAAAGAGTTTGGCAGAGAAGGATTTGGGACTCTTAGTGGATGAGAAGATAAATGAGAGTCAACATGGTAACACTGCTGCAAAGAAAGTGTATATCTTTGTGGGATGTATTAGCAAGAATATTGTAAGCAAGACACAAGAAGTAATTCTTCTGCTCTACTCCGTACTGATTAGTCCTCAACTGGAGTACTGTGTCTGTTCTGGGCCCCGCATTTCAGGAAGATGTGGACAAATTGGAAGAAGTCAAAAGAATAGAAAAAATAATGATTAAAGTTCTAGAAAAAGTGAGATTTGAGGAAAAACTGAAAAAATGTGTTTTTTAATCTGGAGAAGAGAAGACTGAGGAGGGCATGGGATACGTTTTCAAGTGCATAAAAGGTTGTTGCAAAGAAGAGGGAGACAAATTGTTCTCATTAACCTCTGAGGCTGGGACAAGAAGCAATGGGCTTAAATTTCAGTAAGAGCAGTTTAAGGTGGACATTTGGAAAAACTTCCTAACGGTCAGGGTCATTAAGCTTTGGAATAACTTGCGTAGAGAGATTTTGGAGTCTCCATCATTGCAGGTTTTAAAGGGCAGGTTAGACAAACACCTGTCATGGATAGTCTAGATAATGCTTAGTTCTGCCAGATGAGCTCTCAAGGTGCTTTCCTGTCCTACAATTCTGTGATACTGTACAGGTCTCATGGCTCCTGCAGTGGAGCAGTTTTCACTAGACATGTTGCCATACCTTTGCTGCCCCATATGCCACTCGGAGTACCATATAAGGGCTGGGCTGGAGGACAGAGTCAGCATCAGTGGAATTATGTAGTTCCTTACAAAGAAATGCCCTCCAAAAATAGGTGATTCTTCCTAATGGACAGTCCATTGAAATGACCAACATTCATCTTTACTTCAGTTCCCAAGATAAGTTTTCTCATAGTGGTAGCCATGGCAAATGCCATTAATAACAACGCACTAATAAATGATTTGTTAAAGGCATATTAAGTAACTATTCATTCTGACACAAGTAGATATTTAACTGTTCCCAAGATATTGTCTTCCTGACCCAGAAAAGAGATGGTGATAAAACTCACTTTGCCCTACACTCCGGAGAAAACCAGACCAGGAAGGAGACAAGAAGGTAGCTGTGTAGCTACTTACTGCTAAAGCCCATCCCCAAAAGGGAAAATGTCTTAGGCTAGGGAGTGAGGCTGATAGTGTTGCCCAGACGCAAGACTGTTTCTTTAGGCAATCTGATTAGGGGTTACAGATTGTTAAAATAATCTCAGTCAGAACAAGAAACATACCCTATTTAATATCTATGTGGAGTAGACAGGATAATGCTGTAAAGATATCTCATACTTATGCTGCAGAATCTCAAAGCATTTTAGAAGCTATTTACATATAATTAAGATTTCAGCATTGAAATTCAGGAGCAAAAAACCTTTAGGTGCACAAAGAACTTCTGTGCAATGTTCAGTGTTCACCCAAAGCAGCCAGGATAGCTATTCTGACATTTCATCTGCATGTGTGATACACTGCATGGAAATTAATGCATCTTCCTCTAGAGAAAGGAGAGCTGAAAGTAATAAAAATGAGCTGATTGTCTAGCAAGATAGTGTGTCCCACTAGTGTTGGAGACCTAGGATTAGCCAACCCCGATGACTGGATGTGGATTAAGGGATTCCTCTATAGAGCGGCAGGAAGCCGCAGTGAATGGGTGATGCCTAGGGAGATCTAAGATTGCAAGGAGTGAGCAGACTGCAGTAGAGATTTCTTAGAGTTGACACTAAGACTCCAGCCAAGTAGGGCCAAATGCAAGGAAGGGCCCAGGCAAGAAGGCCATGGAGTAGAAAGAGAAACTTTTGCCTTTTGTGGATGGCTATGTCTACACTGGAGGTGTAAGTCTATTTAACCAGGCTTAAGTCAACTTAAGCTACGACCAGGCCACATTTGGAATTCATTAAGTCAGCTTAAGCACTTAACTTAAGTCGACTTAACTCTCACCCTTAAAATCGACTTTAGGGGTTAGGGTGACTTAAGGCAGGACTTTATTAAGTCGACTTTAAATAGGTCCCCTGGCTTTACAAAGTCAACTTAAACAAATGGGGACTCTCTAAGTCAACTTAATAAAGCTGCCATTGTCATCCTTATTAACTCAACTTAACTGAGCCCTCTAGTGTAGACATAGCCAATTTTAGTTGGTCTTTAATTGGAGACTTCATGTTTTATGTTTTTAAAAGAATAAACTCAGATCTCAAGGAGGCATATTTTTGTCCTCAAGAAATCCTGTGTGAGGTTTATTTTGGGAACCAAGAGGAGAAACGGAGGTAGCCTTGAGGCCACCAGGGTATACTGGAACATGGCATCTCAAGGACAAGATGATTATGAGTCTGAAGCGATTTATGACAGAACGTTTACAAAAAGCTTCCATTACTGAACTAGATCATATTGATGTTTAAATCCTAGAAGGAAAGCCTCATGAGAGGAAAAACAATTCTGGGATTACTTTTGCATATCTAAGCTGAATTATTGGAAGGGCCTTAACAGGGAATGTTTGAATGATTTTTAATATTTATTATTAATTTTCCATCATTTATGACATCTGTCAAGGCTTTTTCCCCACTCTGGCACTCTGAGTGCAGAAGGTGGGGGCCCGCAACAGGCCAGAAAAGCCACTGGCCTTAAAGCCTGCTCTTAAAAGTCTCCAAGGCCTCCAATTCCTGGCCTTGGAGTGGTATCGCTGCCACCACCCAAATGCATAAAAAAACCTCTTGAGACCCAGGAAGGCGCACTTGGGAATTCCTCCCTGTGAGGTACTTGCAATCCTCTTTATTCCTCCTTCAGGAAAATGACTGAACTCCAGCTGCAATATGAGCTGGAACTGGAACAGGGTTCCCTCTAGTAGCTGCCTGTGCAGTCTAAGGCACGGGCACACAAACCTCTTGCCTCTCAGGACACAGAGCCAGAACTTACTTAAAAGGTAAACTCTTTAATCAAAAAGAACAGATGATAAACACAGAGAGTTGCTTCTCTGGGAATTAACTTAGGTAGTTACAGGGTAGTGGGGTGGGGGGTTGTGCTTAGCACAGAGAAATCCAAAAAACAAGCCAAAAACAAAGAAAATACCCTGACCGTGTCTAAGTAAACATTCCCTGTTCTACTCACTCCTGATCAGTAACAAATTTAACTTATCTCTGGTAAGGATGTTGCTGGATTCTTCCTCAGGCCCCTCTGGCCTCCTCCTGATCCTTCCAGGAGCTCTGCTGCATCCAAACAGGCCCAGGCCAGGCTGCTGTTACCATTCAAAAAGCTGTGCTTCATTCCTATTGGCTGTCCTGGGACTCACTGACCAGAGTGTTAACCCCTTCCTCCCCAAGGGTTATTACAACATCCTTCTTTCAAATTTGAAAATAATTTCCCTCCCTAATTTTGTCTTTTGTACAAAACTGTTGACTTTTCTCTCCCATGTTGAGGAGCTCAGACCAGGAACCTAGGGTTTATTAACATAGTATTTATTGTCACCAAAAATAAGTACCACAGCATTTTATAATCTCAAAGCATGGCTCACATCCAGGAATGAGCTCCACAAACATGGAAGCTTGCAGCGTACAGAACTCTGCTGTGTCCATCTCTATACATCAGAGTTACCATGTTTGTTGTTTAACTGCTTTTGTGATGTAAAACAAAGGGGTAGAGCACAACACTATGGCTGGTTAGGAACTACAAATCTACTGGCCATAGTTTTTAATAAATAGTGATGTTTATCACAGTCACCTTGTCTAAAAGATCAAAATATAAATGAAATAGGAAAAAAAATAGAATAATACCACATATTCCACCAGCACCAACTGATAGAGAAATCAGATCCACAGTCTTGCAGAGACCCCAACATAAGCATGATATATGCATTGAAGTTGTTCTTTTAGGCATGTGCATGAGTCTGCAGGATCCAGCCCCAAAAGAGGAGGAAAGGATGGGAATGATTGGATGTTGTGGATCTGGCAGTTCTGTAGAATCCGTCTGTAAGCACTTCATAGCGGTCTAGACTGTAGCTTACCCAATATATAGGAACACACCCAAGATAAAAACTGTACTAAATGAAGACTTCCCGGAGCAAAAGATATCACACAGTCAGTCTTGTTTTCTCTGTTCTGAAGACTGTGAGCCTTGAGCAATTTGGGCTTTACCCAAGCTGTAGCTTTAATTTGAGTTTATGTGATTTATTGAAAATACTCTGCTGTGCATTATTAGTCCTGCTTAAATCTCTATTGATGTTTTGCTTTTCTCGTCAAAGTTCCCAGATGAGGAAGGGGCAGAGTCTTGTTTTGCGATTTGATGGTGGTTTAGCGAGTGGACTGCCGACTCCTTGCGATAATTGCTGTCTTTTGTTCAGGGTACATGTGGTAGGGTTTATATAAGGAAAAGCACTCATGGAATGTGTATCAAATACATGTGAAAGGCGGGCTTGTAGAACAGAGCATTTATGACAATAGGGGGTTTGGAAGCTCAGCTCAGCGCGCTTTGGATGTCATGCTGATAAAAGAAATTACCAATACCGTCTTAAATGTAATTTAATATTGTATTACATGGCACGAAATCCTCAGTGTGCAAAGTCCCAGTTGCTATCAGAAAGACAGTCGTGTGCTTTTCTTTTTCTGAATTAAAATAGACAACATTTGTTTTTGTTTATCCATTTTGTACAGTATACTTTGCAGGCTTTCTGCTGCTGGTCATATGGTGGACAGATTGGAAATAGGACCTGGCATGAATGACAAGAATATTAATTGAAAATAGGCATCAGCAAAGCTGATTAAATGTCAGAACTCAAAGAAAAAGATGGTCTAATAATATTGTAGATTTGGTTTTGTTTCCCTCATTTTTTTCCTTAAAGCAAAGGTGAGAGCAGACAGGCAGTAACTCCATGGCGTCAGTGAACAAATACGCTTGTCTTATAAATAAGGGAAATGTAGTAAACTCTGCTTAGCAACAGAAACCAATATCAATTAAGTGAGGTAAAAACAGCAGAGCAAATTTCTATGATAAAGTATTATGGCCCTTTCTTTCTTACCCCCCTTTTAAAAAATGGCATTTATTTACATGCCCTGGATACAGGTACCACATGAAAATGAATAAACAAAATTGATAAAGGTGTCCTCCTGTCAAAGACACTAACAAAACATTAGCATACATTTTTGATGTACATTTATACTGTGATTCGCAACACGACAGGTTTGGAGGAAGCGACAAGTTACCAAGACTGTGTATAGCATAAACACAAAAGAAATCCTTGTGAATTCCCCAAAGAATTATTCTTTAGTGTTAGTAGGGTAAGCTCCAGAGCAGCTGCTATGTGACTGATCTGAATGAATTATCCATATGTGATTTGTGGGTGTGACTTTTAATCTATTACAGTAAAATTTAGATGGCTTATAACTTGTATCATCTAAACAATAATAGCTAAAGCACTGCCAATGAGTCATGTGGCTATCTGTAACCATGGGAACCTCTCTGTTTAGCAGCTAGAGCCTTGATAGAAGAAAGAGTAAGAAAAAATAATATACGTACTGTACATACATGCTGTGGTATGTGCATACGCATGTGGGTGCCCATCCATTTATGTGTGTTTCTGTTGTGTACATATACACATGATGCCGTGTGAGTGGAGATGCTGTTGATGTGATAAATTATGGAACTATGTGATGAATTGTATTTGCCCTGCACCTTTGGTAGTTCATCAGCTCTCTGCCTGCTAGTCAATTTACTTAGATTAATTTTGAAAAAAGATAATAGAAGGGCTTATCTCAGGATTGGGCACCCCTTAGGAAGATTTAAAATTCACAATCAGAAAATGACATTAGTCAATAAAACGGTCACTGTCTCTGCTCCGAAGATGTCATTATCTCTTTCCCGTAAATAAAGCTGTCTGCTTTTCAACCTGATGCCTCCCCAGCTACCTGAGGAAAGCAACGATAAGCTTTGCAGCATGTCTAAAAAGTAACAAATCGAGACTCTTACAAGCTCAGTCGAAGAACACGTTGCAGAGTCGATGGTCCCTCCTGGATCTCTTCTGTATTGAAGGAGTTCATAGTAACTGACCATAACTGCAGCGAGAGACATGAGACTTGTGGTCTCTCAGGCCTTGTCTAGATGAGAATTTAAAGATTAGATGTCAGATGAAGTTACCCAGATCCATCTACCTAATGCCTTCTAGAACAGTTGACAGGTGCTAGCAGTTGCACTTTTAACATGTTAAATGGGATGAATTAAAGCTTAGCTGGGAAGCTAGATTTTAATTTGTCCAGTTTAGCACTTACTAAAGATCAATTGCTTTGTCTTGATCAGAGTTTTAGAAGGCGTTAATTAGACCAAGTGAAATAATAAGATAGCTTCAGGTAGCCCAAGCTGAGGCCACAAACAACTAGCATAGCTCATTGATCATTTGGGTAGTGCTTAATAAATGGGTGCCATCTTCTGACTATCATCAGCTTCTGAACGGCCTTGATTTGTAGCCCCAGGAAGAGCACACTCCAGGAGCCTAGTCTTAAAAAGACAAAGGCATGGATAAACTTGGTAAGGGACATGTCCAAAAAACTTCTTTACAAAGAGGGAAAGCCATATGCAACACAGCTGGTGTCTGAGCAGCAGCCTTGGGTGTACATACAATCCCTAACCTGTAAACCTGTTTCACAATTAATAGCCACACACCATCAATCAATTGGTGGTGCATGTACAATGTAACTAATATGGCTGGCTTAGTCACCTTGAAGTGTGCCTCAGTCATAGTGCCAGAGGTCCTGGGTTAAAATCCTGTGGAAGACTGGGTGGTATAAGTGAAAATTATTTTTTTGGAACAAAGAATGAGCCATTGAGCTTCAGGGGATCTGCGGTCAATTCTCTGCTCTGCCACACGCTTCCTGTGTGACTTTGGGCAAGTACACTCAGTCTGTGTGCCTTAGTTCCCCACCTGTAAAATGACAGCCTACTTCACAGGGGTGTCGTCTGGATAAATATATTAAAGATTGTGAGTCACTCAGGCTGTGTCTACATATAACTACTTAGTTCAGGCTTACTTAATCCAAACTAAGCAGTTCGAAGTTAGTTCAAACTAACCATGATTTTTTAGTTCAAACTAACTTTTTAGTTCAAACAAAAAAAGTGCAGCTAGTTCAAACCAAAAGTTAGTTTGAACTAAAAAAACACTGCTGGTTTGAACTAACCATTAGTTCGATTTAGTTTGAACTTGCATGACTACATTGTGCTAGTGCGAACTAAGCAGTTAGTTCAAACTTACCATTTGAACTAACTAGTTCAAACTAAGCTTTGCCTAATTTTTTTTAGTTTGAACTAGGCGAAACCTAGTGTAAACAGGGATCAAATTTGTCTGGATTAAGCCTCCTTGATCCAGACTAATTTGCTAGTGTAGACATAGTGTCAGATGCTACAGTAAAGACAATCAGCAAAGTACCTAAAACAGACAGAGTACTTCTAAAGGGAGGTCAAGATCCATGGCCAACTAGCTATCAACCAAATTGTGTTCTCTGTTACCTAAGCACAAAGCCAAAGCAACTATTGACTTCACATCAGAGATCTTTGGAACTCACGTATGTTCGACCAGCCATTTCCATCTACTTCTAAGATCCGTGGCCTTTTCACCAATGTAAGATCTAGTCGTAAAACAATGGATTTGTGGGAGAGATGACAGATGAGGCATCGAAGGTGCCTGGTAAAGCCGTTTCTGACATGCTGTCAGTTTCATCACATGTGTATCTGACCCCACTGTGCAATGTCTATGTATCTCTGAAACTTATAAATGCTATTGTTTAACAGTAGCTTTTAATTAAAAAGCAAAACAAAAAATGGTCTTTGTAAAGACCATTTTAGCTGCTTGAATACCAAACTGCTTTCCCTTCCAGTCCTGTCCTTTTCCATTTAGCTAATTGAAACTAATAAGGCTCTTTTGTGTGCTTCTGTGTTTATTAGATTAACCTGATATCCTAGTTCCTGGGGATTTTCTGAGTGCTCTGGCTGAATTATATTGAAACATGGGTTAGTCCATGCTTCATTACCATCAGTCATCAACACATTTAGCATCTTCTTTCTCCTGGCTTCTGCTTTCCACCATGATTTCCTTTTTGTGTTCTTCCCCTTCCCCTTGTGGCTCTCTGGCTCTTTTTCCTTAATGTGGATCTCTGGTACACCAGTTTCTGGCATGGACTTGCTATATTGCCTACTGCCTTTCTGATGGCAGACACTTCTTGGTGAATGTTTTTCTAAAGGTTATTCTTAGATTGAGCAGGAATTATGTCAGGAAAGCACTGTGACCAGAGTTATTCAGAATGTCAGAATTGATGATCCCAGTGGTCTCTCTAGCCTCATAATCTATTTTGTCCACAAGCAAGTAGGTAGCTTCAGAGATTGTACCCTGTTCTCTGTTGCCCACAAAATTAAAGGAAAAGAATAAGTGACGTGTTCAGGGTTAGCACCGACAACTGGGCCCACGATTGTTAAGGGGAGGAAGGGAGGAGGAAGAGGCTAGAATGTTCAAAGACGGGAGAGTTTGAGTGGGAGTTTCAGAGAGTGGTTGTGGGGCTGAGTGGGAGGGAGGGTCATTTGTTTTTTGTTTTCCTTGGCCGGAGCATAGGCAGGAAAGCTGTGACAGAGACAGTAGTGATAGTGACCCAAGGAATGGAAGAGACAATGAAGATGACCAGATGGGGTAGCTGTGGGAGGTGCATTCTCCTGGAGTGGATACCCAAAAGGAGTTTCATTTGTTTGAAGTACTGCCTGGTAGAGCTGATAAAAGATCCAAAACATGGTGGTGCAGTTGGAAACTATGGTTGAGTTTTGAAGAGGATTTGAGCAGATGATGGAGAGAAGGCAAGAAGAGGTTGAAGGGACAAATCAAAACTCACAGACGCAAACTGGACTCAAGAAATGTGAGGGTAGACTGATGGATGTAGAAATTTGCCAGTGGAAGGTGTGTGTTTATAAGAATCAGGCAGAAGAAAAGACTAGCTAATGAGAGAGTAATAGTGCTCAGGAACAGGTTTGCTGAGTTAGAAAATCAAGAAGGGGCATTGCAGGTAGTAACTGAAGGTGGGAGGGTAAGGAAGAGAAGACGACCAGCTAGTTTTTCGAGAGGAGGTGAAGAGTGTCCCAGTAGCATAGAGGGTGACTTAGAGAAAAATGCAAGAGAGAACAAAAGACAATATGACTTGCAGCCAGAAAGAACAGGAGGAAAGCTAGAAGAAAATTACCATAATATGAAGAAGAAGCAGATCTACATGAGTGGTGACTGCCTACTGAGAACAGACAAGCCTGTCACCAGATTGGACCTGAAGAACAGAAAGGTGTGCTGTCTGCCAGGAGCTAGGATAAATGGTGTGGAGCAATGGCTTTAAAGGGGCAAGAACAAATCCACTGATTATCTGTCACATGAGAACAAATGATACTGCTAGATTCTCACTAGAACATGTCAAGGGAGACTATGGCAGGCTGGAGAGGATGCTTAAAGGAATAGTGATCTTCATTGGGAATCTATCTGATCTTAGACAAAGAGAATGAAGGCAAAACAAGATTATGAAGATTAATAGATGACTTAGGAAGGGGTGTTATAGGAGAGCTTTGGGGTGTCTGACCACTGGCAGCCATTCATGGACAGAGGACTGTTCTCAGGGGATGAACTCCATCTGGGCAGGGAAGGACGTAGACTTCTAGGATTGAGATTGCAAAACTGATAAATAGTTTTAAAGTAGGAATTTGCAAATGGTTGTTAGAGGCTCTTTTAATCCCTGTGCCTGAATGTAATATTGACCAGGAGGAAAATCAAAAAAGAAAGAAGCAACAGTGGGTAGGAACATAGCCATTAAGAGGAAAGATATTGCTTATAGTCAGATAGATGATACTTGCAGTAAAATGACTGTACCTAATTGGGTGAAGAAGCTAAGTGAGGTCAAACAGAAAGAGTTAAAATGTCTATATAGCAAAGAAAGGAGCCTGGATACTAGAAATGAAGGAGCTAGAATTACTGGAACAGAAAATGAAATCAGATATAGGGATAACAAGTGTGGGGGAATAGTAGTCATGACTAGAATACACCTATTGATGGATCAGTAAGGAAAGCTAACTTTTGGACATCTGAAAGCATAGAGAAGAAGTGACAGCTGCCAAAAGTCAAGCAGAGTTGTGTCTTCCAAAGGAAATTAAAACCAGTAAAAGGTTCCATCGCCATGTAATTGAAAAGAAAACAATGAAAGGGAAGTGGGACTGCTAATCACTGAGGATGGCGTGGAGATTATCGATAATCTAGGCCTAGACCAACACCTAAATGAATACTTTGGCTCAGTTCTTAATGAGGAGTTTAGGGGTGGTGGCAAAGTGGTTAATGGACATAAAGATATGGAAGCAGAAATATGCAACCAAGAAGTCAGACTCAAACAGGTTAATGTGACCACATCAGTAGTGATAATGACCCAAGGAATGGAAGAGAGAATGAAGATGAGCAGATAGGGAAGCTGTGGGAGGTGCATTCTCCTGGAGTGGATACCCAAGAGGAGTTTCATTTGTTTGAAGTACTGCCTGCTAGATAATCACCATCCAACAGCGTGAAAGAACTAGTACATGAAATTGCAAGACCAATTGCAAGGATTTTTAATGAAACTCCTATGACTGGAGAATTGCTAACATAAGCTCTTTTTAAGAAAGGGGGGAAATGACACAGAAAATTACAGGCCTGTTAGTTTGACCTCAATTATATGTAAGGTCTTAAAACAAATTTTAAAAGAGAAAGTAGTTAAGAATATAGAGGGAAACAATAACTGGAATAAAATACAACATAGTTTTCCAATTTGTAAATCATACTGGACCAACCTGATCTTTTTTTGAGAAAACAACTGATTCGTTAAACAAAGGAAATGCAATAGATCTAATCTACTAGATTACAATAAGGCATTTGATACTATTCTACATGGTAAATTATTATATAAATGGGAAAAGATGGGGATTATTATGAGTATTGAAAGATGTATGTGGGACTGGTTATAGGAGAGACTACACCAGGTCATACTGAGAGATGAACTGTAAGGAAGGAGTTTATTGATGAAGCTCCTCAGGACTCTGTCATAGGACCAATTTTATTTAAGATTTTTGTTAATGACTTTGCCATAAAAGTGGGAGTGTGCTAATAAAGTTTGTAGATGAAACAAAGTTGAGAGGTTATTGCCAGTGTGGAGGAGGACTGGAATGTCATAGAAAAAGATCTGTCCTGACTTGAAAACTGGAGTAATCGATATTAGATTAAATTTAATACTGCAAATTTAGGCCCTTAGGGACTAACAGCAAAAATTTTTGCTATGAAGTGAGAATTTATCTATTGGAAGTGACAGAGGAGGTATAAGTCCTGGATGTATTAATTGATCACAGGAGGACTATAAGCCACTAGTGGTGCAGCCATAAAAAAGGGAAATTCTAGTCCCCCATGTTTAGAAAACATGAATTCAAACTGAAAGAGATGTAAAGAAGGGCTTACTAAATTGATCAGAGAAACAGAAACCTATCTATTAGAGGAAACTCAAAGAGCTTGGCTTGGTTAGTCTAACCAAGAGAAGGTTGTGGAAGATACGATTGCTCTTTATAAATATATCAGAGGGATACATATCAGGAAGGAAGATGAATTATTTAAGTTAAGCACCAGCGTTGACACAAGAACAAATAGATATAAACTGGCCATCAGTGAGTTTAAGTTTGAAATTAGATGAATGTTTTTAACTATCGCAGAAGTGAAGTTCTGGAACAGCCTTCCAAGGAGTGCAATGGCAGCAAAAAAACCTAACTGGCTTTGAGAGTGAGCTTGTTAAGTTTATGTACTGATGATATGATGAAAGTGCCTACAGTGGTATGGCTAATCTGTGACTGCTAATGGCAGACATCCCCAACAGCCAGTCATAGGGCACTAGATAGGGAGAGCTCAAAGCTACTACAGTGAATTCTTGCCAGGATGTCTGTCTTTTGGGTCTTGCTGAAATGCTCAGGGTCTGACTGAGTGTCATATTTGGGGTCAGGAAGGGATTTTCCCTTTGGTCAGATAGGCAGACACTCTGGGGGTTTTTCACCTTCTCCTAGGTGAAAATAGGTTCTGGTCTCTTGAAAGTTTAAACTAGTGCAAATGGTGGTTTCTCTGTAACTTGAAGTCTTTAAATTGTGATTTTGATTCAGTAACACAGCTAGATATTTTGGATCTAGTACAGAAGTCAGTGGGAAGGTTCTCTCCATGCATTGTGCAGATCAAACTAGATGATCATGGTGGTCCCTTCTGACTTTAAAGGCTATGTGTCTATGTTTGGAGTCCACTCAGTCCATGGCATATTTTCCCAAACCTCTTTCCAAGCCAGACCCAGTCCCATGATTCCCAAACCATCCATCTCCGTTATCCTACTTCGAGGTCCCTAGAAGCAGTCTCCTAATGAAATATACATACATGGGGAGAGAATCATCGTACAAGCCAAAGGCCATTTCCCCCACTTCTACAGTAACTTTAAATGGGTCGGATACGAGTTCAAGCAAGCAGTCACTTTCCCTTTAAAGAGGAACTGCAAGGTAGTGCCTTGGCAACAGGTGAATGCAATAAAGTATTCCAGTGTTTGAGGATATTGAATCTTTACTGGAGGATAAATGTGTCTCTAAAAGAATGGAAGCCGTCAATATATATCAGACAATGCCTTCTAAGCAGTTCAGGACAGACTGATCAGTCAAAGTCTGATTTATCCATCTCACTCACTCGATCTTCAAGCTAAATGGATCAACAGCGGGAAGCTCTGAGGGAGGATTGCAGCAGAGGAATGGGGAGCAGTTGGAGTGAGCAGAGGAGCAACTGGAGATGCTGACAGTCTCCATCCTTTGCTAAAACTACAATTCAGGTGCCACATGAGAGCCACTAGCCTTTCTCCTGGAGAACAGGGGCTTTTATTAGAACACGAAAGAAGAAATCAAAGACAAATGGCTCTGAACCTGCAGCTGGTCTGAACCCCATGGCATCCTACCCACCACCAGAAGAAGTATTAGTTTCCCTGAAACCCACCATCTGCTTTTCAGCCCCTACGCCCTGCGTGCTATGGAACTGTTTTTCTTCCATCGTCCGCCAGGCCCCCTCTCCACCGTCTCCTACCTAATCCCCATACTGCAACCTCCCACCTACAATCTTCTCACTGTCACCCACTAATCCATGGTCATCATATGCCATTCCTGGTTGTGGAAACATTAATAATATTTTGATTCACCAATAGCTTTGCCTTCTGGTAAGAGTTTGGTTTAACAGTCAGCAGTTGTTACTTCAATACTTTCAGTTTTAACTTTTTTCACTTTTCTATTGAATCTGAGGGCCATTTTTTTCTACCAAAAACATCTCGATTCGGGTGCTCAGTATTGTATATATAATAACTTGTGCACACACATTTGTTCACACAGATAAGATGTGAACATGCACACCAGTAGTAGACATCTGATACCCAGACTACCTGTCTGGTATCCTCACATCATACTTGCACTTGCGGGTTATTGTGCATGTAGACTTCCTGGCTGATTGATGTTCTTTTTAAGATTTGACCTTCTCAGTCTGCCTTTTTAATTGTAGCTTTTGCTGAAAGGGTGGACTCTTTAAACATTTTGTAGAGCAACATATAAGTTTTTCCTAATTTTCGTCTTGACTACTGGTTCTGCTGCCAGTTAGGGTTCACCTCAGTGATTTTAGCCCCTTCCCAAATTTTTCCCCTTTGTGTTCATTCATCAGTTATCAGATAACTGCCACTAATCTTGTGTGGAAAATCATCTAATTCTGATACTGTCTGTGGTTGGCTCAAAAGATTTGCAGGTATCTGCAGTGTCACTCTACTCCTCTGCCCTGAGCATTGATGGCACCTTGAATTAATATTCTTCAGTTCCATTTACTCTTCTTTTAACTACACTGTCTGCCTCTTTGTGTGGTGTTTACTGATTGCAAAGCTGTATGCTCTTGGGAGAGCATGGCATGTATTGAAAACAATGTTCTCCATTGAGCTTTGGAATGGCTTTACAGGTGAAGGTCTTCATTTTTTCATGGCAAGTCTGTGCTAAGGAAACCCAATTACTGTTTGTGGCATAAACCAGTGAAACATATAAAACCTTTAAAACACAATGTGCATTATTACAAATGCACTGCCTGCATTGCACAAAAGTTGACAATTCAGGCTAAGGTCCCATATGAAAATCTGCCCTCAGGGCAAAATAAACTAACAGAGTCCACTTCATCTAGCACTGGCTAAACCCGTATTTGCTGAAGCAAAATCTTCATGAGAGTGAAACATTCCTTGCCTGTAATTGTGTGGTATTTGCCATAAATTCCTTTTCTAATCACCCAGTTTTCTCTGGGGGCATCCTCATGGTCCTGGCCACAGCCAGCAGATTCCCCTCATCTCCTCATTCGTCATCACTATGGGGTCACTTCCATCATTGTGTGATGGTGCCTTTAAGAGCTACGTGTCTGACGGAGGTGCCATGATGATCTTGTTATGCTTGTTGGAACCAGATGCTGAATAAAATGGAATTGTTGCAACGAGTTGAAGCACTGAATGTTCACTGTAAACCGCTCTCTGTGTCCACCTTTTCCTAATTTTCCCTTAATATGCATTCTTTCATTGCCAAAGCTTTTGAGGAGGTCCAAGATCATGAAGTTGACTGTTTGCCTGCACCCACCAGTGGCAAAAATCCTTATTGTTAAGTAACCACCAGTCCCTCCTACCATAGTTTGGCTAGTTTTAGACCCATCTATCTGCATGATCAATGGTTCTTCATATGCTTTTGTCAGAACATGAGATAGCACAGTTCAGACTGGTTCCAGAGTCTCGGTCAGAACCTCCTTCATTATTACAGATGATACTGAACGTGCAGAAATACAGGTGACCCTGATTTCTGAGATGATGACACTGAAGGATGCAAAACTCCTTAGGCAAAGCTGGCTAAAAAGTTGCCCATTGGATGATGGAACATGGCCAGACTACTTAGAGTGCCTCCTTATTCTGTCTGTGACTGTTGTCTTTTGCTGTTGACGAGAAGCTGGTTAATAACCGTGCCGGTCTATTCTTTTGTGAAGGTACTGACTTATAATACTGATGTGGTTCCCAGCCCCAGACTTGTACACCTACACTTCCATGGAGAAAATCCTGGACTGACTCCAAAGATAGGGTTATTGTAAACCAGCCTAATGCGTTTATAATAGTTAGGCAAATGTTTGTCCTTATCAGGGTATATTTTCAGAAAGACAATGAGAAAGGTCTTTTCTACATATATGGCGTCTCAAAGCTCAAGGGATTCTGTCATCAGCATCACTGTATCTTCTCAAAAACTTCATCTTCAAATATTCTGCGTCAGTTGTTCCCTTGTTTCCAATTGCAGATTCTACAACTGCATGTGATATATGTGGCACCCATGAGACCACCTGTTTGGATTTTTATTTTGCTCATTCATCTTCTCATTTGAGCCTAATTTGGTTGCTCTAGATATCCCAGCTCTCTAGAGGAGTTGCCTGTCCAAATGACCACAGATGCCTGTCCGTTTGGTCTCCCTCAGGAAGCTGAATGCTAACTCATCTCCCCTAAATGTGGATGAGCTCTCTGCTCTAGTATGAGGTTTTCACTTTCAGGAAAAGCATGGTGCACTGCTTTCTCCTTTGAGTGTCAAACTACAATGCTTCCAGGAGGCTAGGAGCAGTAATCTCTCTTGGGAGGAAAAGACGACATGTGAATAAAGAAAATCTATTGGAGAGTATCTGGCAGTAGCATGTAATATCAATTCAGAGAGACTGTAGCTTCAGTATCCCTTGTGGTTTTGTTGTTGTTAATTCCAGTGTTAAACAGGCTCAGTTCTTATGGCATTTGCACGATCCAAAGCTAAGGAATTACACAAGTTAAAATTAGCGGAGACATCAAAACACTTCTGGCTTTTACATCTTTGACAGAAGGGGTGGAGGGAATTTGAGGGTTTTTTTTTTTTAATTAAATGTGGAGCGTATAACCCAATTAACTTTCAAGCTGGTGTTTTATCTTGTTTTATAAAAGCATTTTTAACATATGTGATATTACAGAAATATGTCAAACATGTGTATGCTATATTTTGTAACTTACTCTGTAATTCTTAAGAAACATCTAAAATATTGATCAACTTTTAGAAATGATTTAGCATAAATCATATCCATTTAGTTTAAAAGTTTGGCATTAACTTTTAACACATAATTTCTGAATTTGGGATGCACAGATTATAAATTCATCATATGTTTTTATAATTAAGTGAATACCTAATGATAAATGAATATTTTCTTATAATGTTTTGTTTGTTTGTAATAACTGAACGGACAAGAAAATAACATTTTAAGGTTAATTATGGCATTAAAAGCCCTATATGACTGATACACTTATAAAATTTTGGCCGTCATCATTTCTAGATACTTAGTGTTATTTTTACTGAATTTTCAATATTAGCTGTTTAGATTTTTTGCAATATTTCTAATATCATAACCAACAATAATTTGGAGTTCTAAGTCATTTTAGTGCTGTGTTCATAAGAACATTTTAAGTGGACAAAATCATGCCTTGCTAACCATTCTTTGAAATTGTCTGTCACTAAGTCACAGCTTATACATCACAAGTATTTGTAAAGGGACTTTGGTTTCATTGGCTGGCTTTTCTGCTAGTGATTCTTTCAGCATTGTTTCTCAAGAGTAGTTTCTGTTACATAATTAGATCCTGATTAAATATCAACAAGCAGGTAATATTTCACTCCTTTGTAATTTCCAGACCTCAGAACAGCCAGCTACATGGAAGTGCAGCACGTTCTGTAGTGTGCTTGTTATATTTTGGTGCCAGTTGCTAACTGGCAGTACAAAGGGGCACTGTTGCCCTGGGATATTTTTGTCTGGTTATCCTTTTCATGCTGCCCTTACTCCGCACCTGCTGTTGTTTTTCTGGCAGATTTTTCTAATTCAGATGAATT
The DNA here is from genome assembly GCA_007922195.1 of Podocnemis expansa. Lineage (NCBI taxonomy): Eukaryota > Metazoa > Chordata > Testudines > Podocnemididae > Podocnemis > Podocnemis expansa. Next base: position 2,873,111 of record ML682004.1, read on the forward strand.
GTAATTCAACTAAGGCTTGAGCCAGGCTATATGGATGAAGCAAATTAATTTGGGTTGAATAACACTTTTCTTTATTCTTTCAAGCATTATTTTTTCAGCTGTTTGTGAAAGGAAATTTATATGAAGGTATAAGTCTAAAAAAGTAAAGGTCCTTTTGAATGGAAAGGGGAAATATTTGCTAAACTATAACTGAACAATACATTAAAGCCAAAATATGCAAAATGAAATGTCTACTGCCTGAAGTCCAGATTTTCAAAGATAGTTAGGCATTACTGCATTCAGGTTGTCTTTCACCAGCAGAAGTTGGTCCAATAAAAGATACCTCACACACATTTATTTTGCTAATATCATGGGGCAAACACAACTGTATAATTAATGACAAGTTCCAAAGAGTAGCCATGTTGGTTTTGTTCAGCAAAACAAATAAAAGTCCTGTGGCACTTTTAAAGACTAACAAATGTATTTATCACATGAGCTTTCACAGGAGAAAATCCCACCTCGTCAGATGCGAAGCTCGTGTGATAAATTTGTTAGACTTTAAAAGTGCCCCAGGGCTCCTTATTTATTATAATTAATGTTAGTTTCAAATAATGATACTACATAAACAAAATTACAGGAAATCTTACTAATTTGGAAGACACTTGCCATTCCATGTTTGAGGGGCAAGTTTAGTTTTGTATTTCAAGCAGAAGTTCATACTCTGTTAAGTGAAAACAGAATACATCTTCCCAAAAATTATAGCATTTGCTTTGTGAGTATAGAGTGATAGAATGAATTTTCTAAGACTCCTTTTAATAAGGTTACGAGTTACAATTAGCTTTAAAATGTGTCCCTTAAGACACTTAACATCTGATATCAGACAGTCTTTTGTCTAAAATGGCCTTAGTAACTAACTAATGCAGAGCCTTTAAATTTCCCATACAGTTAAAACTTAGTAAATCTTGTTCATAGACTCCATGATATAAGCTGAAAATGTACTTAAAATGGCCACCATCTCCCATTGTTCTCCAGGAGACTGGGGACGCGTGTTGCCCTTCATTAAGAGGCAGTAAAATACATGAGTTGCTGTGTCCACACTAGCACTGCATTTGCTCATGGGTGACACTGAGACTTGTAAGGGCACATCTTCTGCGTCTTTGTGCTGTAGTGAGCTCATATGGTCTATGAATCCTCTCTCACTGTGGGAGAAATATAGGAAGATATAGGAGAAATAATGCTATTAGCCTGCCTCCACACAACAGAATGAGCATGTTAGCAACAGACAAGCTGTGCTCACTCAAGTTTTTACCTGTACCTGGGTCATGGGTCAATCACCATGATTTAAGCATCTGATGAAGTGGGATTTTCCCCCACAAAAGCTCATGCGATAAACAAACATGTTAGTGTTTAAAAGTACCACAGGACTCCTTGTTCTTTTTGCTGAACTAGACTATCATGGCCACCCCTTTGGAATTTAAGATAACTTTGGAGTGAAGTTCATCCCCTGGTTGGTTGTGGGGGGTGTGGAGAGCAGTCCCTCCTCTCTTACTGGGGAAGGATGAGAGGATCTAAGTAGGAGTTATAAAATCCAGCATGCCCTGCTTTCAACACCATGCTGTCAATGTAGTGAGCCACCACACAGCTAAGCAAATCCCACAGGTATGCACACACCGTCCTGCTCACCCCTACATACCAAGAACTGAACAGATTCTACTTCTAGGCACTTGTTGCAGTCGGGCAGGCTTTATCCATCTTTTAAATAACACAATTCATTTTTGGCCAATTTTCTGCCTTTGCCAAGTAGGTGGGAGAGAGAGATTTTACATCAGCTGACTCCGTTTTCCTCAGTAGGATTAAATATGAAAAGAGTCATTCCATTTTGTGTAAAGCATCCCAGAATCTTTGTAGACTACTGGAACTGGACTTATAGATTTGGAAAGTCCTGACTTTATGCCAGGCTTCCAGACATCCTGTTGTGCATTTCCCTTGCATCTCATTAAAAGGGAGCATATAAATGTGCTGATCACAGGAGACATCTAATTGCCTTTGAAAGATCTAAAAGGCTTTAAATTTATGAAGCTGGAAGAGTGTATATTTAAATACTGGTGGACAGGGAGTGTTTTCACACGTCAGAATGATCAGTTCTATTATGTCTGTCTGCATGTGTACAGAGCATGCAAAAGTTATAAATTCCATTTTTGCTCCCCATTCTCTCCGTGGTTTTAAGCCTGTCCTAAAGAAGTACCTTACATATTCATGAAAGATAACTCAATGTCTAAAGCAGTACAGAAGCTGTTTTAGTCCAAAAATGCTAGTTAATGTTTTATGACTTAGTTACCATTTGATGAGTGTCCAGGAGTTGCATAAATACAAACAGCCATATCTTACTCCCCTGCATGTTAGAAAAAGGATGTTTTGTTGCTGTTCTTGTATCTGATTTATGGACCATAAGCCCTCATGAAGCTTACCGTGTCGCTGCTACTGTGCAACTGTAGTATATTCCACCGGTGGTAGCACGTTATATATGGAAGCTCTGCAGACAATGGAAGAAGGAAGACCAGAGCTGCAAGGCATGGAAATAACAAGCTCTATGACTTGATCCTGGCCCACTGAAATTATTGGGAGCCGGAGCAGACCCTTTATGACTCTGTTTTTTCTAGGGTCTCAAGGCAATTTTGCATATCCCCTCTGCTGTAACAAGACAACTTCCTAGAAATTTCACATGGTTGATCTTGCAAAGAATCCTGGCCTTTCTCCCATGAGCTTTTCTATGGGAAGGATTGAACGAGACCCTTAGTTTTAGACCACCAGTCTAATTTCAGTTGAACTTTTAATTGCACTGAACTCATCATTGTCAATAAACAAATGTATAATAAATGGTACATTGGACAGCTCAGATCTAGTAGGAAGTATCCAAAGTAGAATGATCCTCATTGTTCCATACCCAGTTTTATGTTATGTGAAAAAATAAATTAAGATCACCATCCCTTCCACACAAAAACACATGTTTTATATCCGCCTTGCATTGCTTCATTGAAATAATACATCAGAGGGTGCATCTGACAATAGTTGACAAGGTATAAAAGAGAAAAGCTTTTTTAAAGCTGGTGACTTAGATGAATCTTGCCTGGCAACTGCTTCTTAGAAAGATGGTCTCAACACTTGCTGGGCAATGGAGACAGCTTCATTATAGTCAATGGAAAGAAAAATCAGGCATTTTAAAGTGGTGTTTGTGACTTATTCAACTTTAATAAGTACAGATATCAAGCCGTGTTTTGTGTTTCTGGAGTTTGCTTTGCAAACACGATGCAGAGGAAAAGGAGAAAAAATAAATGTGAACCTTCCTCTGCTTTGCTGCCTAGTGCCAGGTCCCTCCTCTTTCTTCTTTTCCTTCTCTTCCTCCTCCTCTCCAGCCCATGATTTGCCTTTTGCACATGCTCACTGGTCAGAAAGACTGCTTTTATTTCAGTTTCATTGTCCTCTCAGCTTCTTCTGACACTCATATCCTCCTACTTCAAAAATATATTAGAGACCCCATATCTTTGCCCTGTTGGAACAGATGTATCCAGCATGCAAACTGTACATGCCACGTGTGAGCTAACTAAGAAACAAAATTAAAGCGTTAATCAAAGCCTTCATGCTTTTACTAAGTATTAAGGAGCAGATTGTTAGGCGTGTAAGTAGGTCACACATTGTGTTGAACGATTGTGCTTTGTCCTTAGCCATCTGGCAGCATGAATCAACGTCAGCTGGATGCAAATATAACTCTGCGAAGGTGACCTTGGTAACAGTGTTGGTCCATTGAGCAGACACCTCAGGAGGGTTACCTGCATTCACAAGTACATTTTAAGGGTAAAACTGAAAGCAGCATTGCATGTTTTCTAGCGCTGGGAAACCTACAGGATATATGGCTGCAACAGTCACTACTACTTAAACACTCTGCTCTTTTTCACTCATAACTGCACTTAGTTTCAAATCAGCTGTTGCTCTAACCAACACTCATAAATGTGAATTTTAGTGCATACCCAAGGGTCCACTGAAATTCAACTGAGGGACAAAAACTGCATGAGGAAACCAAGTGAAATGAAAATGATCTTTTGTATTTGATTGCTATTTTTAAAAAAGGGTGAGGGGAGAGAGACATTTGAACACATGTTCTAGAGTGGAAGACATTGTTCTTTCAAACACTGAAATGTAACAGGCTAAAAAAAACTATTGAAGGAGTTTCTCTTGAAATGTAAACCACTAAACTTTCACTGAAAACTGAGAAAACCTATAATAAGGTTTACTTTTTAAAATACACTGTTAGAGCAAATCTGGACTGAAAAGCTTTGCAAAACCTGAGGCCAAAGGAAATTGGATTTAAAAAATAAAATTCCTTTATATTGATTCCCATCTCAGCTGTGAACATGCCCTTTAGAGTTGTGCTGGAATAGGGCCATGTGCCTGTATTGGAATAGCTAATTTTAGGTGCCAAGTTTGAAATTTTTGGCAGGTGACTTTCCAAAGGGTTAGTTTCCATTTCAAGACCCAAATTCTCATGACTCGCAGACCTGTCGACTAATGACTTGGTCACGTAAGCTCTCGTGGAGATTGCTGAGCCTTCACAATGTGACTGCATCAGTAGAGTAAGAGCTTCTTTTGAAGAGCGAAAGAAAGCAAACACTTTTAAGGAGAAAATGCAAAGGAGAGAGAACAAATTTATAAGTTTCCAAGGTTCAGTGTATCCTGTAATATGGGTTTACCATTTGTCAAACATACATCAAAGGATTTTAACTGTGTCCTCACGTTGTCCTAAATGGAATTGTATACCCGAAGGCCTGTAACTGAGGAAACCCTACGGTTTCCTGCCTTCTCGACATTCTCAGCCCACTTCATTAAGGAGCCCCCTACAAAAACGAAGCACGAAGTGTTCAGTTGCTTGTGCTTGACTATTTGGCTGAAAAAATGTTTGTTCAGATATAATAAGCTAATTGTCTTCAAACCTGGATTGTGTTTGCTTTGCCAGTGATAGCTATGAGATACAGCCAAGTCAGGGTTTGTAGCCTCAACTCTCTTAGATCAAAACATTTCAACTGGAACAGTAATGGAAAACAGTTTTGTCTCATTTAAAAAATGATTGACTCAATTAAAAAGAAAGAAAGAAACTTTGTATTGATTCTAAGCAGTGAAAGCATCTAGTCAAAAAGAATTTGTTGGAGTTTACTGGAAAGTTGGAGCCGAAACCGGAACTCAGCCTTAGCCATGTGTTCACTGTGAACAAACACTATTATTATATGTCATGGAGGTCATGGTTTCCATGACTGTCTGTGACCTCCATGAGCTTTTCTGCTTCAGCCCTGGGGCAGCCAGTAGGGCCGGAGTCCGAAACAACTGTGGGCAGATGGAAGAAAAGTGGAGGGGCCCAGAGCTCTCAGCAGCCGTGGGGCAGTTCCCAGCTCCCACCACTGAGGGTCGAGCCTTGAAGTGATGAGCCGCCATGGTGGTGGGGGGTGGATCCCACCCCCTCTTCTTGTAGTAGGGCTCAGGCTCATTTCCCTTTGCCCCCCATTATTTTTAGTAATAGTCTCAGGTTGTCATGGACCTCAGTGAAGTTTTGTGGATCACCCGTGAACCATCTGTGACTTTTACTAAAAGTAACCACAAGAAAATCTTAACCTTAATACCATATATTTAATATCAGGCCACCGACTCTTATCCGTATTCACCCATTATTCTCAGCAGCACTTGAGGGTGGTGATCAGAATGTGGCATTCTAAAAGCAGTCCAAAATTACATAAGGCAAGGGTACCAACCACTGCATTGTAATTATCAGTGCTATTATTGTCCACTGGAAGTCGTGTTTTCCACTGTAAGGGATAATTGTTTCCACTAGGAACAATACACATCTGTTTCATTAATAAAACCACTGAGAAACATGTTCATATAAATTACTGATGGATGTGGCTATGGGGAAGTCTAGAATCCTTGTGGAATAAGGTTGATAAGGAAATGTATGATGACAGTGCTACTTAATATTTTATTTGTGTTGCTTTAGTCATAAGATTTTATGGGGTTTTTTGTTTTGTTCTCTTCAAGGCTTCCAGATTTACTTATTCCTCTAGAATAAGCAGCAGAGTTATTTACTTTGGAATGAAGTATCCAGTGAACTTTACTGTTCTTCTGTTTGTAATTAATTAGGAAAATAGACCTTTTTAGTAATTTATTCATTGTTTCTAATTGTGCAGCTAAAAGTTTTTCTAACAAATTTCAGTTTAGTAATTTGTGATCTGCTCACTTAGATTATTTCCAGTTATTTGTGAGGTGTGACTGGCTACCACCAGTCATACGGTATTACTTCTGGTTTGTGGTTTTCGGCCTCATTCAGCTTGCATTGAAGGCAATTAAAAGACTCCTACTGACTTCAGTGAGACATGGATTGGACTCTGAGGGCGAGAAATCATAGGCCTGTTAAAGTCAATGGGAATTGTGCCATTGACTTCAACAGAGCCAAGAATTCAACCTGAATGACTGTAATTTTTTAAACTGTAGAGTAGGAAGAAGTAACCAACTAAATCTCGTGTTCTAGCACACATTCATGCATAAAAATGGGTATTTATATAGACTTCAGTTTGTAAAAGCATCTGTAATCAGGATAGCACTTTCAGTTGAGGCACATAAAGATCAGGCAGTCTCAATCATATGGGAAAGGGTTTTTGCTTACGAAGATAAGTCTACAAATAGACAATAAAATGGACCCCAGAGGACCAAACTGAATAATCATTTAGAACTCGAGCAAAGAAGTCTAAACACTTTTATTTGAATGTGGTTTGGAAGTGGTGGAGAGGTGTACTTCCTCAGCTTTATTGTAGACCACCTCCATGCAGTGAGAGCGTGTAGACGTTTTCACTAATCCAGTTTACAGTTCCAGCAAGTTTAACGTTCCCTTTTGAATAAGATAGTTCAACTGGCAAATCTCCTTTCAATTGAGATTTCCTTTGCCTCCACTTGAAATAAGTTATAGCTAAAAAACAAGGTAGTGATGGAATGATGGTTTTGATATCTAAGAGCATGAGAGAGGTGATGTTCTTTTTTTAAAATCCTGTTATATTTATTTTATTTATTTTTGTTCTGTTTAATTTAATTGCATATATTAACAAATTAAGTCCAATAACATAAACACAATTCCTAAAATCGGTTGGCATTAGTATTCTGTATAGCACATCACTTCATTACTCAGTGGTTCTCCACACCCTGGTGTTCCTCAGGGATGGTTTGTCTCAAACACAGGGCAGAGCACACACCTCCTTGGTTTTTTTGCTAAAAGTGCACTAACTTGTCTAGCTGGTTCAAGCCGCGGTAGAGCTGTTATACCAGCTAGCAATTTCTATAATAGAGATCATGCACCACCTTCTTGATCCTGCTCAGTCTGGTCCTTACACTAGTGTAGTTGCTTTTATGTCACTTGAAAATTTTCTGACACCAGATCATCCTATTCCCATCTGGTTTCACTGACTTGTCAGCCAGCCCTATTGCAATGCCACTTCAAAGAGGCCTGAACAAATTGGATGATCTGATCCAAAATTTTACTATCTTTTCAGAGTTCACAACCTACAAGGAATTCAGGACATGTTCTAGTTTTCCTGATGATTGGAGAATTATTCAGAGTCAGCCCTGAAAAAAAATCAGAATGAGATAAATAATGTGAATATTTAGCTTCCATGTGTATGTGTGTTACATAATAGAAATCCATATGTAACATCTGTTAAAAAAAAAAAAAGATTGTTAATGAATACACATTATCATTATTTATTTGTATGGCAGTAGCTCCTAGGAGAGACAGTGGACAAACACAACACAAATCCCCAGCCCATGTTTCTTTCTGACCATAGTGCTGTGCCAGCCATACATTACACCTTTAATTTTATGCGTATCGATTAGATCAGTGGTTTTCAAACTTTTTTTCTTGGTACTCAGTTGAAAAAAATCATTTCTGCACATCACCCAACAATTACATCTTTGCACAACGCATTTGAGCATTCCAGTGTTTTGGCGGCAGCAGCAGGGAGTATTGTGATGCCAGGACCCAACAGGCTATGACCCAGTATTGGGTCCTGACCCTAAGTTTGAAAACCACTGGACTAGATTAATAGAGACTGGAGACTTTAATATTTGTAGTATGCAAGAAACCTTAAACTACTTCTTGCTTACTCAGGTATAGAACTGATAAATAGCCATCACATTCATACATTGTGTTTGATTATTAATAATTATTTGTGGTTGCGCACACTTTTCTGCCTGTAACTTCATTAAAACTGGTGAGACCAGTTGGTAACAACCGGCTGTTGTGAAGTTTCAGTATAAGATGTGAATTGGAGAAACTGCTGCAGCTTTTATAATAAATCTTTATCCCAAGAAAAGCAGACTAAATGACCCCTGTGATCCCCTCTAACCCTATGATTCCATGAATAAATAAGACATCAGTTCTGCTTCTGAGAAGAGCAATGTGGAGACCTTAATACAACTTTATGCGGGGGTGGAGAATGAGTTCTGTCCTTGGATTTTGAGACATATAAAGAGACATATTTGTGGCATAAAAAACATTACATCCAAGAAAGATGCAAAGCTTTGTTTCAGAGCAACACCACAAAGCATAGCTGATGCTACTATTCCTGACACAAAACAGTATTATTGCATAGGTGTAGTCTAACCTCAAGCACAGAGACATAATGACATTACAAGAAAGATGTGGGCCATCCTTCAGTGCAGCAAGAAGAAGCACAATGATCAGTCAAACAGTTAATACACCAAATAGGTGCACCAGTTTTAACAATTTGTTGTGCTTCATACCACTCCAGGCTCTTTCTTGGAAGGCAATGTGACAATGTATTTTGCAAATATCAAGGTAAAGAACTAGTAGCAACGTGTCAGAAAACTTCTAAAATCTGATCACATGGCCCATTGTTTATTTCTGGCCTGATTTTGTAGAATGCTGAAACTTTCCATTTGTTACATCTTCCGCTAAAGATAGTAAGGTGATAAGTAACAGTCAGTATGGATTTCTCAAGAACAAATCTTGTCAAAGTGATCTATTAGTTTTCTCTGATGAGGTGGGAAGTCTTGTGGAATGGGGGAAGCAGTAGCTGTGGTATCTCCGGATTTTAGTAGTGCTTTTAATACTGTCTCACATGACAATCTCATAAACAAACTAGGGAAATGCAATATAGATGGGTCTCTGCATAAATGCACTAAGGTTAGTGGATAAATGGTTGGAAACCAATGCCCAGAGAGTAATAGTTCAGAGTCAAGTTGCAAATGTGTATCAAGTGGGTCCAGTAGGGATCAGTTCTCAATTTGTTTCTATTCATTATCTTTCTTCATCCGGGAGTTAGATAATAGCATAGACAATGTCTACACTGGAGACTAAAGTTGACTTAAGCAGGCTTAAGTCAACTTAAGCAACTCCATAGCAACATTTGGAGTCTATTAAGTCGACTTAATAACTCCTGCCCTTAAAGTCAATTTTAGGCATTAAGTCGACCTTATTAAGTTGACTTAACGCAATGTGCCCCCTTAAATCGACTTTATTAAGTCTACTTAAGCCAGGGTAGCCACTTAAATTGACTTAACAAAGTCAATTTAGAAAAATGGGAACTCTCTAAGTCGACTAAATAATATCGACTTTAAGTCAACCTTGTTAAGTCAACTTAACTGAGCCCTCTGGTGTAGACATAGTCACAGAGAGTGCATGTGTGAAGTTTGTAGATGACCCCAGGCTGGGAAGGTTTGCAACTGCTTTGGAGGCTGGGATTAAAATTCAAAATGATCTGGACAATCTGGAAAAGTGGTCTGAATTAAATAAGATGAAATTGAATAAAGACTGATGCAAAGTACTCTATTTAGGAAGGAATGATTGGTTGCACATTACAAAATGCCAAATGACAGCCTAGGAAGGAGTGATAGAAAATGGGGTCTAGATGTCATAGTGGACCACAAGCTAAATATGAGTCAACAGTATAACACTGTTGCAGAAAAAGCAAGCATCATTCTGGGATGTATTGGCAGGAGTGTTGTAAGCAACACCTAAGACATAATTCTTCCATTCTACTCTGTGCTAATTAGGCCTTAACTGGAGTTTTGTGTCCGGTTCTGGGCATCACATTTCATGAAACATGGACAAATTGGAGAAAGCCTAGAGAAGAGCAACAGAAATGTCTAAAGGCCTAGAAAACATGACTTTTGAAAGACAGAAAAAATTGAGTTTGTTTAGTCTGGAGTAGAGAAAACTTACAAGGGGCATGCTGACTGTTTTCAAGTACATAAAAGGTCGTTACAAGGAGGAGGGAGAAAAATTGTTCTCATTAACTTCTGAGGATAGGACAAAAGGGAACGGGCTTAAACTGCAACAAGTGTCGTTTAGGTCAGACATTAGGGAAAACTTCTTAACTGTCTGGGTTGTTGAGCTCTGTAATGAATTGCCTAAGGAGGCTGTGAAATCTCTGTCATGGAAGATTTTTAAGAGCAGGATGGACAGATTCCTGGCAGGGATGGTCTAGGTCATTGGTTCTCACTGGGTGCAGAAGTAGCCTATGGGTGACACAGGTTTTTCATAACAATTACTAAGAATTCACTCTGCCCTGCCCACCTGACCCAGTATCATTATACAGAAACCTGGTGACTCCCAACAATACTACTGCATTTTTTATGTCCTTAAAACTTACTAGACATGATAAATATAATAAGAGAATGCCTGTAAATATATAAATGTCCTTCTTATAAAAAGTGGGCTTTTTGTTTCTATCATACTGGAACCCAGGTTCTTTGATAAAGTGTTTGGTGGGACGTAAGACACGAAAGGTTGAGAACCAGTGTCCTAGATACTGCTTGGTCCTGCCTTGAGTGCACTGACTGAACTAGAACAGAGGTTCTTAACGAGGAGTATGCATGCCACTGGGGATATGCAGAAGACTCCAAGGGTGTACATCAACTCCTCTCAATATTGGCCTAATTTTACAACACAGTGCATAAAAAGCACTAGCAAAGTCTGTGTAAACTAAAATTTCATGCAATGACTTGTTTATGCTGCTTTCTATAGTGTCCACTGAAATGTAGTACAATATTTATATTCCAGTTGGTATTTGTTAATTATATTGTAAATAAGAGAAAGTAAGTGATCTTCAAGTAATCATGTGCTGTGATACATATATATTTATGTCTGATTTTATAAGCAGGTAGTTTTTAAGTGAGGCTAAACTTGGGGGTATTCAAGACAAATCAGACGCCAGAGAAGGGTACAGTAGTCTAGAAAGGTTGATAACCACTGATCTAGAACAACTCTTGAGGTCCCTTCCAGTCCTGTGATTCTTTGATTCATTCAGGACTTTGGGACCCATTTTGGAAAATGTGGCTACATGTTCTCTGGGAATTGCCTTTGCAGATTGCCACCATGGATTAAATACCCTGGAGCAGTGAAGCATCAAGAACCTTCTACAGAGCAGTGCTTACTAAAGCTTCTCAAGCACTTTTCATACCATTAATTATCTGGAGCCTAAGCTATAAAAGGGCTGTGAGATTCTAGCTACCTTTTTTCTTTATGTGAGTTTCTGTCGGTAGCCATTGATGTATCTGTCCTTTACAAATTTCTCATTCTTTTTTAATCCAATCTTAGTTTTGACATTCACAGCATCCTCTGGCAACAAGGTCTGCAGGTTGACTGTGCATTGTTTGAAGTACTTCCTTTTGTTTGTTTAAACCTGCTGGCTGTTCAGTTCTTAGAGCGAACCCTGGTTCTTGTGTTATGTGAAGGAGTAAATAACACCTCCTTATTCACTGTTTCCATACCAGTCATTACCATTCATGTTTTATAGATATCTGTTGTGTCCTCCCTTAGCAGTCTCTTAGCTAACATGGCCAGTCCCGTTTTTAAGTCAATGTTCCTGTGGAAGCTTTTCCATATCCTTAATAAGTTTTGTTGCTGTTCTCTATACCTTTTCCATTTCTAATGTGTTTTTATGATGGGGTGACCAGAACTGCACACAGTATTCAAATTGTGCACACCATGATTCATACTGTAGCATTATATTTTCTGTTATATGATGTGTTCTTTTCCTTGTGGTTCTTGACGTTCTGTTAGCTTTTCTGACTGCTGCTGTATATTGAACAGATGTTTTCAGAGAACTGTCCACAACAACCCCAAAATCTCTTTCTTGAGTGTTCACAGCTGTTGCGTGTATATGTTGTCAGGATTACGTTTTCCATTGTGTATGACTTTGCATTTACTAACACTGTATTTCACTTGGCATTTTGTTGCCTCATCATCCCATCACATGAGCTTTCATGGGAGAAAATCCCACTTTGTCAGACTCTTTGAAGAGGGGGAACTTACAAAATGGGATGAAAATAAATGCAGGGGAGTATCAGGCTGACATGATCCCATGTCTTCACTCCCTTGCATTTATTTTCATCCCATTCTATAAGTTCCCCCTCTTCAAAGCGTCTGATGAAGTGGGATTTACTCCCATGAAAGCTCATGTGATAGATAAATCTGTTAGTCTTTAAGTGCCATAAGACTCCTTGCTTGTTTTTGGTTTACTAGACTAACATGGCTGCCCCTTTGGAACGAGAGAAGGAAGAAAGTTGATTCAACCCTTGAGTGTGCTTATTTCAGACGTTACTCCTGCATGTGCATGGTACCTGCCTATATTCCTTCTTCTGAGGTTTAGTGAAAGGAGCTATTATGTTAGGATTGCATAGTCCCATGCATTCTGCTCTAGAAGTTTGGTGAGGACCTGTCTGTGACCCTAATCGGTGCCACTGTCCTGAAGATTGCAAAATTCCTGATAGCCGCAGGCACATATCTTATAAGGAGGAATGTGCACAAAGAATATACTTAAAGTACTGGGCAGGGGTATCCCTTGAAGTTTAGACTTTTTCCTAGTTACAGTTCCACTGGCTTTTGATTCTGTTTGCTTAAACACAATACTGAAAGGGATGGGCATTCTCCTGAAATATACAATCAGTCGCAAGTAGTTTTGTTGAAACTTGACACCAAAAACATAGGCCCAGGGATGGCCAAACTCAGATGCTGCCCCTGAACCTGCAGACCTCCTTCTAACAGCAGAATTGGTTATTATTCTGCTACAAATGTGGCAGAAACAAAACTTGGAGCACCCTGGCAGGATGCACACCTTTGTGTTCTGCAGGATTCCAGCCCAAAAAGAATTGGATTCCTTAGGCTGTGCCTAAAATACTGGACGTATCATTCTTCGATTCTCTAATGCTCAAAAATGAAATTGGCTGTGTAGGGGTATTCAGTCTGCCCATTGCATTATCATACAGATTTATTGTTCACACAAACTGTGGAACTAGAATGTAAACACAGAATTATAGACCACTGGCTGGGTTAATTGAAAACCATTTGTATGGTCCGCTGTAGTTCTTCAGGATTAAATGCTGTGTGAGGCAGGAAATCTGTGGTTTTAAATTGATGTTAACCAGGGAATTGTTTATTGTGGATTGATCTTCAACAGGCACAGTTGTATAGAATTAGTTCAAAATAAGCAGGATTTTCTATTCTGCAAATTTATATTAAATCATCAGGAGTTTACCAGCATCAGTTCAATGTAGTAGCTAACTTTGGCTTCAGATGAGAAGGTGGCTGAAACAGTGTTGGTAAAAATGAAGTAATTAGCTTATTACTATATAGTAGTTAGCTTACTATCTAAAAGAAAGTAGGGACTTTCCTGATGTTGTATCCTGAAAACACTAATCAGATTGATACATTAATCTAGCAAAATAAAAATAAATGATGATTTGCTGAAAAATCTTTTGCATACAAAAATTTTTCCGCCATTTTTTCATTGTTCGTAATTTTTAACAACGTTTGAGGAGACTCACCTTTTTTCTTGATAAAGTGTATGAGAAATGCAAAAAGGTCCTTTCTGACACAACTTCCTTGAGGAGGCAGCATTTGACTTTAAACCTCACAGAAGCAGCACCCACTTCCCACAAAAACAAGCAAACAGAAAACCCAAAAAACCAGCACTGCTACCTGGTCTGGTGCAATGGGCACAAGATAAGTAGAAAGGCCTGAATTCTAGCCCCATTTGTACAGTATAGTGACCTTATTGATGCTTTTTACTTTCAGCTTTTTACAAACCATATTAAGTCTGAGGCTAGTAAATATTGTTAAGCCCAAATGGGGAAATTGTGGCTGATAGACATCAGGAGATCTGCTGAAAGGGATACAGTAGCGCAGGCAGGATTGTTAGAATGTCAGGCTGCTAAATATTTGCCAAATTGACTAGACCATGGAGACTCCTAGACCAGTTACATCTTCAGTCCAGCCTGATTCTGATCTCTGTTACACCAGTGTAAACCTGGAGTCACTCCAGATTTAATTTCAAAAGGGATAGCCGTGTTAGTCTAGTCCAGTAAAAAAACCAACAAGCAGTTGTGTGGCACTTTAAGACTATCTGTTAGTCTTAAAGTGCCACACAACTGCTTGTTGTTTTTTTACTCCAGATTTAGACAGATCTGATTTAGAACAAGTAGGGAGAGCGACATTTCTGAACCCCTAATATTCCAGATCAGAAGTTTGTTGCATCATTTTAGAGATAGCAGGGGAAATCAGTGTGTCTCGTACAGGGCTCTGTGTTGAGCTACATGCCCAAGCAAGGAAGTAATGGGGCATATGCACTTCTTTACACCACCATGCAGATCACTAGACATCACTAGACACTGAGAAGGCAGAAAAATGAAAGCTGCCTATAGGCTGTTAGCCCTGCAGACAATGGGTGGGAAGAGTCACCTGCCTTTCTAAGAACCAGCACAGAGGGGCAAGTAAGTTGTACATGCCAAAGGGCCAGCACAAATTACTCCTTCCCTGGAGCAAGGGAGAATTGGAGCAGATTGTGATTTCCAGAATTACATTGAGGCTCATATGTTGCTTCCGGGTTATGCACTGCCCTTTCCTTAGGCTGCGCTGTAATTTTACAGTCTAGCTCTAGAAGAACTTCAGTGTGCATTGGCTCTTTTGTCCAAATGCAGTCCTAAAAGTATTTTTGTGGAGATTTATTGGGTCACTCGTGGGAGAGTTTATAATGCAGAAAAAATAATATTTAATGATTTACCAATATATTCAGGGAAAAAAACTAATAATTGATTCCTAATAAGAACAAATTAACCAAAGCCCTAATTCATTTCCCATGGTCAGTTTCCCACATGAGTTACCAGCTGTGCAAGTTCTTTGACCTTAAAATTAAGTGAACAGTAAGTCTGGGAGCCAGTGTGGCCTGGTGGTTGAGACTCTGGTGTGGGACTTAGGAAACCAGCATTTCATTCCCAGCTTTGTCACTTGCATGTTGGACATGTCATTTCCCTTCATGCTTCAGTTTTCCCCATCCGTAAAATGAGGGTGGTGCTAGCAATCTTCTTTGTAAACACATTGAGATCTGCTGGTAAAAAGTATTACATGTTAACTATAATAATTATACATTGTTAATATGTCATGTTACCTTGTTTCCGTGTTCACTTCTTAAATGATTCATTCTTCAGTTTTAGTGTTTCACTGTCCCGTCCTATCTACCTTCTCAGCATGTCTCTGAACACCTCATTCACAAGTGGACACTGTTTCTTTAAATCTGAGTCCTTTACCCATGTTGTAAAGGGACACCCTTGCCCCATTTTGTGGTCCTAATAAAACACAGGTTGATACACAGCCAACAGAGGAAATTACTGTACTTGTAAATCAATAATGACTTCTTTACTGGAGAATAAGGGCAACTGATGGCAGAGATGATGAAAGAACTCAGGAGCACTTGGCTTCTAGTCCCACATTTAGCACCTCTGATCCTCTCAAGAAATACTTGCAGATTTGAGTTTTTTGTGGGGGGAAAAAATCAAAACATTGAGAAAAGGCACCGTGCAAAGTTGTATTTAAAAAAGAGTCAAACAATTCGGTAAACTTACATATGTGGGAAAATGATTAAATTTAATTGAAAACAAAACTTTTGGTCAGGAAAACAATTTAGAAAATTAAAGTATGGACTGAAGGGAGCTATCCTGAAATGTTGTTTCAGATCCTAGATATACAAAGATAGCATGCTTCACTTTAAGCATGAATGGTTCCTTTTTCTTCATTGTACACCGGGCCTTTAAATTAAACATGTGTTATGAGAGTTTGCAAGGTTGGAAGCTTAGGGTATAAGGAGGATGATTCATCACTATTTAATATCAAAGAAAAGATTATAAAAAAGCCTAATCAAGTTTCTAGTAAACATTGGCAGTGTTTGGAGTGAAAGAAAAATATGCTTCACAAAAAAAGTACTCATGCAAAACCTTGCCCCCATCTGCTGTATAACATGGGTTATGAAAAGCAATTACAAACATAAGCTGAATGTGTTCAGTCTCAGAGCTCAGACAAGAATCTGAGAGTAGAATGATGGTGGACCACCAAAAGGACTTATGTTTCATCACAGAAACTTGTCAGGATCTCAGCAGGGCAGTGAGGGCCCAGGGGCAAACCTGAGTCTAGCAATAGCTGAGAAATTCACAGTCAGTTTGAGGCCAGGATCGATACTGACGGTCAAAGTTCAAGTTAGGTTGCAGGATCCAAATCAGGAGGCAAAGTTCAAATCAAGCCAGGAATTCAAAAGCCTAGAAGAAGAAACAGTCATGGCAGTTACAGAATATCCATGCTATCACCAGCACATTTCCTAGAATTTATACACTTCCTTGATTTATATATGGCAGGGACCCAATCAGGAGCCCTGGGGCTGCTGCCTATCAGACTCTGGAGGTGAAACTTCCCGTGGTTTGTGTCCACAGCAGATCATGAGAAGCAAAGTACATATTAATCTCAGCTTGGAAATATCCACAGCCTGATAGTGCTGCATACTGGTCTCTAGGCCTGGGGGGCTCTACAGTAGTATACTACTTACGGTAGTCTCTTGGCAGCCTACAGGATACGCACGCTGCACATCTCTTTATCATTGATAGAAATAATAGCACAGATCATAAGACAGTGCTTAGGTGAGTAGAATAAGTACGTGCCTGAGCCCACTAGGTATATAACCTGAGTATGTGGCCAACAGGATATCTACTTGCCCAAGCACGGCCTTAAAATAGCAGCATGACATCCGGTGCCTTGGAGTCTTTTCTCCCCATGGTGAAAGTCTCCAGCAGTGGGGAAAGGTTCTGGTAGGAGAAAGTCAGCAAGGAAGGCTCCAGCTCTTCCCTGTTGCTGAGCCTTTCCCTGCTGACTCCCTTGTCCCAGAACCCTTCATTGACACGAATAGCTGCACACCACAGTAGGGGCAGAGTCCGCTTTCCACTGCAGTAGAGCTGGGGATACCCTATGCTGCTGCAAGAGCTGTGCAGTGTAGATGTAGCCTTGATTACAGTCTCAGTTCTAGACCATTCCACCTCAGAGCCGCATGCAAGGACTCAAAACTCAGGTCATTTTAATGCCTTATCAATTAAAACTGAGATTTTTAAAAAATCACGAATGCTGCCCAAAATCATCAAATAGAGAGTCAGTGCTCCCCAGGTCTCAAATTGTTCTAGTTGACTGGATCTGTTTCTCAAGATTTTTGAAAATGTTTTCATTCATTTAAATAAAACTATAAAATATGCACCCTTAGTCCCAGCCTTCGTCGTCATCTACTCCTAATGAGGTTTAAACTTTCCTTGATTCTTTTTCTCTCCGTCTCTTTATTAGCACCGTTAGAACCTTCAAAACTTATTCATTTGTAATTTCTGATTAACTCTTAAAATACTGTCATGCCAAGATACTGCCGTAAACTGGTTGTAGTAAAAATTTGGTGACTGACTGAGTAGGGCTTTGCCTACAGACTGTCGCAAATTCAGACATGGAGGGAGGGTTTAAACTTACTCCCACTGTTCTGTGGAAGTTAGCGGCAAAATTCTCATTGACTTCAGAGAAGCAAGACCAAGCTCTTCATGGAGACTTTAAAATGACAAGTGGCCTTTGAGACATTCATGTTTTCTTATTGATCTTAGTACCATAATGAATTCGTACCTGACCAGATTAACAAGAATTGGGGGGGGGCAATTTTAGAGCATGGATTTTGTATATCCAGTTAATTTAATGGATTCATGTTTCCAGTGTTGGTTAGCTGCGCTGGTCCCAGGATAAGGGAGAGATAAGGTAGATGCGGTTATGTATCTATTATTAAACCAACTTTTGTTGGTGATAGGTACAAACTTTCAAGCTTCACTGAGGTTATATTTCCAGACCTGAAGAAGAGCTCAATGATTCAAAAGCTTGTCCTGTGCACAAACAGCAGTTGGCCCAATAAAATATATTACCTCACCTACCTTGTATGTCTCTTTAGATTCATGAAAATTTTATTTCTGCAAAATAAATTAAATTCTGTCCATCTAACAAGGCTTGCTTGATAGCTTAATAAAAAATGCTTTGTGTGGGTGTGTAGTTTTGCTTTAAACAGATTGATCTATTGAAAGGATTTAGGAAAGCCTTCTGAAGTTGAGAAACACCTTGACTTTTAAATGATTGGGCATTATTTTACAATAATAGCAACCATAAGTTGATTTTTAAAAACAATCATGAATAAAATAATCCTAGAAGACCACAGTCTGCAAGCCTACTCTTCTTGCCCAGAAATGAAAATATGAGAAAATATTGGGGCTAATTTCTAGAGCCCTGCAAATCCGCGGATATCCGCAGATATCCTCCTCATATCCGCATCCGTGGATACAACACGGATATCCGTGGACCATTTCTTGCAGATGCAGGTTGGATACAGATCCACGTATTTGTATCCATGCAGGGCTCTACTAATTTCCACCCTTGGTTGGATTGCATAGTTTAACTGAAGTCATTGTAGTTGCACAGGTAAAACAAAGACAGAATTTGGCCTTAGGCCTAACATTGATTTCTCTTACACTGATTTTATGCCAGTTCTGATTTATACCAGCATAAATGAGATCATTCTGTCACTTCTACCTTTCTTCCCTCTGCTTTTCTTGATCAGAAAGAATTTCTGTGAATTTTTAATGAAACTAGCTGCTCCAAAGTGGACAATTAGTTTTGGTTCAAACAGACACAAATGTTTTAGACCCTAGAGCCGTGGTTCTCAACCAGTGGTATACATGCCGCCAGAGTACACAGAGGTCTGCCAAGGAATACATCAGTTCATCAAGATATATGCCTAGTTTTACAACAAACTTTTTATTTTCCATAATATGGTCCTTTTTTCTTTTCAATGTTTTCAAGAGGCAGATCAAGCATCATCATGAGAAAGAAAAAACCCACACTGACAGAACTGATTTTCCACTCCAAGTTCAAGCTCAGTTTGTTGCTGTGAATTCCAAATCTGGAATAGTCTGAGGCAGATTCTGCTCTCACTTGTGATGATGAGGTAAATCTGGAGTGACTCCTTTTACTCCAGAGGCCGTCTGCTGGGTTTCCGGTAGCAAAAATTCGAAAGAGCATCTAGCCTCACACAACAGCTTTTAAGACTAGAAATGTAAAATACTCTTTCTGGTGAGCTTTGGAGCAGTGCAGGACATCCACACATCGACTATTGTCAGATAAAATTAAACTTGTTTATATCTTCCCCTTCGAAATGCTTATCTGGCATCGAATGATTTCTGCACTCTCTATGGTAGAAGGGCTTCTCTGCAGAAATGCTGAGAAGTTACAGCATTGCAAATTAACTCTGGATAACAGAAAAAGTATAATCATTTTACTCTGATCTAGTCCATCATTCAAAGGAAGCATAGTGTCTTCTCTGTGTTGTTGCCTTAACGTGATTGTGACTAATGGCTATTCAGCTGCATTATTATGATTTGGGAAACAGTACATTTTGTCTGTGTGACATTATTTAGCTACAGATTTAAAATGTTTCACCAAAAGCCACTTAGTATGACTACTTAGCCTGCAAAGGCAATAAAATCAGTTCCCTGCTAGAATAAAGGAATTGCTGGTTTTTAAAGACAAAATCCATAACTGACAAGAAAACAAATGTAATTGTAACAAATGAAATCAAAAGAGCTCCACATTCAGAGTTCATTTTAATCCTTGTGTTTCTTCCTGATTCTCTCTTATGCTGCAAGACAATCCTGTTTGTTGACTGAAACTCCATCGCAAGCATGTCTGATACACTCATGCTAATTGGATCAAAAATAGCAATGGTGCAGTGCACATACATTGTCTATATAAGCTCTCAAAATATTGTAGAATTTGAATTATATGTAACTTAATTGTAAGCAGGGTGGCAGATCTTGTATCTTTATATCACAGAGGAATTCAGGCTGTCAGTTAGCTACAGCTGCTATACAGATATCTCTGTTACATTTGATTGACTGTGTTTTGGGTACTTGCTAATAATGAAGGTGAAAATCCCAAGTATGGCAGAGGAGAATTGTTCTTTTACAGTTTGAATGTCACTTTTTGACATGATTAGCCATTTTGAGCCTGATTTCAGCTTCTAGTTTGGTAGTGTTTGCATGTTTGGAAATGTGAACCTACTTTGCCCACACCCGCCCTGTGTGCACACACGGATCTCCATCTGTGTACAAAAAAAGGATGCAGGCATACATAGCTAGCTCTCTGAGTATGTAAAAATGGGATTGCTTATATGCAAAGTAAACATGCATTTTCACAAACGCAAATGTTCACTTAGCAGGGAGGCAAGCTAAAAATAAGATCCTTGAAGTGAGGAACAGAAGGAGTATTAAACAAAGTAAATAAGTTAGCCCTGGGTTGGTGTGTGCTCCGAGAGCTATTTTAAGGAATATTCCAAGGGCCAAATTCAAATCTGATATAGTGGGTCTTATTCTCCTGGAAATAACTGAGCCAAACTCAGCAGTGACAAAATGGTAGTGTAAGTTAAACCTCCCATATAATTTTGGCATAAAAGCTAAGTAAGTACTAAAATAATGCATCTTTGATGCACTCTTTATCAGACAGTGTGTAAAATAAGAGCAGCTTTCAGGGCAAAAGGACAGAAAATTAAGATGCCTCAAGAAAAGTAACAAGGGAATATGTATGATAAAGCAGTTCTCTCATCCCACTTTACATTTCACCTTCTCATAGCTACATTTTTTCCCCCACATTCTGCTCCCTTGGGACATATTATGGATTTATTTTGCAAGCTCCACTATCACTGGTGACCATTTTCTGACCAACTTTTAGCATGTAACTTACAACCCCATTTAAGTCACTGCTAATGTAGCACTTTTACAGCCAAAGGGAAAAAGAGTTCAAGGGGAAAACAGATAAAGTGGTTTCATTCATTCAGTGTGATGCACTATGGGGGGCTTTTTAAATTCTGATACATATTAATTTCATTCAAATCCAGCCATGTTAAGTTAGTTGGTAATGATTTTTCTCCATTGTTACTCGATTACAAGACATTTATAAACCTAATTGAATGGAAGATGAGCACAACATGCATAAAATGTGTTTTTCTGCTTCTTCACCATTACCAAGGAAGTGACTCAGTAATGATGATCAGTTTACAAAAATTAAAGGGAAACATTTTGTGATAAATTTAAGTATGACTTCAGCTATTCAGTTACCATAAACTTTATTTTTGTTTTCATTGGAACAGAAAATTAAAAACTCCTTCCGTTGTGCCTCGCATTTCTTTCTATTTCAGGTTAAAAATTGTTTTCAATGCTTTCTTAGCAAACTTAACAGACAACCAGCTAGGGCCAAGCATAATTAACGTTAATTAATTTCTGACCAACTACCATGCCAGGGCTGATGTTGCCCAATGTCCTCATGTTACACTGGGTACTATTTAAAATTACTACTTACTATTACAGTGGTGTCGGCAATATTTCCCATTCTAAATATATAAACATAGCATGGTGTGGTAGATACCAAGATTTTAACGACACCTACTGTATTGCAAAAATAATCATGAATATTTAATTCCTACAAACAGAACTAAAATTTGCAGTCCTTATTCAATGCAACTCCCATTAACGTGCAGCATTTACATCACTCGCCACTGCCATTTCTATCTAGACTGAAACATCAGCTGTTAACACAGAGGCAGTGCTACCCAAGAGTTTAGAACAGTGAAAGAAGAATTCTACGGCCAATTACCAGTGGAAAAGTGGTTTTAGTAAGGAAAATGTAGTTATATGTAAACTGATGGTGCTCTAGTCCAGGTCCAAACAGAAGCAACACGTTAGTCAGAGCCAAAAGGGCTACCCTTGCTAAAGTATAGTATATTAACCAAAAGTTCACATTCAGGTAATCACCCTATATAACCCTTTGGCGTTTTTTGGATGCTCCTAGGTTGGTTTTCTTTCCTTCAGGACCTCTCTGACCTAGACCTGTACTCCCCTTACATTCAGAGTGGTGTATAATGAGCTACATCTGTCCTAGAGAGCCAGCAGTGACTAGCATACAGGTGCTAATGCCTGCTAACACGGTGGGGGTATGTGAAAATCCTGTAGCTCTTTTAAATGACCTAAATACAAATTTTGACACTACAAATTAAAGCAATCGAATGCAAATTCAGGTGGCTTGATATTTATGGATTCTTTGTTGGATCAGAATATTGTTCATATACCCTACCCTGAAAAAGTCACCTCCAACAGTATCACTCACAGTAAACCCCTCTGCTCAGGCGTTGATTCAATACTGATTCACAAGTGTTCCTTCTATTGAGTCACCAGCACACTTTCTGAAGCATTCTGTGTTTTTCTTGAAGGTCTCCTAACTAACAACTGATCAAGGCTAGCCCTTAGTCTACGAAACCTGGCATGATCACAATCTGAGTTGTTACAGCTGAGTGGCCGTAGACACTCCTACCAGTAGGAGTCAGAGCTGACAGAAGCCAGCTGATTGCCATCGTCCTTATGGAAATATATTTCTTTTCCCCTATGGAAAGAATTTTTCTCTTTCTTGTGAAAAAAAATGTCTTTTTCTGTGATTTTCAAAGGGGTAGCAGTGTTAGTCTAGTCCAGCAAAACAAACAAGGAGTCCTGTGGCACTTTTAAAGACTGACAAATTTATTTATCACATGAGCTTTCTTGGGAGAAAATCCCACTTAGTCAGGCGCTTTGAAGATGGGGGAATTTAGAGAGTGGGAGGAAATAAATTCACGGAAGCGTAAGTCATAGGAGAAGATCACACTGTAACAGCAAATCAAAGCAGTTGTTAAGAATCAAACACTGGAAAACAGCACACTTTCCTGCCTTTATTTATCTCCCATTCTGTAAGTTCCCCACCTTCAAACTGTCTAACACAGTGGGATTTTCTCCCATGAAAGCTAATGTGATAAATATTTTTTTTAGTCTTTAAAAGTTCCACAGGACTTCTTGTTTGTTTTTCTGTGATGTACCTGAACTTCAGCTGCATCCAACACAGATCTCACACATGCTGAAACTTTGTACTCTTTTAATATAGAGTGACAAATAATGTTTCATGGATAGGTTTGACTTCCTAATCTGCTCCTACCGACTAGTCAAATATTAATGACCAGTGCTGAGAAGTACAGAGTGATTTTTCTGTTGTTCATTAAGGGCATAGATAAAAGACAGGTTACTTTTTTGTACTGCACAAAAAATGTGTAATTTCAGTTTAGAGTAATTGCTAATCATCTAAAATTGAAATGATCCTTGGTTTTGTTTTAAAGAGCATAGAAGAACAAGACGTAGAGGAAAAAAAGAAGTAGAAATGGAATATGAGACTATAGTGAAAGTGAGTGAAACATTCCCCTTCTTATCTAGTAACGCTAATGTGTTTTCATTTTACATGTCAAAACTTGAGTCAATAGGGTCCACAATTTACCAACCATTGCTTCACCTGATAACTGAACTCTGAAGATTTTTAGCCCTTTTACTATCTGATGACCACATAACATATGTTGCACAGACCATTACATTCTTTTTAGACTGGGAAAGCAATTCATGGCATCTTCACATGACTCCCCACCCCACTGTCTATCTGTGTTGATTGTGATGCTATTGCCCTACCCCTAATGCAGTGATCAAGAGATGCATGTAGCAGCATGAGTATAAAAGCTTTTCAAGCAGCCATTTCCAGGGTCCTTTTTGATCATCTGAACATCTTCTGCTCCATCACTCAGCCCACCCCACTGCAGTTTGTTGGAGCCAAAACCCTGTTCCCCAGAGACCACCCACAGAAGGCCAAATCCCTGTTTCTCATGGACTATTGGAAGGTCCTGTGTAGAAGTAAAAGGATTATGGAAAGGAGAAAGGAAGACTTGAAGTCTCTAGAGGACACACATCAGTGGGGGAAGAGATTGTAGGCAAAATAGTGAGACTGAGTGGGGAATGGAAGGCATTTGAGGGAAGGGGAGAGATTCAGAACCTCACTGAAGGCTGAAAGAAGCCTTGTTTGGAGAGGCACCAGCTGATAAGGTTGAGACAAGAATGCCAAGGCAACAGGTCATAAGGATGCAGAGAAAAGATGTAACCAGGGGATGGGATAGGTAAGGGAAATGTGACAAGTTGAACAAATTTATGGCAGTGCAGGAGCAGAATGGGGAATTAGTGGAGCCAGCAGGAGAGAGAGTGGCCTTGTCTACAATCGCCTTGTTTTTTGGCTGCAGTCAAAGGGAAGATTCACGTGCCATGTAAAATAACTAGCAATTCCCTTCGACTGCCTAATGCCTACTTACCATGGCAGCTCCACTGCACTGAGACAAAGAGAAATGCCCTCCTTTCGATTCTGTGCTATATTTTTTCAAGGGGTGGATTTACCAGGTTGACTTCCCAATTGATTGAGCGGGTCTTCACTGAGTGACTCAGCTGATCTGGAAAGAGCGAAGTGATGCAATGACTTTGCCACTCTCAGCTCTAGTCTATACTAGGGGGCTTTTCAACGGCAGTTGACCACCAGTTATGCAAGGAACATAAAATTCCTTGTGTAACTGGTGGAGACTTTGTAAGCTGCCGGTACACATCAGGGAAAAGCTGACCGCAAATCCCTTGTGGTCAGCTTTCCCCTATGCCCCCAGACCCCAGGACATCCAGGGCCAACTTTTGGGAGTGGCACAGCAAGTTCAGGCTCACTGCAAACTGCTCCCGGATTGCCAAGCTGATGGTGTGAGATTTGCTGCCATTAGTATAGATATACCCTCAGTGTAGACTTGGCCTAAGAGACAAAAGTAGGTGGGTTACTCTGGTGGAACTGAAGAAAATTGAAGAAAAGACAGATACACCCACCAGAAGTGATTAAAGTAGACTATAAGAAATAATTTATTACTTTAAATTGTTTTATGGAAGGACTGGTGTCACAATTGCCCTAACAGAATGGACAAGGGTTTGGTTGTGTGTCACAGAGCAGAGTGGATACGACTATATAGGAGGAGGAAAGCTAGAAATAACTGCTTGTAGATGTGGATGTGCATGGGATCCATCTAAGGAATGGGAATAAACAGCTTTGATTATTAATCAATCATTTTTGTTTGCTTTGTGCTGGTCTTTTACAATGGCGATGCTGCCTTTCTGAATGTTTTAGTATGTTTTGTGTCTTTCTGATGGAGATAAGAACAAGTTCTTTTGAACTGTCACTTTGAAGAGACCAACAAGGAGGAACTAAGTATTGTAACAGAGTGTAACTTCCCACTGGAGAGTTACTGTAGTAAAGGATTTCAGATAATCACTAGTTAGGCACATTTATTTGTTTGCATATGACAGTTATTTTCCATTGCCAAAGGGCCACGTGGTGGTGGTGGAGCAAAGGGTAGCAGCCTTCACGAATTGCTACTTCTCCTCCTTTTCTACAGGTAGATAAAGAAGAGGAGGGCTCAGCAGTGAAGCAATTTCTGCTGGTTGTCAGCCTGCTGCAGGGTACTCACCTCTAGCCATCCAGAGCAAAGAGAGAGCCAGACGTTACACCTGTACCGGCAAGCAGATTTTGACTTATAAGTCACAGTCTAGTGACAGGTCTGCTTCTGGGGAAGCACAAACGCCTGCTTCTTCTTGCTCAAGAGTTTTGGCAAAGCCACCGATTAGCCCATAATTCTTTAAAATGTAGGAAGTTGCAATTGATGGTTACAAATGTGTAGGGAGTGACCCCAGGCATCTATTCTTAAAGAAGGAGGTGATCACGACATGCAAGGTGATGCAAATCAGGCAGAAATCTATGGTAGAGAAGTAGGCTGATGGTGATGAGACAGAAGACTTAATTCCCTGCAATCTCCATAGCTCCCCTCAACATTTTTTAACACAAGATTCCTGTGCACCTTGAAAGTAAACTCATCTGTCTATAATTCATACTCTTTGCCATCAGAAGCTGAGGATCACATCTCATTTACCTCTAGAGTTACTCATACTCCTTTCTGGTGGGATGTCTACAATTAAAAGTCAGTAGTCATGAGGCATCTTGTTTGCTGGGATCTCTGTTTTCTATGCTGGCCAATATCATTTCATTGCTCCCCTGTGTTCCCTGTGAGTTATTTTAGCCATCTGTTCTTGGTAGTCTTACAATCAGATGATAAATGCTTTGAGGCAGGGGCTTCACTTCGCAGACTCTGAGGCTATGTCTACACTGGCAAATTAGTTCTGAATAAACCTCCTTAATCTAGACTAATTTTGCCCATGGCTACTTTAGGTTCTCCCTCATCTGAACTAAGAAATTTCTTAGTTCAGACTAAGGAGAGCTTAGTTCGAATTTGTAAGTATTGGGGGTTAGTCTGGACTTACACACTTAATTTGAACTTTAGTTCAAACTAGGCTCTGGCAAGACTCAGACTAACTCTTAGTTTGAACTTGAGGAGTTAAGCATTAGCAAGTCCAAACTAAGTTTGCCAGATGTAGACATAGCCATAGATTATAAAGATGGAAGGGATTGTCATATTTTCTATGTATAACATAGACCATAGAACTTCCCTGAATTAATTTCTGTTTTAAATATATTATATGTTCATATTGAGCCTATCAAATTGGGACCATTTTCAGGACCTAGCTAGAGATCAATCCAGAAAATACTCAGTCTGCAAGGATACCACATCCCTTTAGGAACTGCCATACTTATGATGATGGTAGCATGTTGAGGCCCTGGCCTCTATGTTCTATTGTAATTGAAATAATAAATAATGTATATGATTATTGATGCTTAAAAGATCACCTTAATTTGAGTCACATTTGTTTTCTGGTGTGTATGATCTGTCTTCTGACCACATAGATGCTACCATAGTCTTCACATATGTATACACATCATTGCATGCTTATAATCTCTTATTTTCATGGTTTTTGTTGATGTGACTTGTAAAATATGTGTTTAAAGCAGGCATTTACTGTAAACAGTGCTAAGTTCTCTTCTCTCAGCAAAACTCATAGGGCTGGTCCTTGGTTTTCGTGAGCTCTAGGTTCAACCATCGACACAGGAAACCACTGGACAAGGATTTTCATGAGTAAACTTGTTGCAACAAAGACAATGGAACTCTGAGAGCATAATAAATACCTCTGTATCCTGATAATATGCAAAAAGGACAGCAGGATGATTTACCGGAGACGGCAGCATTAACTTGACAACAGTTTGCCAGGAAGCTGATAGATCTTTGTTATTTATATGCAAATATCATGAGGATATTGATTTCTGCTTCTAGGAGATGTACTAACCTCTTTCCTGAAAAGCTGCAGGGCTAAACTAGAGCTCAGCTAGCCTTTAGAAAGTTAGAAATCATAGTGTTAACTATTGTTGCCTCTTTTGACCTGAGCAGCTAGGCAAAGTTAAGGACCCTGTGAGAGGTGCAAGTTGGAAGTAGAAAATATTGAAGTCTGGCATTTTCTTTGATGTAATCTTCATGTTCAAGGAATGTACAAAAACCCTGTTTTTCTGAAAGCAGAAGGAACAAATAGCATGAAACAACTACTTTTGCTCACAGCCCAAAAAGCATTGTTTTCAGCCTGCACCCCTGACCCAAAAACTTCTCCCCAGGTTTTTTCCAAGGTCAGCCACCATGTTTTCAGCTGTAGCTAGCTGCTTTTCTTGGCACTCTCTGTTTGTCTCTCCCTGTCTTTGTCTGTCAGCCCAGCAGCTACTTTTCTTTCTGGCTTCTGACACACAAACACACAGCACTACCCTAAGTGGTGATCAGCAAAAGCTCCTGGGTAGATTCACAGCCTCCTTTTGTCTTAAGGGGCCTTATGCTTACAGTCATGTTAATTGCAGGGTGAGTTCACACCCATCAATCTCAGCCTCATAGAAAACATTTCACCTAACACATAACACCATCCTTCCCACCACAGTTTTATCTGTTGTCCCAATGAGACCTAAAGTAGTGACACTCAGCAGCCCCATCCCTTAATGGAAAAAAATTAACACGTTCAAAATGATACAAGGAAAGGTTAGCAATTTACATATGTATGGTTTCTTTCTGTTCAGATATTTTCAAATCGCCAGTGCAAAAGAATTTTATTCCCTCCCAAATCTCATTTCTATCCCTGAGTTTCCTTTCAAGCAGCCCCTAAAGATTGTCTGTTGTTTCTGTGGAATTTGCTGGCTGAAGCAGACTCTTCCCTTGAGGAGAATTCACTCTGTAACTTTTCCCACCTCAAATCCCACAGGTACATTCTCAGATTCAGAGGTCAGCAGAACTGAAATGCTGTCCTTCTGATGTCTTCTCGGTTGGTTCTGATGGACAGTGTTGGGTTTAGTCCTGCGACCCAACTACATACCTAGGTACCACTTTGCTGATTTGGCTCAGTACTGTATAGGGTCCCTCCCAAGGTTTATCTAGTTTAGGGCTCCTACCCTTCTTTCTTCTAGATTGTGGAACCTGACCAGCACCCTCCCTTTAAAGGTTTCCCCATCTGACCTTACATCCTGCAGCTTTTTCATTTTGTCAGAGGCTATCCTCAAATTTTCCCTGGTAAAAGGTGTTAATATTTTTAGTTTTAGAATGTAGGATATACCCAATGGTTCAAATCCCTTTGTTCTTCTCCAGGAATTTGGTACAAGAGGTTTCCTGGGGTCTTTAGCTCATGCACAAACATGAGGAGCGCTAGGGTACACTCTTTGTGCTCTCATGGACTTCTGTTCTTTAAGATGTTAAAATGAATGGGATACGTTTCTGCTGGTCTGCTGGGTGATGTTCTCAAAGCTTACTCCCACCCCCGAGACCTGTTCATTCTTGCCGTCATCCCCGTCAGATTGTGGGTGTTCTGGAGTGGGGCAAGTTTGGTGGATCCTGAGAATCTCACAAACCATTGAAACGCTAGATTCAAAGATTCTCCTTTGATTTGTGTGTAAGACATCTGGGCCACAATGTTCATTCACTACTCTGCTGCTTGGTTTCTTAAGGGATAAGCCTCAGGTGATTTTGTGAAGTAGTCCAGAGCTACTAGCTTGTACTGACTGCCAGCATCTGTCTCAGTAAAGGGACCAAGGACACCACTGACGGTGCACTCCTTTGATGCACCAAGATACTGCTGTTAAGGGGCTCTCCCAGTTTTAGGGGCACTTCATTTGCAATTCAAGCCTCATATTTCCTCCACCAATTTCTGCACCCTGCCTGCATTTTACCTTATAGAAATTCTCCCTTACTGTGGCTAAGTTTTTTGTAACCCCAGAATGTCCAACAGCTTTAAGATCATGACTTCACCTGAGAACTTCTTTTTTCTTTGTATCTGGTACCAACAGCTGCTACCCGAGTTGATTACTCACTGATTTCTCCCACCTCCTAGACAATATTTCATCTGTAGATCATTAGTTTTCCCATGGTGACCAGACAGCTTTTACTGTGGCATTGTGAGAGGACACTACATTCCAGGGGGTATGTGTTTGCCAGTTAATTTTACAATCACATGCTATCCTAATATCAAGGCCCTCTCTTTGAGACCTTTGTTGTTGATGTCGAATCCATTCTTTTAGCCCCATCCCCATTATTCCAGTGGATGAAACGGGATTGCAGGCACTTCTGTAAATTGGAGGAAGAGAAGCACACCTATCTCCTTGCTTGGGTGGGATTTGTAATTAGCCTCACACCAAGGCTGTCTGAATAAGCCTGCAGCATTATCGCGCTCATGGGTGAAATCATAGCATTGCAGTTTCTCCAACCACTTGGCAAGCTATCCCTTAGGATTTCTGAATCTAAAGATCCATTGCAAAGCAGCATGTTTCATCCTGACCACAAAACTTCCTCCCATGCAAATAGTGTGGGCAATGGTCTATAGATTTAACCGCTGCTGACAGTTCCTATCAGCTGATGCAGTAATTCCTCTCAGGAGAATTGACATTTTGTTGTACAGGACTTCCACCCTTTGAAGCCTCATGTTCTCTGATGTCATACAGCTCCCCAACCATAAGCAGCAGCACCTGTGTCCTGTATGAAACGGGTTTTGGAAACAAGGATAGGCCAAGACAGGAGTGAGCACAAGGGCGCTTTTCAACTCTCAGAATGTAATATCACTCTCTGCTAACCACTGAAATGACTCCCCTGCTCACCCAAGCTACGCAGTGTTTTTTTCAATGCAGGCAAACCACAAGGGAGGCTTCTATAATAGTAGCAGAGGCATGCTGGCCAGCTCTGTACAGCCTAAGTTTCCTTTTTGTCAAAGGAAATTCCCTCCTTGCTCATTTTGTATCCAAGGTACGTTACCTCTTTTTGGACCAACCCACATTTCTCTGGGTTCAGGTTCAAACTGACAGCTTTCAGGTTCTGACAAACAATTTGTACATGTTTGAGTTCCTGCACAGATGTTTTAGCGAGTACCAGATAGGCGTAATAAACAGGATATCATCTAGGTATAATAAACAGGAGTATGCCTTGTAATCCTCTCTCCATTAGCCTCTCAAATGTGACTGGTGCATCACTCTAAATTGCCATAAGCCTTGTCCTGCTGTGAAATCACTTTTCTCTATCTATTGGATCCACTTCCACCTGCCAATAGTCATTTTCAAATGTCAGTGTGGAAAACCAGACTGAACCTTCTACAGCATTCAGGGGATCATCTGTTCATGATAGTAGACAACAATCCTTCAAAGTAATTTCATTTATTTTCTGTAGTCTCCACAGAACTGGTTCTGCCATCCTTTTTCTTAACCAGAAAAATGGGTGAGGCGTATGGGTGAGGCCCAAGCACTGGTTGAAAATTTGGTTATGGCTTTCTGATACATTTCCTTAATGTAGTGCCCCTTTCCTCATCGATACTAGAATATGAGGAGGCTGTTTAAAGGGTCAGTTTTCCCCAGCAATACAATGTACATCTTTGTTGGGCTTGGAGAACAACTCCAGATTCCTTACCAGAAAGTACTGTTGATATTCTGCTGGTCCCCATTTAAATGTGCTGTATTGCAGTGGAACAAATCCAATATAAACTCTGGGAATTCACCTTCATCCCGTTCACCCCTATAGTTTTCTTCTATAGCAGTGTTTACCAGATCTCTCACATGTCACAGTTGCAGTCCCATTTTTTACAATTGGCTGTCAGAAACACTCCACAGACTAACAGAAATCAGTTCTTGTTTCGGATCCACAAGAGTCTTAACAGCTAAGATTTCCCCAAGACCCTAGGGCTCAAAACAAATTTCAAATTCCTCAACTTGCCCTTGCTGGAATCTTACCACAGCATGTCACTTTTATTATAGTTTCTGTCCCTGGGAGCTGGACAATTTGTTCACAGCAAACCGAGTGTCTATAAAGCATTTGTCTCACGTGGACCATATCTTTATAGAGTTTCCACATACTGCATTTCTGAGACATCTTTCCTAGCATTGACTACAAATGGTTAGCCATAATGAAATGTGAGCCAGTTATTAACTCATCCTCTATTTCAGCCACCCAGATTTCTTGCTCCAGTTTCAGTACTCTTCAAACTCAGTTTTCCCAGTTTTTGGACTGGTTCCCTAGCCCCTGTCTCTGTCTCTGTTTGAGACTGATGAGGTGGTTCAGTCTGGGATCCCTAGCCTTTTTAGTGGCTGGTCTAATTGCAGTTGTGTTTGAGCCTGTGTCAACGATCTCTATAAACATCAGAGATCCTAAACAGCCAGGCTCCCTGGACTAAATAGCCAGACTCCCCATTTCCCAAACTGAGAAGGAGGCTTTTCCTAGACACTTGTGACATTCTGTCTTGGCCTGACATAAATTAAAATTTTCTCCCACAAAAGCTTGTGCAATAAATAAATTTGTTAGTCTTTAAAAGTGCCACAGGACTCCTTGTCTGTTTTGATAAATTAAAAAGAATCCTTCTTTTTGTGGCCAGTTTGGTCACAATGCCAGTATTTAGCAGAAGTTTACTTGAACTTTTGCATTTCTGCCAACATACCCGTTGCATTCCTGCATGCCAGTTGCATCTGACTTAGTGGGTTGGAGCCCATGAAAGCTTATGCCGAAGAAATTTGTTGGTCTTTAAGGTGCCACAGGACTCTAGTTTTTGCTGTCACTGAGGCTGCTTAAGTAGCAGCATGTTAGCAGTCAGGTCCTTACAACCGATGCAGCAAGCCATGCCAAGTTGCTAGCCTGAAACCAGCTGTGATATCACAGATGCTAGATTGGTGCTTCAGCGCCTGCACAAAGCAGAAGGAAGGGGACCACTGGCTGATGTGAGGTCTCCTTTACAAAGAAGCCGAGACAATTCAAAAGCTTCTCAGTGAGCCACAACAGCATGCGTATGGAAACTAAGAACTGTGAATTCGTCATGTGTATAGACCAGTGGTTCCCAACCTTGGGTCTGGGGACCCCTGGGGGTCCACCGACATGTTGCAGGAAGTCCATGGAGCAGGATTTTTTAAATAATGTTTCTCAGATGTGTCCTTAGATTTATTTGTGATGCTGGCCTCCCTTTACATTAACAGTATGTTTTTTCAGCATAGGACTTTTGCCTGAAAATCGTTTTACTGTATAATCTGGAAAGAATATGTGGAAAATGCAACATAAAAATGGAAGCTTATAGCTTCAGCAATCTGTCTTAGCATGAAACAGCAGAAAATGGTACATTGAGGGTCTCTTGTGTATCTGCACCCCCATTATCTTTTCTTTGTCATTTGAAGGCTGAAGAAACCTTTTTTGGTAGCCAAGATTCATTGGTGTTTCAGCTTAATTTTCACTGCATAATGTTAAATACAGGTCACGTCTGCAGTGTAGCAATTAATGGATAGCCTAAAGTCTTATTATTTCAAACTAATTGATGTGTAAGAAATTTTAAATAACATAAGACTGATAGGAAATTTTAGGAATGATTTCTGTAACTAGTTCACACTTATCCTATCACTGTTGTATAAAGTAGTAAAATAGGTCGTAATTATTAGTTGTAATATTGCATGCCTTTTTTCTACATTTCTAAGTACACATTCATGGATGGGTCAGCAAAGATGAAGTTGCATACGTCATAGTTTAAAAAAGGGGAGGAGTTAAATTTTACAGTCACACTCAATGGAGCTCTTCCCAAAGAAAAAGATAACTATCTGGTATCCTAAATAAAACTATGTGATCTGGGCATATTTTTAACAGTGCTGTTGCCCAACCAACCAATGTTTTAAACTTTCTCAAGTACCATGATTATGGCAGGTGTTTTTTTCCCCCCAGTATCAAACTTGTGTCCAAATAGATTGCAATCCGCATTGCCATTCCAGAATACCTTCTGAAGTTGCATGAATTGAAAGAGCCTTTTCATGTGCTTGGGAGATGTCAAGTGCAATAACAATTTAAAAAAGCAATATCAGAGGTCTAACAAAATAAGTGTCTTTTTAGACAAACATTCTTGCCATTTGAAAAAAAAAGGTGGGGTATAATGGAAGGCACAGGAGCTGGTCAGAAAAAAAAATGAAGGGCTTTAAAGGTACAGAGTGAAGAATGGAAATTAGGTCAAATAGAAAACAAAGGAAGTTCTTAGGGACGCCATTGTACTCTCCTGTCATATTTCTTGGGCAAAGGGAACAGAAAACAAAGAGAAACTCCATGAAGTTCACCTTACATCAAGCCTCACACTTCCCTGGAGTAAACATGACACACTTCAGCAGGAATATGCCAGCTTGTTCTCAGGAACCGAATCCAAAATCCATTGAAGCCACTGGACTTTCATTGACTTCAGTAGGTTTGGATCAGGCCCCAGCTGAGAATTTGTTGTAGAGATGACTGGATGACCATGGAGGATGGTGGCTTCTAAACTGCCTGAATCATTGGGCCCTGTGCAGAAAGAAAGTTCCAGTGAATGGAGGGTTTCCCTGTACTACAGCCTGGCAGATATTCTGCCTCCCTTTGTATCCATGCTGCCCTTGCCAGCTTGCTGGGCCTCATCTGCTCTCCACATCCATAAAGAGGTGGAGCAAAAGGCTATAATGCCGTGTCCAACAGCAGTAATTTCTCCTCCACATTCTAATAGAAAGTCTGCCCGTCAGGGAAGGAAATATTCTGTACCAAGCAACTGCTCCTCTTCTCTGTTCCTTCCCTGACACACCTTTTATCCATTCATCCTCCTTGGTTGCAGAACACTGGCCACACAGATTGAGGGCCTCCAGAGACCCCAGCAGTGGGAAGGGAAGTCATTCCTTGCATCTGCTTCTCCCCCTTCTGTTCCTTTTGGGCTTTTCCACCTCTTTTTTATGCTTCTTTGTCCATCACCATGAATAATAGCTTGGAGAATCTAGAGAGCCCTATATTTACCTCCCCTAAATAATGGGGATTTGGGGGTGCATGTTATCTCTCCTGCTCCTTAGGTCCGAATTTACAACTTTAGTGTTTACTAGAAGCTAAAAGATCTGCTTGGCGAAAAGCATGCTTTCTGGTTTTCCTTGATAATATAACCATTAAGCCCTAAAATAAATAAATAAATAAATTACAGGAAACATGCACAGCCCTTCAACTCCAGACATATGTCTGCTTCAGATCACATCCTGAAGGGATAGTATTTAGCCTGATCATTTTGGGGTCATCCTGATATATTTGGATCTACCCTCTCTCTTCTAGTTTTTGTCTCCTCAGGAAAGAAAATACAAGCTCTCACTTGCTCTTAAACAGTTGCAATTCAGCACCTCCTGTGAGAATAACTTGCAAACTAAAGTAAGCTGCTTGCAGTCAAAGCATGCCTCAGTTAAAGAATCTGCCTTCTTTTTCTATACATGGACTCTCTTTGCTCTTGTTCATAGTCCCCCTTGTCAGCTCTCTCCCTCTCTTTCTCTCTGTCATTCCAGCATTCTCTACCTTTAAACCAGGAACTCTTATTAATAATTAGTATTAAATATGGATTAATTAATCATTAATTGCTTTTTGTGGTGGTAGCATCCAAACACAAGCAGGGTCCCATCCTATTGGGTACAGTATAAACATACAATAGAGAACGTACAAACAAAGAACAGGCCTAACAGCTGACAATGGAATGGGCTGATGGAAGAGAAAGATATGCCATGGGGATAACTTTCAGCTTCCCATTTTAATATATATCCCTGTTGTTTTTTGACCACTGTGGTGTCATCATGTTGTGCTAAGCTGGGGCTGGCCAGGGCACCTCTTCCTATACGGGACTGGTGGGCCACTACTGCGGAGGGTAGCCTCATGCAAATACTGATATTGCAGCAGCCATGGCCACTCAGGTGAGTGGATTTAGTCACCTTCAAAGATGAGGGCACCAAATCCAGATGTAATATAAGTGCTTGGCAATTCACCTCAAGTCTGTGGAATCATGCATGCTTATTCCTGGTTTGAGTATGTAATGACTTCGCTGTGGTTTCCACCAAGGAAACATAATGAGCTGAGGGTGTGATCGCCTCTTACATTACTTGAGCTAGCTCTCATTGAGTCAACGTGCTAAAAATAACAATACAGCTGGGATCATGTGGGTGGTAGCAAGCAGCAACCTCAAGTATATAATAAGGGGGTTCATGCAGATTCATACTTAGCATGGCTAGTTTATGCGTCTGACTGTTCTACTGTGGCTACGCTACTATTTTTAACATACTAGCTTGAGAAGAGCTAGTGCACCTATATCTATCTAGGCTAGGGATCATACCTCCAACTCCAAGTGTAGACATAACTCAAGTGGTCCACATCTAGACCTAGTGCAGGCTGAAGGAAGCAGATCCAATAAGTTTGCCTGAGCTGCAACCCACTTCATCAGATGCATGAAGTGGAAACTAGTGTATCCAGGCATGGCCAAACTGTGGCTCAGGAGCCAGGTGCGGCTCTTGAATGAAAAAGTGTGGCTTGTGAAAGAAGGCACAAGAAAAGCAGCCCCAGCCTAGGTGTTTTAAATCTCTCGCCCTGAGCATGCTCAGAGGAGAGACCCAGCCTGTGTCTAGCCACCGGAGCAGCCAGGTAAGGGGACCCTGGGGAGGGTGGATCGGCCCGGGGAAGCCAGCATCAGAACCTGGGGATTAGGGAGGGGGTCAGGGGACGGCAAGGAGAAGCAGTGACATGGTCAGGACAGTGGGGAGAAGTAATTTTTTACTGTATAGGTAGCCCTAGTTTTCATGATAACGTTAAATAATTATTAGAATTTGACATTAGTAGGATCAATATTTGCCCTCTTTTACAAAAAAAATTAAAGTGTGCAATGAATATTAAACTTAGAAATTTTGGAAAAGGTAAAATATGGCTACACACCTCAGTGTGGCTCTCGAAGGTTTAATAATCAACTTGTGTGGCGCTTGAGGTCCATAAATTTGGCCACACATGAATATACTTGCAAGGGTGAAGAACATTATGATGGGGATGGCAAGTGCTAACAAAGTCAGTTCAGTTAGGGTAGATGAGGCCCATTCACAACACTTGACCAGCAGATGAGAATGTGTGAACAGAGACAATTACTTTTTGTAATGTGATAACCATTCTAAGTCTGTTCAGACCCAGTCTGATTGTGTCAAGTGTGCATACAAATTCCAACTCTGCAGTTTCATGCTGAAGTCTGTTTCTGAAGTTCTTTTGTTGAAGTGTGGCAACTTTCAAGTCTGCTACAGTGTGTCCAGGAAAACTGAAGTGCTCTCCTACTGATGTATGGATGTTACCATTCTTTATATCTGATTTGTGTCCATTTATTCATATGCATAGGGACACTCTGGCTTGGCCAGTGTACACAGCAGAGGGGCATTGCTGGCACATGATGGTATATATCACAATAGTAGATGTACAGGTGAACAAGATCCTGATGGTGTGGCTGATGCAGTTAGGACCAGTGGTGGTGTCGTTGGAGTCAATGTGGAAGAGTTGGCAACAGGGTTTGTTTCAGGGATAGGTTCCTGAGTTAGTGATCTTGTTGTATGGTGTACAGTTGCTGCTATTTGTTTCAGGTTAGAATCATCTTCTAGGATAGTTTGTAGATTCTTAATGGTACGTTGTAGAGATTTTACCTGGGGTCTGTAGGTAACGGCTAGTGGTGTTCTGTTGTTTTCTTTGCTGGGTCTGTCCTGTAGTAGGTGACTTCTGGCTGCCCACCTAGCTCTGTCAATTTGTTTCTTCACTTCCCCAGTTGGGTAATGTAATTTTAAGAATGTTTGAAAGAGATCCTGTAGATGTTTGTCACTGTCCAAGGGATCAGAACAAATGCAGTTGATTCTGAAGGCTTGACTGTAGATGGTGGATTGTGTAATGGCTTCAGCGTGGAAGCTGGAGTCATGAAGGTATATATAATGATCAGTTGGTTTTCTGTACAGGGTGGTGGTAATGTGATCATTCCTTATTTGTATTGTACTGTCCAGGAAGTGGATTTGTTGTGTGGACTGGTCCAAGCCAAGTTTGATGGTGGGGTGGAAATTGTTGAAATCTGGGTGGGATTCTTCAAGAGTCTCTTTCCTTTGGGTCCAGATGATGAAAATGTCATCATTGTAGCATAGGTAAAAGAGAGGTACTTGGTGACAAGATCTGAGGAAGCGATGTTCTAGCTGGCACACTATGGGGCCATGTGGGCACTCATAGCTGTTCCACTAACTTGATGGTATAAGTAGTCTCCAAATCTGAAGTAATTGTGGGTTGTGTCATCATCACACGCTGTGCCATGTCATCATCAGGGAAAGTGTTCCTGATGGATTGTAGTCCATCTTTATGTAGAATACTGGTGTAGAGAGCTTCTACATCTATAGTGGCTAGGATGATGATTTCTGGAAGATCACTTATGGATTGTAATTTTCTCAGGATGTCCGTGGTGTCTTGAAGGTAGTTAGGAGTGCTGGTGGTGCAGAGCCTAAGGAGAGAGTCCATATAGACTGACAATCTTTCTGAGAGTGCCATTGCCAGAGATGATGGGGTTTGTGGATCTTGGGTAGCAGATAGAATACCCCTGGTCAATGCTCTTGGATTGCATCCATGCAGATCTGTTCCTTTGTTTCTTTAAGGGATTTCTTAAGGAGTTTTGTCATTTTTTGCCAGTATTAGAACATTTTTGCCAGGCAATTTTCCAGAGGAGCAGCCCATCCCACTCAGAAGAGATTCCCTAGGCACTCCTGTGATGTAAGTAATACGGGTGATGCTAACATGTGCTACAATTCTTACGTGATACCCATGTAAGTTAAGGTACTCCTGCTTCTTCCAGGGTCACTGAAAAGTATTGTAGTTTAGCTCACTCTTTTTATCTTCCAAATCCACCAGGATTGAAGTGTTCTAGTGGGATTTGTTTCAGAAAGAATAATTCCCTTTCAAAAGCTAACAGCACTGAACCAGAAGAATTTAGGTTAATGTAATGAAATTACCATATTCCTTTCATGCTAAATAATGCTTTTTTTTTTTTTGTTCTAAATCAGCTTTATGAAATCTTTTAGAAAGGAATGGATTGTCATGCTTTTATTTAAAACCATTTTAAATGCTCGGTATAATTTACATTTGTTGTTCACAATCAATCTAGAATTGTATTGCTTACCTGACAAAAGCAGAAGGGAGAATGACATTATGCATCATCCCTTTTGCCTGTACGGTGCCTAACTAAAATATTCAGAGGCTTTTCCAAGAAAAATTAGAAGTCTAGATGTTGGATTTTTATCTCACTTATGGTGATGTCAATCAGAAAAGACTCCACTCTGCTTGGTAGCAGGACACCAGTGTTAAACAGATAAGCTGACATTAGCATCAGACTCTAAAAGTTGGGAAGGAAAGTCTAAGGGCTGAGAAAATAAAAGGGGCACAACCACTGTGACTGGGAAGTGAGCCCACCATAGTAGCATTCTCCACACACTGTGGAAAGACCTCTTTTGACATAAGATTTAGTTTGTAGAGAGACCTGCCATAGGGAGGACAAGCTTGTATTTTAAACACTCAGGGCAGCTCTACACCTTGGTGGGATTTCAGTAGCAGTCAAAGGGAGATACACAAAATACCTTGTGTATCTCTCTTCAACTGCTTGCCGCCTACATACCGCAGTGTCTTCATTGCACTGAGTCAATGGGAAATGCCCTCCTTTTGACTCAGAGCTACTCCAGTTGCCAGGGTGGTCTGTGGCGATCAGCTGAGAAGGTCTTCACAGACTCAGTCAGTTGATTGAGAAGATTGATCTGATCAAAGCAAATTTACCATCCTCAGTGAAGACTAACCCTCAGCCTCTGGCTATAACTCCTGCTTCCTATGCAGCCTCTCTCAGGTGTTGAGAGGATGAAGATCCCAGGACTCTGCATGGTTTAGTAAAGTGAAGGGAGGCTACTGTAATTGTAGGCGGGAGTGAATGAAGTCCAAGCCTTTTCTGTTCATTAAACTCAACATCATAACTTGACAAAAACTACACCACTGAAATGTGCAGAGGTCAAAAGAGGAAAGTTCTGCCTTTGGTGGGAGGACAAGGGAAATCTAGAGTCAGTTCATCTGCCTCCAGTCAATGTTAAAACTCCCACTCTCCTCAGCAGGAGCAGTTAGGCCAATGCTGAGTGCTTTTGAACACCTTACCCTCAGGTCATATCAAGAAATATAAGTAAATGTGGTACACAATATTTGTTTTACTACTTGCTTTATATCTAGCGCATAACAACACTGAAATCTAAAGCCTGAATCCCGCAAAGACTTCCACGCTGGCAGGCCTGTATGTCTAAGCAGAGTCCTAATGATATTAGTGCGCCTTTGTGAAAATCTAAAATTCAGCCCACTCCTTGCAGGAATTGGCTCTATGATAGCATATCAAAAAATTTACCTTAACAGAGGTCCCCACTGCTACCGCAGCAAAAGGAGACCAAAACCCAATCTGCTTAGGAAGAGCTTGGCTAAAATAGGCTTTGCCACGTGTCCAGAAAGCCAGCAAGCTTTGACTGTAAAAGACCAAGAGCGGTACAAATTCCATTCCAACAAAGCGCTGCAGTCTAGCCCCTATGACAACCAACATAAGTAGAGCCATCTTGAGCACACAAGTGGATTTCATCTGTGAGGTGAAACAAGGCAGTCTAAGATCTAAACTAAAAAAAGGCTTTGTAGATTAAAATTTACCAGTAGCATTGCAGCATGAATTAATTAAGGCAGTGCAGTTTGCAGTGCATGTGGGGAAAACATACCCTAAGTGAAGCACCAGTGATTAGTGAAGAGTCGCATGCTACACTAGCTAATGGGACTTAATGGTCTTCAGATCCCAAGCAGGATTCATTATGGCAGTTCAGCCCGAAGGTAACCAAAGCATACACAGAAATCTGCATAGTGGAAACTAATCACTCTTGTCATTACCGCTTCAGAAGCAATGATCCACGCACCTCCTCCAAGTGGGTTCCTGGGTTGCGAAGTGTAGAAACAAAAGACTGACATAGGCCTCTCAGCAAAAGAGTCAGAGTTACTTTTCTGATTTTCTTGGATTGCTTCTTGGGTAGTTTCAAGCCGAAGTTCAAACTCAGTCAGACTCTAGGAAAGCCAGGCAACCAAATAAACCTGAGCCAATTGTGTTTTAGCCAAATTCCAGTTTGGGTGATTACATTCTAAGCACTCCAAAAAATTAAAATCTCCCCGTACTTTTAACTAGTGAAGATAGCATACTGGCACATGGTATACTGCCTATTTAACTTAATTTATTTATATCAGTTTATCAGCACCTGTCCAACACGCTAGATGCTCTACAGTTTTTGAAACTGAGTTTAATACAAAATTGTAAAATTCCATAGTACAAATAGGGTGACATTTTCATAAGTGCCTAGGTAATGTAGGGACCTAAATCCCATTTTCCAAAATAATATAGGCACTTAGGGCTAGATTCTCAAAAGTATTTAGACTCTTATCTTCTCTTTTAGCTCCTAATTTGCACAGATTTCAAAATTTCATTGTTGGTCAATGGGATTTGGGTCCTGATGTTGCTAAATCAGTGATGAAAATGAGATTGAGGTTAAGTGGAGAAAAAAAATGTTACTTTATCAAAAAGTTTTCCTAGTTTACAAAGATTAAAATAATCTTTTGACTCTACCGAATTTAGGATAGACAGTAACACTGAGAGGCAGAAGAGAGTAGTAGGTTGAAAGGACACATGGAGCTGTTAATTCTTTTCTTGTGCTACTAAGTCAAGAGAATAAATCAAGAAGCAGCACTAGAATCACACCACCACATAACACTCTGTAGAAAATCTATTTGTTAACATGATTAATATTTCAACATAAAAGAGATACATTGCCCTGTTCTTTCTAGCTGATTGGAGCATTTGCTTATCCTTGTAATCCTCATGTGAACATTGAGATGGTTTATATCATGGTGTCAGATACCACGTTGACCAGTATACTGGGGTTAGGTTCCAAACAGAGTTTCTCATTTGCCTACTCTGAGCAAAAACCATGGATTGCCTAATAAAGAGCCACAGATAAATAGAACCCTCTAGTGAGATCAATACAAAATCTCTGATTACATTGAATAAAAAACCAGGATTGTCTTGTTAGAGAGTGAATTTGAAAACTCTTCAGAAC
Source organism: Podocnemis expansa (assembly GCA_007922195.1). NCBI lineage: Eukaryota > Metazoa > Chordata > Testudines > Podocnemididae > Podocnemis > Podocnemis expansa. Next base: position 2,914,818 of record ML682004.1, read on the forward strand.
ACCCTCTTTTGTTGCACAGGATTACAGAAGTGCAACTACTTTAGAAGATTTTCAGAGACGCTTCCCTGGCTTTGATCTTTGGTCACAGAGAAGTCATTTTCTGGTCCCAAACCACTCCTTTTTAACAATCTATTAACCAGATGTCTGCTCAGTAATTTGCAGAGCAGACTTCTGAAAGAAGCTCAGAGCTGCAGTGTCTCCTTTGGGTGAGTGCAAGTGTTGTCACACATCAGGGCTCATCTTGCCACTGAGTAGGGAAGACATCAAAGACAGGGTTTTATCGTGGGATTGCCATTGAAGTCAACTATAGCTGAGCACTAAAATCCCATGCAGTTCCCCAGCAATAACAGGCACAAAAATTACGCCAAGCATATACTGTCTTTGCTGTCCCATCACCACCGGTGGGACAATACTCACAGGTGCAAAACCTTCAGTTCTTGAGGCTGGACTGTAAGCATACATCCACACGCTCCCACCCACCCACATCCTGCTGCAGCTAGTCTCAGAGCCTAGATCTGCAAACTTGTCCTGGTGCAAAAATGCTAAAAATAGGAGTGTAGATGTTCCTGCTTGGGCAGGAGCTCAGGCTCTGAAACCTGGGAAGGTGGGTGGAGCTCAGAGCTGGGACTGGTTTTAGACCCATTGCATGAGCCCAAGCCTGTAGATCCAGGCTCCGAGGCCTGCTGCCATGATTTGGGTGGGGTTTTTTTGTGCAGTGAGAGCTCTTGTTACTGGAGAGGATGCCTAAAGGTTCTGGCTGCTGAGGAGAGTAAACAGCTGATCAGAACGGCCCAATGGAAGGAAGTGGCCTGCCTCCACCAGATCTCAACCCTTTCTAACGCATCGAGGGAACCCACAGTGGTACTGATGGGGACTTGTGGTGACACCACACAAAGATCTGAAAAACACTGTTTAATTGCAATCTGATACCTTGCAAGGAGTCCACAAGCGGTGCCTCATAGCATTTTATACTTTCATAAGATCATGACACTGACTGCTCTGTAAAGTGCATTAAGATTTAAAGTTGGAAAGACTTTATATAAGAACAAGATATTATTTTTGTTACTTCTTTGTATTGCCTATTATGTCCTGTCATTTCCAGCCTCCAGAGAAGAGTATCCCAGGCTTTATGATCTTCCTACTTCTCTCCTCCAAAAATAACCCTACTTTCCCCCGGCAGGACAGCGAAACCTTTAGGCAGCAGACACTTTATACCTGACCCCACGGATCCCACGGCACCAAGAGACGTTCACTTCAGCAGCAGGCAGGCAGAACAGCTTTCAGACTGCAGTGACCTGCAGTAGGCAAGGGACTTGAAATATTTCTGGAGTACATCCGTTCTGTCGTAATCTCCAGATGTGATCTTGAGAATGGGTTTCCAAGGGACTGCTAAGCACTTTTGAACAGATAGTTAAAATAACGATACCCTTTAGAAGGGTTCTGTTGTCTGATAGTCAGCTCTCTAGTGAGGGGGCATGCTGGAAGCTTCATGGGAGTGAATAAATAGCCAGCATTAGAAGGCAATGGAGAAATCACTTTCTTATTCTTTAATATAGTGTAGAAAGTGCCTGCTACTTCACAGAATAACTAAATCAGAGTTTATACTGCAGCCTCTGTTAAGCTATGTCACTGGAGTTACTCATCCTGGACCCACACCAGGGAAGCAGAGATAAGAATGTGGTAATAGAGGTAGATGCCAGTCGAGTTTGTCTGGATTTATTCAAGTAAAATAGAGAAGACTGGGCAGAGAACTTTCTCGTGTTTCATGCTGGTGTAAAAAGTAAAACCTTGCTCAGAGTCGTCATGCATATTCAAGGAGAGGAATTGTTTTCCTTTTATACCAATTCAAATGATCTCTGTTTATTTATATCATGAGATGCATAGGTCATCTAATTACAGAGTTATCAAAAAAATCACAAATAGCTTAAGAAAGCATTCTACCTACAAAAGAAAACAATTGCAAGGACCCGAAATATTCATCAGAAAGAAGAGTGGTTCCAGATATACCACTTAAAAGGCACCAAGAGGGACTTTGCCTGATAATTAACAGAGGAAATGTTACAGAAATAGAAAATGAAGAGACTATTTTTAAAAGTTCCCATATATTTTAATGTAATCCATCTTTCTGAAGACAGTGCAAGGGATTTGAAATGTGTGAATATAGTCACTAGTGAGCTGAGGTTCCTGAATCTCTAGACAATACCCAGATTGCTGTAACAAAAAGTTTTTACCGTGGCTCTCCTACAAAGATACGTATTTCTACTGTAGCTATCGTCTTGGATCTACATATCTGTTAATAGGCTAATGCATTTCACCAGTCACACTTATTAATCGGTCCTTGAAGCAGGTCACAGTTTGCTGAACAAATAAGGGGCAAAGTTCCTTCACCAAACTACAATTTGAGTCTTAGTTAAGGGCCTGATTTACTTTACAAATCCTTGAATGTAATGGGAGTTGCACTAGCAGCAAATAAAATGGATGGGCAAGAAGCAGCACCCATTGGTCTGTTAATAACCTGGATAAAACTAAGTCCCAGGCCTTTTCTGTCAAGCAGCCTCCAGCTGCAGATTGTGAGTTCAGTATTAATCTGTCTGGATGGCAGGTGCAACTGCCATATACTTGGGAAGCATCAAAGACAGTACCAGGCCTAGAGGATGTTGGCTTTCTTGGTACCGACGTTATTAGGATGGAGGATAAACGAATTACAAAGCATGTTTATTAAAGAATGCTGATACGCTGCCAGGAATCAGGTGGCCATCAAAAGCTTCAGTGTTGATAGAGTGCCATGGAAGAACATAAATTGGACCGCATTAGTGACCTAACTAGAAATTTGTCTATGGGGAACTGGATCTGCAAGGAGAACACATCCCTTTGGGATATGCCATGATGCAGATGACAATGACATAAAGCTCCAGGTTACTGTATCCCCACCTAAACACTGAGACTGCTATAATACACATGCTTTCACCAAGTATCTCTTTAAATACATATATTTAATATACCCTCACCTTGGGTCTGGGAGATCTGTAGAGGGACAAGGGTCATCTGTGCTTGCCTATCACAATTTTCTCCCTCCAGCTCCTTGATAACTACTGCTGGATGTATGTTGCCCAGCTGATGCCCCCGGACCCCTTTGTCTGGTTCCACATCATCGAGGGAGGAAGTGAGTCGGTTAATGCTGACAGAACAGGTCTTGAGTGAGCACGTAGGGCCTGCGGGATTGTGGGATATGATGCTCGGGTACCTGTGTCTCTTCAGCCTCTCCCCATTCTGGACTCTGTTCTCACTGCCCATAGCATTGTTGTGTCAAGTCCTGCAGAGGGGACTCAGCAGTGTCAAGGGGAATGGGGAGAAGAACAGTACCATGGGCTATATTTACACTACAGAGCTCAAGGGAAGTTGATTTGATAAGGTCGACTTAAAGTTGACCTTATTAAGTTGATTTAGTGTGGCCCCATTTGCTTAAGTAGACTTTATAAAGTTGACTTTAAATGGGTCCCCTTGCTTAAGTCAACCTTATAAAGTCAAATTAAAAGGCCCTATTGAACTAAGTAGACTTTATTAAGTCAACTTTAATGGGTACATTGTGTTAAGTCAACTTAATAAAGTCAACTTAACCCTTAAAGTTTTATTAAGTCAACTTAAGCAAGTGCTTAAGTCAACTTAATGAACTCCAAATGTATTGAGGGAGTTGCTTAAGTCGACTTAAGCCCCTCATGTACATAGCCCTTGAGAGGAACATCTTTGCTGTGACCAACAGGCTACTGTTTGGTGATGGGAATAGAATAGCCCTTTATCAAACAAACAAAAACAAACAAACAAAAAAAACCCTCTTGTTTCTTCAAATTAAAAAAGAAAAAATTGCTGCCTACTGATCACTTGATTCCCTAAGTTCTGCTCAATTTCACTGTCACTGGTCTTGAGCCTCCATCTGCTCTTTACAGTTCTCACTACTTAGATATTCTTTAATTCCATACCCTTCTAGAATGGCTCTCTAATTAAGTAAGCTCTGAAAATTAAAAGCAGCAGAACAGCAGCACATTTGCTTTCTGTCTTCTTTACCAGGAAGTCCTGCATGCACTATTTTGGAAGCTCAATGGAGGTCTCTGACACTGTGCATATTTGTTGTTTGATGCAATCATCAAAGCCCCAATCCAATACTCAAAACCATCTTTGGGCACGTATGTCAAACATTTGCATGCATGCGAACGAATATGTGAAGCTGGCTCAGAGACGTGTGTGGGAGAGAAATAAAAAGTGGTTTCAGGCACAATATTTCTGTTACAGCCATATGCTTTTCCTGATCCACAGCTTTATCAGCTCCTGGTGTTGAGGAAACAAACAGTTGTTCCTAGTGGAATGTGAAAATGGAAATGTAAACATAAAACATTCAGAAGTTATTACTGATTTATTGTGCCCACTTTTATTAATAATCCCAGTGCAGTCCCACTTTCATAAATAATCAATACAATGAGTGCTAGATCACTAGCGTTAAAAATGGATGCAGTTTATCCCACACAAGGCGTGGAAGAAATTAACTTAATTGCTTCATGCATCAGTCAAGCAAAAAGCAGATAGAATTAAATATTATGTTGATTACTAGCTAGCACCCACAATTATTCTGGATGCACAGCAATTTTAGATACAAGTTTTCAAAACATTTGCGTTTAGGGCTGCATTTTCCATGCTCGGCTCCTGCCAGAAGGGGAACTTTTTCTATTCTTTTTAAATAACATCCCTTCAGTTATTTTGAGTTCAAAAAAGCTGAGGAAAAAAAAACATTTAAAAAAATACAGGAGCTGGAAGAGTTCCCAGCTCTGCACAGAGGAGGGGAGGCACTGCATAGGATAACTGCCTTCTAGATCAGTGGTTCTCCGTCTTTTGTAAGTCATGACACACTTGGTGGCATATTGCGACCCTACGGGACACGTTAGCCCCCATCTCTCCTGCAGGTCATATCCAGTCATCTCCCCGGCTCTCCATGACACACTTACCACTATGGTGACGCAGTGACATGCCCCAACACAGTGGTTGAGAGCTATTGTTCCAGATTGTGTTTTCCCAAGGCCTGGATCAGGTGGAGGGCACATTTTCAAGACCAGCCCTTTAGAACAACTCTGGATGTGTGAGGGAACAAGATCACTGCAAGCCACTTTCACAACCCAAGTTCCTTGGTGTCAGTTCAAAGGTGCAGCTCATAGTAGCCTCACTGCTCAAGGTAATGACCCTAAAGGTATTACAACAGCAGGGCACGAGCCACACTTGGTGGCTTTCCTGCCATTTGCCCTTTTCCGTGACTAAGACCCTTATGTCAGGATGGGGTGGATTATGACCTAGTACGTGGATCTGCCACCCGGGATTGTTTCACACAGCCAGTTAAGCCGGCTTTGTGAATCCTTCACATTGGTAGACTTGCACAAAGCAGCCATGATAGTGACTAGGTCCTGGTCCACAAATGCCTGTTGGAATTTTCTCTGAGCCAAGGTGCCCCAAAGATGTTACGATGGGGGCGCAGGATTTTCTTACATTTCTGTTGTCACAGACTCCAGCTATGCCACACAGTTTCTCTGAGTTCTGAAAGTGGGGCTAGTATTTAGCCTTCCACTTACTAAAACAGGGCACGTCTTCACTGACAGCAGTAAAATTGCCACTGTCAGCCTAATGTTCTGGGTACAATTAGCAGCGACTATGTACTCACTGCTGCACTCCCAGAAGCCAGCACTGGAAGTCCTGGCCCCCAGAAGGCACAGAGGAAAGCCAACCAGATGCCATTTGTGATCACCTTCTCCGAGCGTGTCCCAGTGACTTAGAAGGTCGCCAGCAGTTACTCAAGGCGTTTTACATGCCTTGCATAAATACCAGTCAACGGCTGCTGAAAAGCTCTGTAAGTGTAGACTAGGACACAGTGTCAACTTCAGTAGACTCCTGTTCTTCCAGCACTGAAGGTCTTGGATTTTATTCCCAGTGCTGTCTGTGTGGAGTACAGAGGATGACCACGTGTGTCTCTGCATACAGTTACAGATTGGTTACTGTGTTCTTAGTCGGATGTCATGATTTTCTTTTATACTTTGTAGTCCTGTGAACTAAAGGGAATTATTATGTGATGATCTAATTTCTGTAATTTATTAGTCTGGGCATTTCTTTCACGCTACCTGAAATGAAAAACAGTTTCATGAGCCAGAGCAGGAGGGATAAATTGAGTTTCAGGTCCTGAGAACTGACAGGCAGTCTGTATTCTGCTCTTAAACTCAGTAACAAGATTACTCTGAGTACTATGAATTTGACCTTATTTAACACAGGGGAGATTCAACTTTTTTTTTTTAAACCCATTCTACAGCCCTCCTGGTCACTTGTGCTGAGAGCACACTGGAGCTTTTCACGTGGTCTTGTTATTTTTGTTGGTGGTGGAAGCCGAAGTTCATTAGATCATGTTGAAAGTATGCAGAAGTCTAGAGGGGTTAGTCAAACTAAGTTTGAAAACACAGTTTCTGCTTCTATGGTTGGTAGGTTTCTTGATCCCAGCTGGATTTTTTTTTTTTAATTTATGATGACTTCTTAGCATGTGTTACATTTTGGCAAGTTTAAAACTAACCTTTGGGCATACATAACATAGAAGTTATAAACTATATAAATCATAGTTTTCATTTTCTTTCCTTCAGTGCTTTTTTCTTGCTTTAAGCTGAATGACCTATGTTAGCTTTCATTCCAATGTTCCCAGGCAGTGCTGGTCAGAACTTTTTTTCCCTACTCCATAACCTTTTCAAACTATGTTTTCCAAGAGGACTTTGAAACACTTTTGTTTTGCTGCTGAGGTCTGACAGATTGACTGCTGGCTAGCTATCAGGCACTCATGAGTTCTAACCCTAGTGATGGCATGAATTTGGTGGGCGAGCTTAAATTAGTTACTTACTCTTTGTCTTTAAAGTAGGGCTAACGCTTACAATCACGTGCCTCACAAAGCTGATGTGAGAGTGAACTAATGGTTTGTAAATTTCAAGCACTGATAAGTAAAAATAAAATAGAATAAGGATGTTTTTAAATCAGAAGATAAGGATATGTGGTCATGACCTGCAATTTGGATTTCAACCTAGACCACACGAAGAAGTCAGAACAGTGTCACTCACTGCTAAGTCAAATTGATGGCATATAGTTCTAGGAATTATCCTGGTGAACTTTTGTGGCCTGTGTTAAACAAGAGGTCAGACTAGATGATCATAATTGTCCCTTCTGGCCATGGTATCTGGGAAGGCAGGAGCAACACTGTCAGATATAGAGCTCAGAATGATAAATCTGTCAAGGATGTGGCAAGGGCAATATCTACACTAGAGGGCTCAGTTAAGTTGACTTAACAAGATTGACTGTAAGTCAACTTAACAAAGTTGACTTAAAAGTTAAGTCGATTTAACAAAGTCTACTTAAAGACTATGTCCACAATGGAGGGCTCTGTTAAGTCGACTATTAAGTCAACTTAACAAAGCCTACAGTGTAGATGACCCTACCTATAACACATGAAGTCAACTTAATAAAGTCAACTTTAAGGGCTGGAGTTAAGTTGACTTAAGCAAGTGCTTAAGTCAACTTAATAAAAGCCCAGTGTGGAGATGGCTTTCCTTAAGTCAACTGAAGGGAGGTTAAGTGAACTTAAGGCTCCAGTATAGACATACCCAAAGATTTATAATTTCATATATCATGCTTTGGGACTCTCCTCTATAGACCAATTCCATTATCCACAGGAAGCTTTCATTGTAGATATTGATGTGGTGTACAACGTGTAATATTTGTTTGTAGCCAGATTATGTTGAAAACCTGCATTCTGTACCTCTCGGTGCTGTTTATAGAAATGTGTTGATTCCTGTTTCTTAATTCAGGTTACTAATATTCCAGTGTGTGTGTCCTAGCACCAGAAGCACAGCAGTAGGAATGGATTTTAATATGTATTAATAACTTCCATGTACTGAGTTAATCTCTGAGTTAAGAGTAACTGGAGCAAGTATTAACAGCTGCACAGCCCTGAAAATTCCTATAAAACAAGGCACTTAAGAAATGACTGGTTAATACAAACAAGGAGTTCTTTGGCACTTTTAAAGACTCACAAATTTATTTGTCACATGAGCTTTCATGGGAGAAAATGCCTCTTCAGCAGATACTTTGAAGATGGGGAACTTACAGAACAGGAGGAAGATAAACACAGGGAAATTTAAGTCATAGGGTCAGGTCGGATGGTTACAGCAAATCAGTGCAGTAGTTTAGATTCAAACAGATTGACATTGGCAGTCTTGCCAATGATTGACTTACTTCTGGGGAATCTCAGCTTCTTATTGGGAAGAATCCTTGAGCTGTTTGTGGCCTGAAAACTCTAGTGGTTTCAGAAATCTTCCAATTGCTGTGACACCAATCAGTCAGATTTTAGACGTAGCTATGGAAAATGCACTGGTTGCATTAGTCAGTGATCTCCTCAAGATGGATGGATATAAAGTGTGCATGCTGCTTCTTTTATATCTACCAGGCCTTTCATAGTACTGACTGCATGGATCAGCTGACGTACCTGAGCCCCCTGGAAGGACTGATTGGAGGGTTTTGGCTTTTTTTCCCCCCATAAGAAAGATCAGTGGATAGTATTGGCCAGCTGCTTTTCTGACAGATTCAAAAGGGGCAGCCATGCTAGTCTAGTAAGCAAAAGAAGCAAGGAGTCTTGTGGCACTTAAAGACTAACGCTATGTCCACACATACATTGTTATTTTGAAATAAGTTATTTCGAAATGAGTTATTTTGAAATAAAGTCCTTATTTTGAAATAAGTTCATTCGAATTAAGGAAATGTTAATTTGAATTAAGGGAAAGCCTGCTATTGAAACGGCTGTTATTTCAAAATGGTTATTTCGAAATAAGGCCGTTTGGACATGTTGTTTCGAAACAGTTGTTTCAAAACAATGGTGTTGTTTTGAAACAACATGTCCAAATGGCGTTGCCATTTTGAAATGAATGGGGTTTAAGCTGTTTCGAAATGACGGTTCTTATTTTGAAATGCCAGAGCCCATCATTTCAAAATAAGAAAACGTCATGTGGACCTCATCTTTTTTATTTTGAAATAACCAGTGTTATTTTGAAATAAAAGAGACATGTGGACATACCCTAACAGATTTATTTATCACATGAGCTTTTGTGGGAGAAAATTGCACTTTGACAGACACTTTGAAGAGCTTCTGACAGAGGGTTCCTTTATGTGGCTTACCACATAGATATATTTCATCATCTCAGCTGTGTCGAATAATGAGATCTAATGAGGAGACTTGGACGGACACCCAGATCTACTATTTTGTTACATTGATCTTGGTCGATAGAGTTGAACAAATGATCCAAACATTGTTTGAAACTGTCAACTGAATGAGGGCTAGACATAGATAAGATAAAAAGAATAGTAGCAGCCTGGAGGAAACAACCAATAGAGCTGGCACCCTGGACTGAGGGAGGGCATCTGCCACCTGCTGCATAGCTTTTGTAATTTAGTGCTTTCGTTGGATCTTCATCTGCTCCTAAATAACCAGCTATGGTTGAGAGCACTTTTGGCATATGGTGAAAAGTGATTGTCTTTTTTCTCTATGATGTGGCCCTTTCTGCAGATATTCCTGCCTTTGGTCACTTGAGAGTAGGATACTCTAGTGCATTCCACACCATGCTACTGCACTGAGACCATTCTGAAATGCAAACTAAGGATTCAGCATTCCAGCTGTTGAGCAGCATGTCCGGCAGAGAGCATAGTACAACATTTCTCTGCAGTCCTCACTGGCTGTCAATAAGTTTCCAAGTGTCAGTCTGTAACTACTGCTATTATTTCTTATGTATTTGTCTCAGGTAGAGCCATGCTCTTCTAGGTGATCTCAGAGAGAAGGTAGGGAGAAGGAGCTCAAGAAACAAGACGAGATGGCAATACATAAAAGAAGAGTGATCAAAGTGGTAACTCTCAATGTCATGGCTGAATAGGACTGATGCCAATACGTAATTGAAATCCGGGCTATATAAGCTATGCCAATTTACCGCGTAGAATTGTCACTAGTTGTCAGTAATACAGATTGAAAGTAGGCAACATGGCTGTCAACAAGGCTAGAGGAGAAGGGTACCATAATCAAAATGGGAGATGAAAGCAAGAACAAGCATTTTAGCAGCAGGGATAGGAAAAAATAGGACAGATCCTAGCTACTAAGGAGAAAGAAACTAAAGGATTTGGCCATTCTTCTAGGTGTAGTAGGGCAAGAGAGAGGAAGGAGTTAGAGATGGATTCAAGCTGAAAAGTGGCAGGGTTGAGTAACAGGGAGGAAGTTGGTCTTGTCAACAGCGACAAAGAAGTGGAGGAGGTCTAGGAGTGAAGATGAGGTCAGTTTGGGTCATGGCAAGCTTAAACTGAAGGTGAGACATACAAGAGGAAGTGTCAGAGAGACAGACTAATATGTTGGATGTAATGGAGGCACGTTGAAGGCAGAGAGGTAAATTTGCAAGATGTTGCCACAGCATGGTGATTGAACCTAAGTAAGGAGGAGATGAAGACACCCAAAGAAGGAATGTGGGACAAGAAGAAAAAGTGACCTACAGTCTTGTGGGAGAGAAGAAGTAGACACACCAGAAGACACACTGAGGGCACAGTCAGATGATAGAAGGAGAGGACAAAGTCAAGGAAAATACGGCTGCACAAAGAGAATGAAACGACTGTGAAAAGCTGCAAAGAGGTCAAAATGAAGATAGAGGCTCTGACATTGAGGTTGAACAAAATTGTTGATTGTTGAGCAACTTCAGTGTGTTGAAGGGGTTCAGGATTGAATTGGATATTGAGAACTCAGCAACCTGTAAATCCCCTAAATACAAAACATGGCGTGAGATGTGATTGCCTGAGACCCCTGAAAAGCACTACATTTACAGAAGTGCTTAAGTGAGAGCTGCTCCAGTTAGAAAGTATGGGGGTGGATGCTGTCTGTAAGGGGGTCCTTTATTTTCAACTCACTGTCTACACTTTTGTGTTAGTCAGATTTGGACAAGCTGCAATGCCCAGCTTTTTCTCCAGTTTAAGTCTATATGCACTGTTGTTTTTAATTCATGTGGAACGTGCAGATCCTAGAACGGGCACTGAAAAACAGGGAATCCAGATAAATAATGAAAGAAGTCCCAAAGCCTTCTGAAGGCAGAGAACCAGATTTTGATCACTCTCCCTGCTGTGTGCCCTTTACAGTCTGTAATAAAACAGCATTTTCCTCCGCTCACATCCAAGATACGTACTGTATTAGTCAGAGACTATAACTCACCCACGATCAGTTGGCTGCCTAACCATATATAATCTGAGGAATTTATTTTTCTCTCTCCGCTCCAGTAGACAAATTTTCCGAGTTTTTCCTAATGTTTCTCTAACCAAGATAAACTGGCAAAAGTTACAATATTGTTTCCCCTGACAAAATGTTTGTGATTTGAAGCTATCAAACATTCACAGGACCAGACCCTCTAAGTAAATGTGAATTAAGGCGCTGCTCCTTCAAAGATGTTTGCATGTGTTTAACTGCAAATAAGTGAGTGGTCTTCTTGAAGCCAATGGGATTCAGAGAGCCATTCTTCTGTAATGACAGAGCACTGGACTGGGACCTGGGAACGTGGGTTCTGTTGCCAGCTCTGCTGCTGGGTGACTTTGGGCATGTCCCATAAGCTTAGCTCCACAAAGAGAATTAGGCACCTAAAGACCAGTGTTCAGTGATAACCACTGGCCATTTTTAGGTTACTTCATACAGGGTATGGAAAGCTCTGGTTTCCCTCTTTGCCTGGCGATAGGATGGGATCTGAACAGGGGTCTCCCACCTCAGGGGTGAGTGGCTGAAGCATTTCAAGATGGGACATTCTGATGTGGAACTTTCTCAGCCTCTCCTGTTAAAGTCGTTCCACTTCGGATGAGTAATTAAGGATGCCTTGGGGTCTTGTTCATCTGCCTTTTCCTCATCAGGCGGTGGGAGCGGCTGAAGAGGGGTCTCCCATATGCAACAAGAGTTCCACTAATGAAAGGCTGTAAGAGCAGCCTTCTCCCCCCATCTGATCTCTGTGCGAGAAATGACATAGGCTCCTGTTTCCAGGAAAGGTTTCCCAGCTATGGATCACAAGGGAAACTACACTGACTTACGTGAAAGAAGCAAGGATTAGCACACACCCCTCTCACCAGGATCTCATGTGGGCTATTTTAAGTGGCTCCTTGATAGCTTTTGTGGATCCCATTTGCAAGCATCTCTCTCCCCATGCATTGTATAGGGAACTCAGGCACCCAACCCAGGGTTTGTGGATTCCAGTGATTTTCAAGGTGCCTAAATCTCTTTCTGGCTCTGAACTTTATTTTTTTTTTTGTGCTTCAGTTTTCCCATATGTAGAATGGGGTTAATAATACTGAGCTCCAGTGTAAAGCACTTTGAGATCTACTGATGAAAAGTGCTATGTAAGAGCTAGTCGTTATTATTAACTGTTCACAAAAGTAAAAGTAAGCACGTGCATGTTTTCAGGATATTGATGCCTAAGAATGTGGCTTAACAGAAAAGGAATATATAAAAATGTTTACATACTCTTTCAGCTTATGCATGATAATTAATAGATGCATGATAAATAATTATTGGGTGCAGCATGTATGTAGTTTCCAAAGCTAAAATCTGAAAATTATAACCACCTCATGTAATAACAACAAATGGGAATGAGTTTGTAAGTTTTACAACCACACACAGTTTTTAGTGCCCCCATGTTGTAGGTTACTGCTCACATCAGAAATGATTTAAGACCATTTTTGTTTTGTTTCTGTTCCAGTTACAAGTCGAACTTGATCAGGAATATCAAGACAAATTCAAAAGGCTGCCCCTGGAAATTCTGGAGTTTGTACAGGACGCAATGAAAGGGAAAATCAGTGAAGATGGAGACCACAGTTCTGTCCCTTCCTCCCTGACATCTGACAGTGGGAAACTGAACCATAAACCTCTGCAAAATGAAGGGGAAACAGAAGAAAATAATCCAGAAAAAGTGTTTGATACTCCTTTTTAACTACCCCTACCAGCCCACAGGCAACCATTCTTGTGCCCGGGCATGCCATTTCCACGCTGCCCATCCTTCTGAATGCAGAAGGCATCTGTATGGAAGTGCACATTTTAAACAGAAACATTTTATAGAATTCTTGTGCAAAGGTCTTCATTCTCATTCTTCCATTTATTATTATACTCAAGTTTAGTGTGGTCATAGTAGGGAATGAATGTGTCAATACTCCCCCCCCCCCAGTTTACAATGGGTAGTTTTCAGGCCATGTGCACTGTTAAGATAGTTTAACGAAGACCGGTCTATTGTACAGAGACAAAGGTGCACAGATTTCCTTTTAAAGTGCCAGCACAAAGTGTCCCAAGCTCATACAGCTCTTACAGAATTGTATGGCAATGCTTAATGATTTTAGTTTCCGACTTACTAACTGCACCTTGACGGTTGTATCGTCATTTTACATTTGCACTGAAACGTGAGATTTTTTTTTTTTTTTAAGCTTTGCAAGCACTGGTGGCTTGCTGCCTTGATATTATGTTTATCATGTGGAGAAAAATATATTTGCTGCTGAAAAAAATCTTTAGTTGGAACTGTGGCGAATAGAGGAAGTTTAAACCAAGAGATGGACTTAATCTGTGTAGATAAAGAGTGTATGTTGTACATTTGTGTGAGTGCATCTGTGTCTGAGCATATACATATACACACACATCTACAGTATATACACAAATGGCATGTATGTATTTGCAGTCAATCTGATCTCAAGGCAAAATGAAATTTGTTTCAGGGATGCGTGAGTAGAAAACCTTTATAGATCATAACTTCTGGGTTACATTGATATTAAATAAACTTTAAATCATAAGATTCTTTTTGTGGAGTTGGTGTTGTAAATTGAAGTATGTTTAGAAAATAAATTTGATATATATTTTGCAGATTTGAAGGTATTGATTTTAAGTATCACTTTAAGCTTACTGAATTTGATAGGGTTATAAAAAACGTTTAGGACTACAGGATTTAAAATTTTATGAGCTTTTTCCATAATTTTTAAGACTGCAGTTCAATTTTACTAAGGTTTAAAGTTTAAAAGCAAGTTTAAAAATCCAGCCACTATTATATAAAACATCTATTACTCCATTTATCCATACTCTGACATAAGAACAATCCAAGATTATGTACTGTACAATATGCATGAGTGAAATATACTGCATATTTTCAGAAATCTGAATAAAAATAATTAGAAAGAGTTTCTGAAAATCAGAATATTTGAAAAGGGAAAGATAAATATTCTCTGGCATCCCTAAAGAGGATATGGAGTATGAAAATATATAAGGCCTAATTCTCATTTATGTTAAGGACACATTATACTTCTCTGATTACATAAAGGAGACTTAAAGTGGGCATAAATATAATTTAAGGCCCCTTTAAAGTGCCAGAGCAGCCAGGCCCTTCGTGTAAATGAGAAACAAGCTCAAAATGCATCAGTTTTCCTACCTGGGCCTCAGTCCCGCAAGCACTCACATGGGTAATTTTATACACATGAATAATCCTATTGGATTCAATAAAATTACTCTGTGGGGAATAATGCTTGCATAATGTCTAATAGTAGCATAGCAAAGCATTTTAATAAATAATAACATTTAAGTTACTTTACTTGCTTTCCCTCAGGATTTTAGTACATTTAAGTAACTTATTTTATTTAAATTTAAGCAATAAATACAGATCAAGCTTCAGTTTTGAGTTAACTACTATATGTGTATATAGATATAAGTTCAAATCTTAGAAAACAAACAGTATTTTGATGTTTCTTTTTTAAACTAAAAGCAGGCAGAAAGAAAATTGCACATTCTTCGAGGATCATATTTTGGATTAAACTATTCTGACTGATGATGATGAAACTAATCTAATGACCATAAATCTCAAAAGTCTGACTTTGATTTTAGAAAAATCATTCTACTTTTGCACTTTGAAGATTTACATCAATCATTCGATAAAAACCTAGAATGAAAAAATTTAATGCTGCATTTTATACACTAAAAATTACATAGGTTGTCTAAATTATACAAAGGATGTACTAATAGCAGTATTCACAAGATACTGAAGACTATTTCATTAAAGTAATTGTTGCCTTAGGGTAAAAATGATGACTCCATTGAAGTTCACGGAAAAGCTTCCACGGACTTTAAGGTAACCAGTGCTTCACCACTAGTCTTCAAACAGACTTGGGCAAATACGAACTAGCCTTTTATTTGTATTTTAAAAAGTTAATGGTTGGACTGAGTATGTTATCAGTTGTAGTCATTTTACACTCTGTTTGTATTTGACCATTTACTGTACTCACATTTTTTATATCTGTACAGTGCTACTTTTTGCAGTTGTAGGGTAGTGTGTAATACTGTACATCTTACATTGTTCAGATTATTGAAGTGAGACAGATATCATTTAATATTAATATTACTTGAACTAAATAAGGTAATGAAAAAAGGGTCTTTATGATGTGCAAGTCTTGTGCCTTTTATGTATTTGCCTTGTTATGTGTTGAATGTGCGGAAATGCTGTACTGTGGACCTTTCTGTTGTATAGAATAGAACTCTATATATTAAACTAGATTGTGTGCTTCAGATATCTTTACACTACTGAGAATAGATTGGTTTGGGCAGTATACGCAGAATTTTAAAAGTTCTAATGAAATGCCAGACATTTGAGATTTAACATGTTCATAATTATGTTCATTAATGCTCATGTATTAATGATTATTATTATTATGTATTCATTAAAAGATAACTAAAGGGACATTGCTTGCCTTCCTTTGAAATCAGTGTTGCTCTTGTACATTGTATTAATAGTATGTGTGATTGATTGGACTTTGGTGATTTGCTTTCAAAAAAAAACATGACAAATATTTCAGTTAACATGTACATATTTTTGTTTCTCAATCTGATTGTTTCAGATGCATAATTCACATTTTTGTAAGAATTCTATGCAATTTTGTGGCATGATGTTTCTTCCATTTGTAATTTCATGTGCTTTCATCACAGATCCAAAGGACAAATAAAAATTTTGTTAACACAAAACTGTTGCTATTTTTGCTTATTACTGGCTCAAAGAACTGACTTCCAACTCTGAAGCTCTTCAGTGACTAGAAGGGTAGTGACATGATAGTGAATCTTCCCTGCATGTTCTCAGTGCTATCTTTACAGAGCAGAGAAAAGACAATTGCACACACCAGAAATATTGAGTTCTAAAGCAGCAAAGCACATGAAAGAAAATCTGTTTCTTAATTGACTTGTGTGACAGGCTTCTACAGAACAGTTATTACAGAAGTTATTGGTTTATTCTTCAGTTTGGACATGTGTTTGTGTATGTGTTTTCCTTCAATTAATTCAAAAAACATTTCACATACAAATTAAATAAGACTAGACTCCCTTTTTTCTGCCCATCACTGTTTGGGAAATTACATTAAAATGTATACCTTAAATATTCATTTGCAAGAGCTAGCCCTAAGAGCTTTGAGAAGAGAGCCCATTAACATGGTGTTCATCCTTCTCTTCATATTTATTTACCCTTGAATTTACTATACAGAAAAAAAAACCTGGGCGAAGAGATAAGATGGGTTTATTAATTCATTTTACCATGGGCCATATATCCTCTTAAAATAGTCTCCCAAGGCAACTTGGTACAAATTGCCAGCTAGCAAATATGAAGCAAACAAGGTTGGGATAGAGGGCAGACATAAAATTATGTGAGAAGAGCAATAAGATGGGGAAAGTAGTGACTCTGGAATTGACAAAACAGAATCAGACCAAGGCAGTGAAAACACAGGACTGAGAGCAGCAAAGAAGAGAGAGAAATAAATAGAAGATAATGAAAGAAGTAAGTGACGGAACAGGACAGGCGAAGAGCAAGCAATATGACAAGCTTGCAAATGGCGCCCAGCGTGAAGAAATTCAGGGAGAACGAGATCATAAAGTAACCTTTGTTTGATGGAGGCAGTGTCAAGCGGGAGAGGAGAGAGCTCTAAGAGTGGTGAGGTGCTGGCAGAAAGGCACAGAAGCGGGATGGGAAGGCACAAAGACCTACTAAGGCATTTCCAGCAGCTGGAACAAGGATCCTAGTGGAAGGAAGGGGAGCATGGAGGATGCGAATAAAGGTTAGTGAGGATAGTACCAGATGGGTGGGAATGAAACTATGAGAGCGAATTTCAGGAAGACCAGTGAGAGAAAAAGAATGAGCTGGGAAGCAGTACCTCAGCTTGGCAATAAAGGACTAAGGAGTGTTGGTCTGGAAAATAATGATGCATAGTGAGGAGGAAGGAGGGAGAGAAGCCGATGAAGAGGAAAGCACAAGTAATAGGCAGAAGACAAACACACTAAGCCTGATGGGAAAAGTCCAAGAGGTCGCAGGAGGGAGCAGAAAATAATATTCTGTTGCACAGGGGTCCATTGAGGTGGAATTCTCATGGGCCGTTGAGTAGCCTGCTAAAGAGCTTGTTCGTCGTGGTTAGGTGGGTTCATCTGGCTGCTGGGGAAAAGGAGGTAGCACTCTTGTGGACTCTTCGAAGGCCTGCTGGGAGGCTGACCAGGAGAAAGAGACAGTGGCTGCTTAGGCCAGGCAGGCTGCCCTGGTGAGACCCCAAAGAAAAAGTGTCACCAAGCCAGCATGCTGGCATGGAGCTGCTGTCACTGTGAAAGCCCCCCCCCCTCTCTCTTTGCAAGCTGGAAACACCCCTTGCCCCCCCACTGATCCCTATAGACTGACCCCAGAGAATTACTTCTAGTTTGGGGACCTGCCGATAGTCATATCCCTTTTAAGTCCCTTAGCCTTGTGGGAGGAAGATGCAGGGAGGATTCACACAAATGGACACACGACTAGCTACACAGCCATGCGTTCAAACCAGAACCACGGGTAGCCAGTGCCTTTTGACATCACAGTAATGTAATCACAAGGGAGACTAAAAGCAGCCATTTTCCTTCAAGACTTAGCCGGGGATCCAATCCTGCAAATGGATCCTCTCTGATGGGGAGACGCAAGCTGTTAACTATTGGGCTGTCCCTAAAGAACCCAGCCAGCAGTTGGAAAGCAGAATACTCTGGCTCTGAAACCAAGAGCAAGAGCAAGTTTTTAACCAGCAAAGCTTAGGATTTCCAGCCGGGCGTTAGTCTGTACAGAAAACATCTGACTGCCAAATGAGCCTGCTGCCCTCTGAGAGACTGATGGGATCTCCTGAAAAGAAAATAAGGGTTGAGAGTCGAACACTGCAGCTCTCTCCTTTGCATACTGGACGCTGCGAGGGAGGGGGCAATTGAACCTTGGAGAGCACCTATGGTTTGCGAAAGACTCGCCTATAAAGAGTGCCAGCCTATGGTAAGAGACATTAGTAAACAAAAGGTAGTTAGCAAAAGAAATGCACCTGCAACATGGCTGTGTCTATTCTTCACCCCTTTTGCCGAATCTCTGTGTGAGGGAATATCGCAAGGCAATCAGTCGCTGGAGCCACAGGCAACTCACTCTAACTGGCACTTCCCTTCACCCTGCACTAGCCCAGTGTGTGCACCAAAAGGGCGTATTAGTCAATGCTGCTTAAAGGCCCATGGCCCTCCTCTTCCACACGTTGCGACAGCCAATATGGCTCAAAAAGGGCAGGTGCGTCATGGGAGCTAATGGTGGCCTGGAAACCGTGCTATGCTGCCAATGCCATGGAGAGGCTGAGAGGGTTGCAGATGGATAAAGCCCATCAGGGACCCTGGACCTGCTGGTCTGGGGGCAGTTTAATTCTCATGGGTTTTTACAGGGGGTGCGAGTGCAGTGGATCCATAACATTCTTGCTCAGAAAGCAGGCTGAGGAGCCCAAATGTAGCAGCAAAATTAGTCTCATCTGACTTATGGTGAGCCTTGAACTGGTGTACAAAGAAAAGCAGACTGAGCCGCAGGGCATCTCAAAGGACTAATTGCACAGACAGTGTCTTGTGACAAGTTTATAACCCCAGAACAGTACTGACAGACGGCCAACATGGAATGCTGTGTGGGATAAAAGGCCCGGGTCCATGGCTAGCTGGGACATGATGACCCTATTCAGGTATGTATGGTTTTGCAGACAAGCCTTTACCTCTTACCAGACTAGTGAACTTGGCGCTCTGCCACTGAGCATACGCTGCACAAATCGTCAAAGAGCGCGTGTTGAATGGATGGTGATGGCATTCGGCCACAAGGTAAGATATGTCTTACATTTGCAAGCTGGATGTGTTCAGGGCCAACATTCTCACTCTACTTGGCTGATGATGAGCTGGGGAGACGTAACTCTGTCACTGGGTGACATGCAGCATGTGGATGAAACTATAGAAAATCATATGGAGGGAGGGAGTAGAGACCCACTCATACCCTTGCCCTGGACATTTTCAGCTCTCAGCTTCTCTGTGGTGAATCAGCCAGGCTTTAGTGCCTCAAACCACTGAAATCTGCTAGTATGTTATAATAGTGTCACTTCTTCAAGGTCATTACTGAAAGTGAGAGGCTGGGGAAGAAGAATCAGGTCATTCTTCTTCGAGTGCTGCTCCTGTCCATTCCTTAGTAGGTGTCTGCACGCCCCGTGCACGGCACGCCGGAAATTTTTCCCCTAGAGTACCCGTAGGGTCGGCCGTGGTGCCCCCTGGAGTGGCGCCGCCGCCACTGCCTATATAGCCACGAGCCGACCCGCCCCTCCTCAGTTCCTTCTTACCGCCCTGTCGGTCGCTGGAACATTCCCTGGCTTCGTGCTGCTTTGCACGTGGCTGCGTTATTCGGAGTACCCGAATCTTTTGTTGTTTATAGTTAGTTAGTGTTAGTTAGTTAGTTGTTAGTTGTTCGTGTTGGATACTTCGCCCGCCCCGGGCTCGGGGTCGGGCCATGCCGGGCTTTAAAACTTGCGGGCGTTGCAAGAAGCCCATGCCCATGGACGATCCGCATGGTGATTGCCTTTTGTGCTTGGGCGAGGCCCATCTCACCGAGAGGTGTAAAATCTGTCGTGGCTTCAAGCCAAGGACCCAAAAGGACAGGGTACAACGCCTGAAGCTGCACCTCATGGAGGAGGCTCTTCGGCCGGTCCCCGGCGATTCGGGGTCCAGCACGGCACCGTCGGTGCGCAGTGCACCGGCCTCCTCGGCACCGTCTGCGGCACCGAAGCCGGGCCGCACTAAGACGGCAGCAGCGTCTCGGCGCCGTTCCTCCTCCCCGGTGCCGACTAAGAGGAAGCGGGAGGAGACGTCCCCGCACCGTGCCCCGGTGCGGCAGGGAGACGGCCAGAGCCATGCTGGCCAGCCGGTCTCTGTATCCCCAGCGTCGTCTCGTGACCCTTCAGAGGCACGTTTTAGCCCGGGTTCCACGTCTTCGCCGACTCGAGACATTTTGGAGGAGGCCTTGGCTCTGCCAACTACGCCGGAGGCTTTCGCCGCAGCGCAGGCGCTTGCGGCACCTTCGGCCCCGTCGGCACCGTCGTCGACCTCGGCACCGCGTCCGGCACCATCCCGAGGGAAGCCGGCTCTTCTACTGAGTCGGCGCCGCAGTCCGGCACCGTCCCGGGAACACCGGCACCGCTCACCGGCACCGGCACCGCCCCGGGAGCACCGGCACCGCTCACCGGCACCGGCACCGGTCGTCGCAGCGGCGGGAGCTCCTCCTGTCCGATCCCCCCAGCGGCACCGAGAGTCTCCACCTCGCCGTCCACGAGAGAGCCGGCACCGGTCCCCGGTACCGTCGGCGGCACCGCCATGGTCCCCGCACTCCTCCTCATGTTCAGCGCCAGAGTCGGTGCTGGACCGCCCCCAGCAGGTTGCAGGGCCTGTTCCTCAGTCGGCACCGGCGGTTCCGCCCCCTCAGTGGCCCGGCTGGCAGTGGCCCTTCTGGACTCCCTGGGCCGTCCACGCATCTCGAGTGGGCGCTGTGCCCTCCGCTCGCTCGCAGGTTCGACTCCCTCCATCAGCTGCGCTGGGCGCTCCTCCCCCTGTCGGTACCGGGGAGTTGTCGGAGGTTGAGTCCTTGCGGGGCGAGGCGGACAGGGAGAGTTTCACTACGGGGGCCCGTAGTGTAACTTCTGGGACTCAGTCCAAGGACCCTGAGTTCGAGGAATCCTCCTCTTCGCCCCCCGATGAAGCGGTGGCGGGAGCCAAGCCCCTAGCGATCCTGGACGATTCTAGGGTCCACCAGGAGCTCCTTCGTCGGGTGGCAACCGGCCTGAACCTACCGGCCGAGGACATTATTGAGGACGCGGACCCTATGGTCGACATTTTGCTCCCAGAGACCCCAGGCCGCGTGGCTCTGCCTTTTATTAAAACTGTGCATAGCACCACCAAGGCGCTTTGGCATACCCCGGCCTCGATTCCCCCTACGGCCAAACGCGCTGAGCGCAAATACTTTGTTCCCTCTAAGGGCTACGAACATTTTTATTCTCATCCTGCCCCTAATTCCTTGGTGGTTGCGGCGGCGAATGAGCGAGAGCGACAGGGTCGACCAGGGTCCACCCCTAAGTCCAAGGACTCAAAAAAAACTGGACCTCTTCGGCCGCAAGGTCTACTCTACTGGGGGGTTGGAGCTGAGGATAGCAAACCAACAAGCTATCCTCAGCCGTTATGTCTTTAACGCCTGGTCCGCCATGGAGCGTTTTAGTGAAAACTTGGAGCAGGACTCCAGGGCGGCCTTCTCCGCGTCCATTCAGGAGGGCAAGGTGGTGTCTAAGGCCCTCCTGCAATCTGCTTTGGACGCAGCCGATGCTGCCGCTCGTTCCATGGCTACGGGGGTCACTATGAGGCGCTCTGCTTGGCTGCAAGCGTCTGGGTTGCCCCTGGAGGTCCAACACACTATCCAGGACCTGCCTTTTGAGGGGCCTGATCTGTTTCCCCCCCCAAACTGACACTCGTCTCCAGACGTTAAAAGATTCACGGGCGCTGGTTAAGTCCTTGGGTCTTCACACTCCGGCGAGCCAGAGGAAGCCGTTTAAGCCAGCGCCTCCTCCTTCGCGTCCCTACTTCCGCCGCCAGGACGAGGACCGGCGAAGGGGTAGAGGGCCACGTCGGCCGGCTAGCCGTCACCCTAGTGGACAAGGTCCCTCGCGCCCATCGGGGGGTGCAAAGAAGTCCTTTTGAAAATCAGCTCGGGGGAGACGTACCAATCACCCAGGATCCAAACACCCTTGTTTTTTACAACAGACTGTCCCATTATGCGCCCCGTTGGCGCCTGATTACGAAAGACCGCTGGGTTCTCAGGACGGTTCAGGAGGGCTACTCCCTCCAATTTTCTTCATTACCCCCCTCGGCCCCTCCTATGCCTCGTGGTGTCCTGCGGGACCAGGCCCACCGGCGTGCCCTACAAGAGGAGGTGCGGGTCCTACTCCAAAAAGGAGCAGTCGAGGAAGTCCCACCGTCCTGCAGGGGCAAGGGGTTTTATTCCCGTTACTTCCTTGTCCCCAAGGCCAAAGGGGGCCTGAGGCCCATACTGGACTTGCGCCGGCTCAACCGGTTCCTGCGCAAAATCCGGTTCAGGATGGTCTCCCTCGCCTCCATTGTTCCCTCTCTGGATCCGGGCGATTGGTACGCCGCCCTCGATTTACAAGACGCGTACTTCCACATCGCGATTCATCCGCGACACAGGAAGTTTCTGCGTTTCGTGGTGGGGCATGCCCACCTACAGTTCACCGTCCTCCCCTTCGGACTCTCCGCCGCTCCGAGAGTCTTCACAAAGTGCCTAGCGGTCGTGGCGGCTCACCTCCGAAAGCAAGGAGTCGCGCTCTTCCCATACCTCGACGACTGGTTGATCGTGGGGAGATCGCGGCAGGAGGTCTTCGCCCACCTAAGCGTGACCCGGTCCCTGTTCACTCGCTTGGGCCTGCTAATAAATGTTCAAAAGTCGACTCTATCTCCTGCCCAACGGATAGAGTTCATAGGGGCGGTCCTCGATTCCACATCAGCGCGGGCAAGCCTCCCAGCCAGCCGCTTCCAGACGATAAAGCAGACAATAGACTTGCTGGTGCGGTTTCCTCGGGTATCGGCCCGTGAGTGCCTTCGCGTATTGGGTCTCATGGCCGCTTGCACGTTTGTGGTTCCCTTCGCCCGTCTGCGAATGCGGCCCTTCCAGTTGTGGCTTGCGACAGTGTTCCGCCCGGGGCGGGACAATCTGGACGCCATGCTATCCGTGCCACCGGTGGTGCTCGAGTCCCTGAGTTGGTGGACGCGTACCCCCAACTTGTGCTCCGGAGTCCCGTTCCGTTCCCCTCAGGCTTCCCTGCGCCTGACTACGGATGCATCCGATGTCGGCTGGGGCGCTCATCTTGGAGCTCTCCGAACTCAGGGCATGTGGGAAACAGCAGACTTGCCCCTGCACATCAATGTGAAGGAGCTGAGGGCGATCCGGCTTGCTTGCCGGGTATTTCGGGACCAACTCCGGGGTCGGTCGGTATCGGTTCATACCGACAATACCACTGCAATGTACTACATAAACAAGCAAGGTGGTACTCGCTCACCCCTCCTTTGTCGGGAGGCCATGCGGCTCTGGGAGTTTTGCATTCGCCACGAGATCCGACCGGTGGCGTCGTATATTCCCGGCCTCCGGAACTGCTTAGCGGACAACCTCAGCCGGAGGTTTCTCACACACGAGTGGTCCCTTCACCCGGAAGTGACGGATTCGATCTTCCGGAGGTGGGGTTATCCCCTTCTGGATCTTTTCGCCACTCGGGTCAACACAAAGTGCCGGAGTTTCTGCTCCTTTCGGGGTCGCAGCCCCGGCTCCATAGGGGACGCCTTCGAGATCCACTGGGGCGGCCGGGGTCTCCTGTACGCCTTTCCTCCGACCCCGCTGGTGGCCAAGGTGCTGTACAAACTGAAGGAGGACAAGGCGCTGGTCGTCTTGGTCGCTCCCGCCTGGCCCAGGCAACATTGGTTTACGACCCTGGTGCGGTGGTCCCAGCGCCGGCCGATTCCGCTTCCGCTCAGACCGGACTTATTGTCCCAGGACGGCGGGAGCCTGCTTCATCCCAACCTGGAAGCCCTGCATCTCCACGCGTGGTGCCTCCGTGGCTGACGGGTGCTGAGCTGCTATGCTCCTCCCCGGTGCGGACAGTATTGTGTGGTAGCAGGAAGCCCACCACAAGGTCCACGTACGTTGCAAAGTGGCTCCGGTTTGCGCGCTGGGCTTCGGAGCAAGGAGAGGACCCAGAGCTGGTCTCGGTTCACCGCCTCCTGGACTACTTGTGGCATTTGAAGTCAGAGGGTCTGGCGTTGTCCTCCTTGAGGGTGCACCTAGCGGCGATTGCGGCCTTTCGCTGCGCCCCCGGGGGTGCCTCCTTGTTCACGGTTCCCCTGGTCAAGCGTTTCCTGGTGGGTCTTTCTAAACTGTACCCAACTATTAAGGCACCCACAGCCCAATGGGACCTGAATACAGTCCTTGTTAAACTCACTGGGGCCCCCTTCGAACCACTGGCGACCTGCTCCCTTCTGTATTTGTCATGGAAGGTTGCCTTCTTGGTGGCTGTCACATCAGCCAGGCGGGTGTCCGAACTGCGTGCCTTGGTGGTTGATCCGCCGTATACGCAGTTCTTTAAGGACAAAGTACAGCTTCGCCCGCACCCTTCCTTCAGGCCTAAGGTGGTGTCGCCCTTTCATCTAAATCAGGACATCTCCTTACCGGTTTTCTACCCGAAACCCCATGCGTCAGAGGAGGAGCGGCGTCTCCACTCCCTAGACGTGCGCCGGGCGCTCGCTTTCTACATAGAGCGGACTAGGCCTTTCCGAAAGACCCCCCAGCTCTTCGTCACTGTGGCGGACAATAAAAAAGGCCAACCGGTGTCCTCTCAACGCATCGCCTCCTGGATTGTGGCCTGCATTAAAGAACGCTATAAACTGGGCGGCAGACACCTACCGCGGGTAACAGCGCACTCCACTCGGGCGCAGGCGGCTTCCACTGCCTTCCTTGCCGGGGTCCCGATTGCCGACATCTGCCGGGCGGCAACGTGGTCTACCCCGCATACGTTCTCGCAGCACTATGCCGTCACCCAGCAAGCTCAGCAGGATGCTGCGGTGGGCAGAGCGGTGCTTCAGTCCATTTCCTTGTGATGTCTCCCACCTCCGAGGTATGGCTTGTTATTCACCTACTAAGGAATGGACAGGAGCAGCACTCGAAGAAGAAGAAGAGGTTACTTGCCTGTAACCGGTGTTCTTCGAGAGGTGTGCTCCTGGCCATTCCCAATCCCTCCCACCTCCCCTCAGACAGTAGGGTAGAAGGAACTGAGGAGGGGCGGGTCGGCTCGTGGCTATATAGGCAGTGGCGGCGGCGCCACTCCAGGGGGCGCCACGGCCGACCCTACGGGTACTCTAGGGGAAAAATTTCCGGCGTGCCGTGCACGGGGCGTGCAGACACCTACTAAGGAATGGCCAGGAGCACACCTCTCGAAGAACACCGGTTACAGGCAAGTAACCTCTTCTTCTACCCATGCACTATCAGAAAGTCAGCCACCTAGTAGTTCTGCCACTCAGAGCTCCAGAGGAAGGTAGGACCATCCATGGGAACTGGAGGGATATCACCAAATACGGCGAGGACTTGAACTTTGTGTATGTGTTGAGTTTCACCCATGTGATAGCATTGATGTTCAGATGCCATATGTGTTCATCATTTAGTTTCTTCTTTAATTTGTTTTTATAATGAGAGATACGACAATTTCTAGACCACTGTGTTTGTTTAGTCCACCTGTGCACCTCCAGCTAACGTCTCTGATGTCAATGGCCTTGTAGCCATTTGTGCCAGCATGGACAGCAGTAACCCAGTGGCTGTGTCTGTTAGTCACGTTGGTGTCATATTTAACTCTAGCTCACCCAGATTCATATCTCTCACTGCTATTCATATCTATATCTATGTATGTATATTACAGAGTCCTGGAAACTGGGAGAAAACATCCAGGTATTTCCTTGATAATGGTAAAATAATTGTTTCTTTTCCCCCTGGGCAAATCCTATTTTAGAATTATGTTGCACTCCCTGTAGTGGAGTCACTTTATGAACAGCAATATTTTGTCTCTTTTCATAGTTTAAAAATGCAAAATGCAGCCTCACAAATTCCCAGTCTATCAGCCTGGTGTCAGATCAGAGCGTTTGATAACTTTTAGGTGACAGCAATCACTGATCATTTCTTTTTTAGCTGTCTTACTATAAAATGCTGCTGTTAGTAAGTATTCCTGAGCTGCTGTGGCCTTCTGCTCACAGCTGTAAACTAAGGCCCTGCTCCTGTGTTTAAACATCTCATGCTGTTCAATAGCCATGTGTGCCTGTGGGGTACAATTGCCATCAACAGAGCACATGGGTTTACGCTGCTCACAATGCAGGGCGAGCTATGTCTAGACCGCAGTCACTGGGAGTGAACACAGTTCCACATTTCTGAGCTAACTTTATCCCAGCTAGCTTGTGTCCAGACATGTGGCAGCGCAGGCTAGCCCTATGAGTAATTTCCCAGGGCTCCAGGTGAGTTTGTACAGCTTGCTCTCAACCTCAGGCTCCTGTAGTTTCACTGCGCCAGAACCTGAATCCTAGCAAACTTAATAAAACAAGCTTGGGTAAATCTATATGAGAAGCAATCCCAGACAGAGATTGCAGTCTAGAAACAGACTTTTACTATTGCACACATACATCTAGTCTTTTCTTCTGTTATTATTAGCCAAATAATCTTGCCTTCCCTCTGTTCTGGCCAATCAGACTTCTGCAGAATGGGTTTAGTCACGCCAGGCCCTGCTAATTTGGTCTGTAAATAACCTGAAGCCTTACTTAGTTTGAGATACTGCTAAAGTACCCTGGCAATATAGTCATGTTCCTCACATTAGCTCTGCTGGAGCTTGGAACAGAAATTTCACCTCTTACCCCACTCCAGAGGGATCAAGGGGGCTCAGAAGGCCCTAAATAACCTGGGAGATTGCATTGGGGTGGGGAGGAGAAACTGTCTTGCCTGGCAAATACTAATTGAAGATGGAGCCCACCTGAGCAGGAGGAGGCAGGGCTTGGATCAATGCAGCAGTGAAAGTAGTAGGGGGCTGTTCTGTGGAAGTCTGCAGTTCCCTGCTAGGTCTAATGAGAAGACAAAAAGAAAACCCAAAAAGGAGGTGAAGACGACCTTGAAGGGAGCATTATGCTGAGTGAGCTGGGAAAGACAGGCTCAAAGACTGCAACTAGAAGAAACTCCAGGAAACAGCAGCAAGGGTTGAGGCAACTTTGGCTGCTGATTGTAGGGTTCCTGTGGACTGTAACCCGGAGGGAGTGGATCTGTGACCCCTTTTCAGCCACTAGGTAGGTGTCACAGCCTTGAATCAGAAAGCTGTGTGGCATGGTACCGGTGTAGCCAATCTAGCAGGATGAGCTGGGAAGGGGAAAACTGCACTGTGACCCTGGCTGGAGGGTCAAACACCTGAAAGGAAGCGCTAGGACTCCTGGAGAGCAAGAGGGTTGTGGTGTGGTGAGTGAATGAGAGAAATGGGCATCCAGCTGGGCAGGGTTTGTTCCCAGGCACAGCTGCGAGTCAGCGGAAGCCTGTTACGCAGCTATTACTAAATTTTTCCTTTGGGTTATTTAAGGATCTCCGTTTACCAGCCCAATATAAACATTGACTTTGGAGTAGATAGGAGTTTAAAAAAATCAAATGCCATTTATTTTTATATAGTCTTGTTTGGCTACTCTCACAATGGTTCAGAGAGTTTGATTATTCTAGGGTATGGTGTGGGGGGGAGCAGGTTGGGGAGGAATAACTAGAATGCTAGCTATACTGAAAAAAAATCCATGTTCTCTCCAGATGCTGTAAAATATTCTTTAGAAGCTTTACAACCTTTCAGGAAATGTCATACTGCTCGGGCATGTTTTGTAAAAGTGATTTTTTTCCCCAAGGTTAATTGTCAATGCCCCTAAGAAATATTTAGAGTCTAGCTGCTTCTTAGGAACAGCTTCTGTTCTGCAGCTAAGTGCAAGGTTTTGGTGACTCAAGCTATATAATCAGAGTAGGGGATTGATAGTAAATCCTGAACTTGATTTCTGCATGTTGAGCTGGTTGTAGAGGGTTTGCAATGCTTTCAAAGCTAAATTCAGCTATTGCTGTCCTGGCTTTTTCCAGCATGACCTGAAAGACAGGGTCCCAGGGAATGGTGGTCCCAGCTGGTAATGTACCCTGACACTCATGTGCACACCTCCCCTTTAGCCGGGGCCCTCCAGCTAATAGCAAATCCTGTCAACTGAGTATTGCTCTATTAGCATGGGGATTGCACAGAGCAAAGGAACTGCCAGCACCAGGTACTGTGAGAGTCCACGAGCCACTGAAAGCTGCCATGGCATCTGCAGGGGTGGTGTTGCTGCAAACTCCCGGGTGCTCTTTTCCTAGCAATGAGGTGCCTTTTGTAGCTCCCCTGCCCAGCACATAGAGGCTTAACAAAACCAGATCCCATTGCCTCTCTGGTTAGGTGCTTTAGTGGCTAACATACCTCTTGTTGCTCAGTGTCAGACTGGTTTCCTCAGCATCTCTGTACCAGAAACAGTGGGTATAGGCCCCATTTGGCCCAAGCAGTTAGCCACAGTTCAGGGGCTGTTCCCTTTGGGATGATCTGAATGAGGTGTGTTCTTGGTGTAAGCCTTTTATTTACAAAAATTGTACATGCAGTTGCAACAGGCAGCTTCCTTGCTCAGAAGCCCAATGTGTGCTGCTCCTGCAGGCTCTGTGCCCAAGAAGCTTTGTCTCTCCTTCCTTTCTGTTCCTCCCCTAACATACACAGGTGATGATCAAATATCTTACCCCCGGCAGCTGCAAACAGAGAAATGCTGGTCAGCCCGAGTGGATCAGCTCAGGCCTGGCCATGTAGCCTCCTTCCACAGTGCTTAGCCCTCAGCCATCTTTACTACATAAAGCTGGCTTATTACTCCTGAAGGAGTGTGCAAGGAACCTGCATTGGGTTGAAGTTTGTAACTGACTTTTGGTACAAGAATCTGCTGATGGAAGCCGTTAACACCTTTCAGCCCCACAACAGCATAACAACCGTAATAGCTTTTACATTATGGGAGAGAAAATAAAAGTAAGATTCAGTAGCTCCAAATAATTTTAGCAAGCTGTGTATGACTCGAGCTTTGTCTGCACTCAGAGTTGCCGCAGAGGCAGCATTCATATACCCAGTCCACCACAGTGTAGCAACATGGAAAAGTGAGATCCGAACTAATGGAGTTTATATCAGTACTAAACAGGAAATAAACCTCTCCTGAAGCAAATAATGGCTTTTCTTAAATCAGCACTGCTAGATTGGAGGCCAGCCACTGGTTCCTGATGGGTGGAGTCAGGATAAGCAGAGACATGGCCTCAGAAATAAAATATAATTGCCTCCAAGTCTCTTCCTATTGTGACTATTGTAACCTCAGACTACATCTAAGAACCGCAATGGATTCCCTGGCTTCTACAGACTATTGCAAATAAGGGTTGCCAGCTGTCCCCTTTTTGACCAGAAAGTCTGGGTGAAAAGGGGACCTGGCAGCATCCAATCAGATGTACTGACTGGACGTCAAATGTCCAGTTACCATGGGGTGGGGGAAAGCTAGTGGATCACTAATCTGCACCAGCCTTTGCTCACCTGGGGCAAGCGCAGGGTAATGCCTCTTACCTGCTGGTGGGCTCCTTGTCACTCACTGCAGCAGCCACACACGACCCTGGAGAGGAAAAGGCTGAGAAAGGGCAGGGTCTAGGGGAGGAGGCTGAGAAGGGAGCCAGGCCTCAGCCATCCAATTATCTTCAATCAGAAAGACGGCAAAATGTTTTGTGGTGCCGATAGCTTCTGATCACATCTTTGAGTGCAGGGAAGGATGCTATGCTAGAAAAATCTTTGGTTATTCATTCTACGTAATTTTGTCTGGTGGTTTCTCATGATCTCAAAAACCTGTTTTTTAAATCACAATGAAGGAGTTACAGCTCAGACAGCTGCCTGAAAGTCACTTGAAATGCAGGAAGTGAGAACAAATCATTGATTATTTTAGTCCTGAGTCTTTTGTGGAGCAGGGAGGCTTGCAGTTCGGAATAAAGATTTACACCATCCTAGGATTAAAGACTGTCTTGAGTATTTGTTCCTGGAGTCCTATCAAGACGTCATTCTCTCTGAAAACAGCACCAGGGAAAGTATATCTGGAGGTGATGTAACAGAAAACCGTTCCACGAACGTATTACCTTAGAGCTCTGTGTTCTGTGACGTTTTTCCATGCTGTGGCAGATCTAAATGAACTGGGATGCCCTTCAGTCCCTCTGCAAAACTCCCTTTGGCATGTGCTTTACAACAAAATTGACAATAGTTAGGGTATCGGCAGGGGTGTTGCTGGATAGCAAAAAGACCCGGGGCACAGGCCCACAGGCTCCACCTGTGCTA
>ML682004.1:2950219-3015651 GCA_007922195.1 Podocnemis expansa
TGGGGAGATGCTCATGGACCCAGCTGGGACCTAGAGGCCATGGGGAGAATGCCTCCAGCCCAGGGGTACCCCCTGCCAATCCCAGCTGGGCCCCAGAGGTTTATGGGCACCCCCCGGTCTCACCCAGGGCCCAGAACCTAGGGGTAGCCCCCTGAGTCCCACCTGGGCCCCAGAGGTCTGGGGACACCCCCACCAGTCCCACATGGGCCCCAGAGATTTCAGGGCACCCCTGCCCATCCCACCCAGGGTCTGGATGCCTATTGGCACCCCCACAGCCACACCCAGGGCCCAAAGGCCTGGGAGAATCCCTTGACCCCCACCCCAGCTGGGACCCAAAGGCCAGGGACTAATTCCCTGCTTCCACCCAGGGGCTGGAGCCCATGCAGGGAAGCCCCAGGCAGCCCCTCCTCTCCCCCCCCTCGTCTGACCAGGGCCTCCAGCCAGGGCCGTGCCTAGGGGGGAGCAGGGCCCAGGCAAATCAGTTTGTGTGGGGCCCCCCCATTTTAAACTTTGCAGTGCAATGTTCCCTCTAAGCCAGTTGGTTCCCAACCTGTGGTCCAGGGACCCCCCAGAGGTCCGTGGACACTTTGTAGGGGGTCTGCGGAGCCTCTCCCTACCCAAGGCTGGAACCCAGCTACAGCCCTGATGCTCCCTGCCAGGGCTGCCTCTCCCCATCTGTGGCTGTATCCTGGCAGGGGATGGAGCCACAGCAGCTCCCCAGCTGGGGCAAGGGCAGGGGACCACAGCTGCCGTGGCTCAGCTCCCCGGTGGTGCAGGCAATGGTGGTGGCAGCGCTGCTCACCAGCTGTCCCACGGGTGCGGGCCAGAGTCTGCCCATGCAGGCCAGATTACATAATCAGCTGGGGGGGGGGGGTGTCCACAAAGATTTTTTTGTTGTTGTTGTTGTTACAAAGGGGTCCCCAGCCTGAGAAAGGTTGGGAACCACTGCTCTAAGCTGATGATGCAGCTGAACAAGTTCCCTGCTGGTTCTCCAGGCCCCAATGGGCTTCTTCCCTGCTGCCCACTGGCTCCCCAATAACTTGTGCACCCACGACTTGTTCAGCTGCATCGTCAGCTTAGAGGAAACACTGGGCAGTGTCATAATTTTTCTTTAATAAAATCATAAATTTCTAGCCCTCAGGCTAAAAAGTTGCAGAGAGAAGCAGAAAAACATGACCTGACTTTATCCTAAAGGCTCAAAACCCAGAAGTCAGAGAAAATAGTTCCCCCCATTTATTATTTCTTTAAACATCTCTTTATTTTTAAGTGAGTTTTAATGATATATTTAAGCCAGACTTGTGACTATTTTTGATGTTTAGGGGAGGCAATACTGAATGTGTCATGGTGATGTTTCATCAACCTCACAGCCAAGTGCACAGGAGCATCTGGATGTACTCTTTGTGGTTCTGGTTTTCTGTTCAAGATGGACACACAATTTTACAAGTTTAATAATTTTTCTTAGATCAAATTTTTGTTAAATTGAAAATTCAGAGAGAGGAAAGCTATTTTTGGATGATAAGAAATAAATTCAGGTCCTCTCTCACCTTAAGGCACTGGATTCCAATTGTCAAATGTATGTTATTTCCTTTATGTTGCCTGACTCTTTCCTCTTCCATCTTATTTTAATATATGTATTCACACATTCCTCATCGCTTTGCAGGTGAGCTAAGTAATGAAAGTCAGGTACTGTTTGAGGATGAGAGGAAGAAACAAGGGACTTTTGGCCTCCTCTTAGATACCCTGATGTAAATCAAAGAAGGAGTCTTGTGGCACTTTTAAAAGCTAACAAATAAATAAATTTGTTAGTCTTTAAAAGTGCCACAGGATTCCTTGTTTGTTTCCCTAAACTAGACCCGCATGGCCACAGTTGCTTTTCTCTTTGCCATGCTTTGGGACTGGTGGTCTGACTGCAATCAATGACAATGGGGCTTATTTACAGTGCAGAAGGAAGCACAAAAAACTAATGTGTTGATTGATGGCCATTAACCCTAACAACCCAGTATTTCCATATGAGCGCTAGCCTGGCGTCTTCTCTCTCAGATATAATAGATCATTATCTGCACAGAGAAGTTTGCTCAAAAAGACATCCGTGAAGACTGAAAACTCTTGTTAAATGCAGAAGGAAAAAAGTTCTTTAATACCTGAGAACACTTTCTGGAGATGCTGAGGTAAATTCAAAGAGAAGGTCCTGTTTTGTAAAGGTTGGGGATGTGACATTCTCCTACCTTTGCCCCTGTTTGCTTGACTGAGGCTGGCTCCATAAGTTTTACCTCAGCATTTGCCCTTTCTCTTCCCCTCAGGGAGCAGGTGTGGGAAGGTGGCTAATTAAGACTTCCTGTAAACAAACCCCGCCTGTCCCAATTCCCTGACCAGCCGGAGCTGCTCCCTGGTCCCACAGCTTGAAGAAGCTCCCTGCTTCCTTACTCCAGCCAGCTGCGTGGGATCCCCCAAAAGCGTGAGGCCCCCAAAGTGCAGGGCCCAGGGTGGTTGCCCCTCCTGCCCCCCCCTTAAGGACGGCCCTGCCTCCAGCCCCCCCCAACTCCTACCCCCTCCGTCCTGCAGAGAGAAGCCCCTGCCGGAGAAGCTGCTGGTTTGAAAGTGGCCCCCTTCCTCCCCTGGCTGCAGCACCTGGGCAGGGGAGGAGAAGCTGCAGCTCCCAGTCCCAGAGCTCTGCCGGGGTCCCAGCTCCCAGCGCCACAACTGGGGGTCCAAAACAGACCCGGGGCACCATGGGGGAGATTCGGGGCACGTGCCCCGGGTGCCCAGCGCCAGCAACGCCACTGGGTATCGGTATGCTGAGAGCTAACATATTGACAGACATTGTCCCATTGCTTCTTTGCTCCTGCATCTGTCTCTTGTCTGACACTTAGATTGTAACATCCTTGGGACAGAGTATCTTGTTCAGTCGTTGTGCAGTGTATAGCCTACTCGGATTGTAGGTGCTATTAGGACCAAAATGGGAGGATGGTACCAATCCTCTGAATCCTGTCTGTGGTGCTCAGGTTGAAAACCCCTATGTTAGAGAGAAGGAAAAACGGTGTGACGCAATGAATCAGTTCTCCTGAAAAAAATCTCCTTGATCACCCTCTCTCTAGTCTTGCTTGTCCTGTAAACAGCCATGTTTTGGTAACCAGCTTGTGATGGGTCCATCTCACTCTATTACGGCATACACAATTCAGTTGGCTCCATTCAGCGGCTATTTTCAAAACGCAGACTCGCCATACCACTACAGTGCCTCAGTGTGTCTATAGCTGTGTATTCTGGGAGAATCTGTGCAGTACCTGAGCATGGAGCTCAGAGGACAGTATATGAGGCAATGCATCGTGGCATGCCCAACAACTGTGCTGGGCAGTCAAAGTACCAGTCAACCCGGTTACATGGGTTTGGTTTTGGTTCAGCAGTTGTTTCCTCACACCGAAGTAGCAGCCTGGATCTAGGAAGACAACTAAAAGTGAAATTAGGCTGCCAGCAAGGGAAAAAAATCATATTTTGTGTCCACACACAACATGTTTAGAGCCTACCATGTTGGCAAATGTTACTGACACAGCTATGTGCTGTAGTGCATATGGGATCTTCTCTGCAAGCTGCTCAAAGTCCCAGAGAGAATGGGAAGAGCCGTGTCATCTGTGTCAAGCCCTGTCACTAAGCTTTTCTGCTGCACTGAGAGAACCTATTCACTAGTTTTCAGTGATTCATGCTCATAAAATGCATCATCCACATAGTGTACAGCCTTGTATACCCAATGAGTGCCATGGGACAGAGTTTCCACGAGTGGGAAGGTGACAGGTATATTGATGTCAACGGAGCTACGTTGATTTATACCGGCTGAGATCTGGTAGTATATTTATGATCCTCTGACTGCCCTTTCTAACAGTGTTCACTCCACACAGTGTCTCTTGAAGACGCTCTACTATGCTTTGTCCACTACAAGGTTTTGTTGCAAAAAAGGAAACTGTAAGCCGTTTTGGGAAAGGGGGGACACATTTTTGTTTTGCTTAGCCTAACCTTTGATTAGGGCAACTAAAGACTTCTGCTCTACCACTGTTTGAATTGCAGTCCCAGCAATTTGGAGACTGACTTCATGTTTATAGTAGGGGGTGGGAGGAGAACCTGCATTGCCATGATGGAACTTGGGAGTCCATTCCTTGAGGGAACTGGGTGAAAGAACTACACTTCGTCTACGCTGGCAAGTTAGTTTGAATTTAGGAGCCTTAATCTGAACTAACTTAATCTCTGTCCACTTTCACTAATAGACCTTCACTAATTTGAACTAAGGAATTCCTTAATTCGACCTAATGAAAGCTTAGTTTGAATTAGTAACAGCTGCATTTAGTTCAGAGTAAGCCCTTAGCTCCAACGAAGGGCAGTGTAGACCAGGAATAAGCCTTAATTCAAACTAAATAAATTCATATTAGGACAGTTAGTTCAAACTAATGAAGTGCGCTCATTTGACTTAACCTTTAAGTCAAATGAGTGCACTTGGTTAATTCGAGTTACTTAGGTCGGGTTTAGTTTGAATTAAGGTCAAACTAATAAGTTTCACCTAATTCAAACTCACTTTTGTAATGTAGACATAGCCATTGATAGTGTTTTTCTGCCTGTGGCATGCTGGCCCATAAGTTTTAGACTTCTGCAGCATATGATGTGCATTTAACACCCATGCTGTGGAAACACACTATAGTATTTCTCTTAGGCTGCAGACATCTAAGCCCCTGCCTCTCAGCCCTGCTGGCCTGTTATGGAACAATCTGTGAAATGAAGAATATTAATATATGTCACTAATGACAAAGTGATGCTGATAGATCAGTATAAGCTCTTTGTTTCTAGACCCCCAAATTCTGCTGAGTGCATAGCTAATTCCTGTGACATTCCTGAGAATTAGATTTTGCTTTTGATATCTAATTTACCTGAAAGCTTTGATGTAGGTTCAAGGGCATAAATTATTTCTGTCAACTGTAATTTATGCTTATTAAATTGCCACTAGATCTGCCTATTTTCAGATGGTCAGACAAGAATATTCTATGTGCTTGGTCAAAAGAGTTCAAACTGAGCTAAATGGCACCATCTTTGAGAAATCTAGCATCATAAGCGTTGATGATATGACTGTCTGGAGATGTCTGAATCCTGTAGCTCAGACAACTGGTCATTAGGTGCATCACTTACCAAATTCTTCAAAGAACTACGGCCAGTTTCAGGGGCTGAGTAAATGATTGTCAGCAAGCCTTTCTAGATAATATGCTTTAAGTCAAACAAGTTCATCAGCTCAATATGGGGTAACTTCTTGCCTTGTGATACTATAGTGAAAATAGTATAATTAATCCCATAGTGGATGGGATTAAGGGTTGGGATGCTGAGGTGGTGCAGGAGGCACTTTGGCAGTGAGTATTGTGAATCGCAAGCTTTCCAAAACCCTAGATCAAGCACTGGGAAACCCAGGAGCTTGATTTTAGGACCACAGGGGCCTTTAACAAAAACAAATATTAGGATTCTTTTGCCTCTGTTCTCTGTCATGGCTGTTGGAGATTATTCTCAAGCTTTTTCTGTAAACTTGAATCCTAGAAATCTATCTTCTTTTTACTATGAAAGCTGAAAATCTCTCTTCATTCTGTGCCTCCATAAACTGGGGCTGCAAGAGAATTGCCAAGAATAATGACTCACATGAGTTGGCAATATGGTGCTGAGGGCCTTTTAGGTGCCCACATCGGTTTTCCTGCAACAGTCTGTAACAACTAGGCACTTGAGGATGTAAAATGACGAAAACCTCCCTGCTTTATCCTGCAGTCTCCTCTTGGATGCTTTTGCTGTTGTTACCTTCCCGTGCCTCTCACCACCATCATGTCTCTTGCACTTTTAGGGACCAAGCCTGTGCCTATTGAGAAGCAGCATTCCCACGTACATTAAACTGTTAATTTATTAGCGTGTGTCCTCTCCACTTAGCCTCCAGTGTGGATATGCTAGGAGGAGACTGAACCTCTAGTCTTTGCATTGTGTTAGCTTGGTATTTGGTAAATCTGCTGCCACGTGTTCATACTAAATCTATGAGCCTTCTTCCAACACAACTGTAAACGTAATTCTCCTTAAGAGACTGGCTCTCGCTGCATATTCATTTGCATCAGAAAATAGCAGGAATGATTAAAGAAGCATATTTGTCACTGAACAGGTGAAATAATGAATGTGCTATCCACTCTAATATAGCACATAACAATTTAAATAAATTGCTGCTTAAATTGAGGATTCTGTCCATTGTTGTTTGGCACTTGATGGTTCCTTTTCAGCAGAGAGTGCGGGTAAAATATTTAACCTCTGTTCTTTAATGTATCGTGGCTGCATATTTTTTTTTTAATGTGCAAAAATCAATGCTACAAGTCAGTGCTAGAATTAGTGAGGATTGGCGGTTATTCCAGTCTTCTATTTCTGGCACCCAGTAGTTAAAATAAAAAAGTGGGGTGGGGGGGAATTGAGATGGTGAGTTCTTGAGGGAAGCTCTCCTAGTTTATAAAGAACTAACACAATGGGGCCCTAATTCCTAGTTGGGCTCTCAGTGCTATACATAGAGCTGGTAGAAATGTTTTTGACAATGAAATGTGAATGAACTGGGCTATCAGAGCCAAAACGTTCCATAGAGAAGTAATCTTTTGACAGGGTTTCAGCTGAGGATGGTTGCTAGTTCCAGGTCGCTTCTCACCAAAGGAAGAAAGAGAGGGAGTCAACCAAACAAGGTCAGGTTTTCATTTTGAAAACCACCATTCTGAGGCACATCTTTTAGGAAAAGATGCCTAAGGTTTTGTTTTCATTCTGGAGTTGGAGTTGCACAGTTTATCATTCAAGATGCAAATAAATAGACTTGTCATCTTCTAAACCACTCTCATAAATAGTTGTGCAGTGGACGTTCATTAGTAGCAACTTATCGGTGCCGTTTTGCTCTTAAACTGTTTGCAGGAGTGTTGTCTGACCAAGGGCTGCCTACGTTTTCTGAGGGCGGGCTGGCTGGCTGTGTGTACACCCTGCAGTGGGGAGTGGGGTGGCTGCTAGCAAGGGCAGTGGAGATGGGAAATGGGAGCAGGGAGGAGACTAGAACAGGGCCCTGGGGAAAAGGGTTACCCCATCTCCCACTGCAAAACAGCTCATCCACATGTTGCCACTAGCAATTGAGGGAGAGAGTGGGTCCCCTATACTCACCGTTCTGTAATGTCAACTCCCCTCCTATAAGCCGGATGCTGAGGAAGAGAGTTTCTAGCTGTATGTCTGCTATCCCTCTGGACCCTAGCTTCCTACCCCCTGAAATCCCTCTTTTCCATACCAGTCTCCCACCCACGCGCACCCAAAACATGCTCCTTATGCAGGCTCTGAGGCAGGGCAAGTGGATGGGTCTGCACGCTCCACTGCTGGGCTGAAGGGCCAGGGACAAGACTCAGGAGGGGAGTGGAAAGATGTTGTTTGGGGTGGCACCCCTCCATGACCACCCTCCTAAATCTCTGCTCCTGGATGTGACATCACAAGAGTTACTCTCATGCAATGGTTGTGTTGCTGTTACCAAGTGGACAATTCACAATAGGGAAAGTGTTACCAGGGGAAATGTGACACGTAAGCGGCGGTTGCTATTACAAAGCATTGCAGCAAAAAAGCATCTAATGCAATGAGGAAACAGTGGCGTCTCCCCTTTCTTCTTTGGAGAGTGGTGGATGGACGATGGCAACCCAGCCGACACTCTGGTTTTACCAGTGCTACAGGAAAGTGCTAGGAGCAGGGTCATGTGTCTGGCCTCTAGGCCTTAGAGTTAGAGCTCCTGCCTAAGCCACAACTTCAAAGTTCTCTCAATGCGGTTATTTTTTAAAGCACTGTCATGAACCGCAGTACCCTGCATCTGTCGATCTGCTCTAAGAGGCTCGCTCCCTAGCTGTGTAGATGTGCCCTTTGACTCCGGTATGACTACTCATGCACGTAAGAGCAAAGCCTTACAATAGATGTGAGCACAAGAATAACCATGCCCAACATTTCAGGCCAAAACTATCTATTTTCTCTTTTCCCTCCTAAACTCTGGATGGTGGTGAAGACTTGCTTTGCAAATATCAAAATAGTTTCTCAAGGTAGTGAAATAACACTTTCAATGGACAAATTTATAACTACATAGATGACTGGACACTGCAATAAGGTGAGGTGATAATGTAATGTGAGTGAGATGGTTCTGTGGTCAGCTGTCAATGGGCTGATGAACATGTGGCTGTATTCAGGCAAAATGATTGAACTGAAATGTCTTGTAGCGGTGTTTATGCTTAAGCCTAGTGTGTTTCCACTGAGCATATTCTGCATTAAGTCTAAGTTTTGAGAGAGCCCATCTCCAGCAGTTAATGGCAATATATTTCCACGTCCCATTTTTTTTTAAAGTGACAGATTTCCCACCTCTTCTGAAAGAATATTAATATTAAATCCTCTGGAAAACTTCAAACTGGCCATCTGTGATGATATTTCCCACAGTGGGGAATTCAAGGGATATCACATCTCTGCAAACTTTACTCTCTTATTTTCCTCCAGGGACACAAACCAATGAACTTGCTTTCAGTAAATGACCACAGGCATCTCAATAGAGAAGTTGACAGGTTTTTGACAAGTGATTTAAATGTGCATGTACCTGGAGAGATTTGGTCTAAAAGAAGTAGCTGACAACTCCCTTCTGAAATGTAACTGAATGTCTAATGAGCATTCAGTACAGAATGATGATTCTCAGCCAGTCAACCCAGTGACTAATGTACGTGGATTTTTTTTTCTTCTTTTTTAAACTGCTGTGAAGAAGCAGAGAGCACAGGGATAGGTTGGAAAACTTCAGGATGGTTCCAAATTAAGAATAAAAACATTCCATGCTTTATGTCAGCTCTTAAAATAAGCATTCTGCGTCGCTAATGTCCACATTGAAGTTGATGCTTTCATCTAAAATGCATTTAAATGACTTAGGCTCAAGATAAATGCTCTCCCTGGTACTCAGCAGTTAAAATCTGTCTATCTTCATTTTCTTTAACAGTTCCCTGCAAGGACTCTTATGTAAACATGTAGACCAATAATTTCATTCCTTTTGTAGGCTTTATTGCAGTTAAGCCTGTTCTTCTGAACTCTTATGTTGCTATTTGGCGCCAGCCAAAATTGTGCTAGGCACTGTGCATGTGCCTTGCTCCAAAGACATTTTAATCTTAATAGAAGAGAGAGAGAGAGAGAGAGACAAAGCTGGGAGAGGGAGCAGAGGTTAAGTGATTTGCTTGGGCTCACACAGGTCAGTGGCAATGATAGGAATAGAAATGAAGTCCCCCAATTTCTAGTTAATACTATCAACTAGACTTTGCTGCCCGCCAATCAGATTAGGTGTGATGCATTAAAAGTTGTGTGTCAGTGCCTCAGCTCCTATGAATCACCACAAGGCCATGGAATTTGATATTTACACAAACTGATACCAGATGATATGGTACTACATAATTAAGACACTAAAAGAAAACCATTTTTTTCAACACTCCACTTTTTCGGGGGCTCTAGGTTGTTGAGACACTATAGACTGCTCGTAAGAGATGGCTCTTCATTTTCTGGCCCTAATCATCCAACATGGCTCCCTGCAGAAATACATCAGTGTGATGAAGTGGAGATATTCTTGGGGTTTTTGTTGAGTGCTGTGTGTGCTTCAGTTTCCCCATGTGATACTCATGTATCTTGGTGATGGGACTCACCATGGTGAGTGGCCACCTTGTCCAGGAAGGAGAAGAATGATTGTGAAGGGGCAAGGGGATGGCTCTGAGATGGGGTTGATGGAAGGGAGACCCAAGGCCTGTGGGGGATTTGCTGGGAGCAGAGCCTAAGGATGGAGGCTCTGGGGCTCTTCAAATTGCTGTAATTACTATTTAAGCAGCTAACAAAGTCTGTCTACACTGTGATCCTGAAATCTAATAAACCTTTCTTATGCCTGTGCTTGCTGTAAATTGCTACAGACTGCAAGGCAAGTGCATGGCCCTTCTAGAACTGTCTTTCAAACTTTTTCCCTTGGGACCCAGTTGAAAAAAGTCATTGATGCCACAGCCCAGCAATTACGTCTTTGAGCAATGCACTCCAGTCTTTAGCAGCAGCAGTACGGGGTCCTACAACACAGTGCTTGAGGGTCTGTGAGCTGGTACTGGGTCCCGACCCGAAGTTTGACAACCACTGGTCTAGAAGAATTTCCCAGGGTCCCATAGGGGAATCCTTGCAGAGCTGGGGTGCTGGATCGTCTGAGGCCAGAGTCAGGAGGTGACTGCACTGGTGTACGGAGACCGGCGGACAGATCTAAAGCACTAGAGCACTGACTGGCTGCATCCTGAATGGTCCCAGAAAGTGTTTCATAGGGGACTCCATCACAGTCAGTAATCCTGCTATAGCAATTAATGTATGTTGACTTCTGCTTTCCACTGAAAATCAACTGTAAACAGCATATAAACCCAACCACAAATAATGCAGGCAGTTACTAATGTACAAATAGGCCCATCTCATCTGGAGTCAGGTGGTGTTCCTCTAGCTCTGCCCACAGAATAACCGCCAACCACACGTTGCCAAAAAAACCCCACTGCTAACGACAGATTGTGCAGTGAGATGGTGTGAGACCTACCTGAGCTTGGGAAGCGGTGAATAGTTAGTTCCACCTGGCATTAGGTGGACCTTATTAACCAGAGGGAGTAGGGAAGGATCGGATAATAATGTGGTGCTTGCATCTCATTAAAAAAAGAGAGCCCAGCCTGAAGGGAAAAACCACTGGGAGCAGACAAGGAGGCTGGCTCCTGGGAAGGGCTACAGGAAGTCTGCAACTGCAGGACCATGCTCTGAGGAAAGGTAGTGCAAAAAGTTGAGCGCAGGGCTCAGTAGATAGGGTGACTCCTTTGGACCAGAGGTCTCAAACATGTGGCCTGTGGGCCGCATGCGGCCCCTAAAGCTATTTTCTGCAGCTCGCAATGATGCCATTGTTACCAGTATTTGCAATATTGGTGTATGAAAAGGTTTCAGTGGTGCGGCCCTCGGGCTAACATACTAGTCCTCATGAGGCCCTCTACTAGTCCTTGTGTGACCCTCGTGGTAATTTTGAGTTTGAGACCCCTGCTTTGGACCATTCTTGGACACTTATCTCAGAAGAGTTTGAACTAGTGGTGTGTGAAGGCTAGTGCCACGCAGGGTGCACAAGAGGCCTTTTCTATTGGAGGACCCAAATACTTAGCAATGTTAACACGTCCGTTATTAGGACTGGGCCTCTCCGTTAGCACCTCAGATGAATAAACCAGTTCATGGCTCTCAGCTATTGCTCCAGCCTTTCTGAAGTCCCAGCTCTGCACTGTTTATTTTCAAGTCACAGTTTCAAGGTTTTTCTCCACGTTTGCCCCAGTCAAAGACTCTCCTTTCTTCTTTTTCTTCCCCACAGAAGATGAGATTTCAGAGTACAAGCTAGTATCTTCAAAGAAGTATCTGAGAGAGAGAGAGAGAGAGAGTGTGTGTGTGTGTGTGTGTGGATGTGTGTGTGGATGTGTACACACGTACTACTTGTTTCTGATACTCCATCTAGGATAACAGACAAGGAGTCCTGTGGCACTTTTAAAGACTAACGAATGTATTTATTTCATGAGCTTTGGAGAGAGAAAAATCCCACTTTGTTTAACCCTTTGAAGATCCATCTTCATCCTCCATCTAGGATGGAGTTTAGGGATGACAACCCAGGTTTCCCCTGACAGATTAAAACTGTAGTTGGCCACTTACTTAATATGCCATTTATTCAATATCTGTTAATTCATGCAGTCTGACTCACTGGCCCATTGGTCATGTGGCCATTTGTGTTTACCAAATCTTTCCAGCAGCCTGTTCAGTCACTGAAGCCATCCCTAAGTCTGCAAATCAGATCCTGATTTTGCTGCGTCTTGTGCTTGTCATTGTGGGATAAAAGGGGAGGCTTCTGTCAGCCCTGAACACGTTCAACACCATTCTGGATGCTACCGTGACACGGGTCTAGGTTTAGAAGTCTTCCCTTTAGCTAACCCAAAATGGCTTTTACGACCTTCACAGACGCGAGGACCTGTCCTGAAGTCTGCCCTCATCACAGGCTGTGGTATTTCCCTGAATGAATCACTCCTTGAACTGGAGCGTGGTAGGGATGGCATGACTCTTACCTTGGCAAACTCTGAAATCAGACACTCTCTGCAACTGGCCATGGGGGTGACTCTTTTTGGCATTCTTGCAGTAGTCTTTCTGTTCTGGTTTCCTGGCATAGCGATTTCAGCATTATGACAAGCTATAATTCAAGGAGCTTGTTAATGTTAGACCGAAGGAGGAGGTGTGTGTGTTTTATCCTCTGTCCCAGCAGTCTCTGAACTGAGGATGTTAGTGAAGCATGGGAAACACGGCAATTTCTCAGCAGGGCGACAGCCTTGTCTAAACATGGGCATTGTACTGGTGTCACTAGGTTGATTAGGAGAGTGGTTTGTTTTCCAGTTCTGTTCTTACTGAAGGGTACAATGGTAAAACCCCTACTGTGGACACAGTTGTACCTGAAATGACGTGCTCCAGCTTAATTTATTCCTCTTTCCATATGGGAATAGTTGAAATGATGCACAGCAATATAACTGCCCCACATTTGTAGGAGGGGCACCGCTTGCTGCTGTTAGTTAAAG
Source organism: Podocnemis expansa (assembly GCA_007922195.1). Taxonomy (NCBI): domain Eukaryota; kingdom Metazoa; phylum Chordata; order Testudines; family Podocnemididae; genus Podocnemis; species Podocnemis expansa. The sequence goes on from ML682004.1 coordinate 2,962,876, forward strand.
CAATGAAACTTTCTAGTGTAGATGAAGCCTAAAATCTGAATCCTTTGGTTCTGCCAGCCTTTAAAATGAAGTTCTTTGCTAATTATGCTAAGTTTGCCAGCCCTTTAAGACAAGTGGTTTTCAAACTATGGGTCACAGACTTTCAGGTACTGGGTCGTGGTGCCCCCTGCCACACCAGCACCGCAAAACTGGACTGCATTGCTCAGAAAAGTTGTTGTTGGGTCACAGGCATAAATGCTATCTTTCTTTTTTTTCCAACTGGGTCCCAAGAAAGAGTTTTTGAAAACCATTTCTCTAGACCATACATTGTAAGGACTTGATGTGATACATCAAACAGTTTGGATGAAAGCTCAGATTGATACAGGCACACATGACTCCAAGAGCTGGGGGCTTTAAGAAAAACAAGCCTCAATAAAATCCTGAGAGAAGTAAACGCAGCATTGCCGGGAGATACTATACGTGTTGTACATGTAGCCCACTGGACTGGCGATTGCTCTGCTCTATATTTCTCTTCCCTAGCAAGCTGGTGTGGAGCCAGGCTACAAAAGGTTACTATTCCATTCACATAGCCATGGACAGTTCCACTGGCTATTGTGACAAAAGCAGTTGTTTATAAATTTGAACAGAAAATGTAGCCAAACTGATCTGCAGAAACTTTAGAAATAACCACTGTGTACAGATGCTGGCAGCAATTCAAGAGACACTTTTTTTGTGTGCTTAAAAAAATCATATAACCGTCTTTAATAATGCTCAGTCAACACTGTCACCCCAAATTCAGACTGTTCATGGCATGTTCTTGCCAGAGGATGAGCAGATCAAATCAATAGGAGCGTTGCCTTGCTAAACTTATCCCTCAAATGTTAACGCTTTCATGCCCTCAGCCTTCCACAGGACTTATCGTGCATGCTCTGTATTAAATACGTTGCCAGAGATAAAGCTGCCTATCTGCAAATAATGAGGGTTTTTGGTTTTTTTTAGGTCTGACAGAAATAAATTCAGTTAAAATCTGTTTGAAATACATGCTCACATTACCATCTCCTCCTTTTTGGATTAGAATGGACTCAACAGAGACAGCAACAGCTGGAGGAGCAAGGCTCAGCACTGAAAGGGGATGGATTTAGACATGAACAAAAAGATTTCAGGTAACGGACTGGATGTGTCACCCCTACAGCCTGTTGGCTGTCAGATGTTTTGGTGAAAGCACTGACCTGGGACTTGGAAGGTCTCTGGCATCAATTCCTAGATATTCTGTAGACTCTGTGGTTATGTCTAAACTAGAAAAAGTTAGGTCAAATTTATTAATTCAAACTAACAAGTTTTTGACTTTAATTCAAACTAAACACAACCTTATTAAGTCAAATTAACGAAGTGGACTAAGTCGACTTAAAGTAAAGTCGACTTAGTCCACTTTGTTAATTTGGCCTAACTGCCCTTAATTTGACCTTAATAAAGTCAGATTAAGGTAGATGCAGATCTACACCATCCTTAGTTCAAACTAAGGAGGCAAATTAAGGCTTAGTTCGAACTAACAGGCAGTTCTAATTAAGCTTTCATTAAGCCTAAGTAATTTCTTAATCTGATTTAATGAAAGTCTAGTGTAGACAGGGACTAATTTAGTTCAAATTAAGCCTCCTTAATTTGACCTAAATTGCCAGTGTAGACATAGCCTCTGTGACCTTCGTGAAGTAACTCCATCCCTTACAGTGCAAAGCCTATCGATTAAGCCGAGTTTTTGCCTGAAGAGTAAATGTGGGGTATGTTTTAATGATTGTGCTACTGATCCTCCAATTTTGATGCTGTTTCACTTGCATACATGTGCCCTCAGAAACTAGGAAAGGTGCATTTTTAGAAACAAAAGACATTAAACAGTAGTTCCCAGCCTGTGGTCCATGGACAACTGGAGGTCCATAAGGATACTGCAGGTGGTCCATGGAGGGAGGGAGGGAGGGAGGGAGAAAATGTAGTAATAATATAGTCCTGTGTATGTCTTGTGTATCATATTTGATGTTGCATTATTCACAATGTAATCTGCTTCACAAACATCCTTGTAATATAACAATCTCTGAATTTTAACAGTGGTGTTTTTGCATGACATCAATGTGAACTGACACTTTTTGCATGTTTGGCAGTTAGAACCTGGTCCACAAAAGCTTTCAATGACAATATAGTGGTCCACATAAAGGAAAAGGTTGGGAACTGCTGCATTCAATGGTCTTCTTTTTTCTGAAGTTCCTTTTTCAGAGCACAGCCACCCTCTCTGTGGATTCAAGGCTCTGACTGTATAGCTAGCATTGCAGAGAGCTTGCCTTCAGAATGCCCAAAGAAACTCAGCAATGTTGAGTTTCTTACCCACATGGGACTTTGGGCTCTGTTTGCATCAGGACTTGCCTCTTATTTGTAAGAGGAGAGACGTTTGTTACCAACACCACCTCCAATTGTGTTTTAAACTGAAATTAAGCCAACCTAGAAAAAGATAAAAATTTATGTTTTGCAGCATAAAAAATATGAAACAAGCCTGACTTTTCTCCAGTTTGGCAGAATGCATTTATTTTTTCAGCAGCATCTAACTTTGGAAACCAAGTATTGTTACTGAAATGATACAGCCACAGCAAATGTGATGTGCATGCACAATGAGAGCTGCAGAGTGGTTTCCCACTGTGAGTGTTCAGGATATGTGGTGCAGGAGATTGACAGAGAGCTCCGTTCTCTGCTAAGCCTTCCCTACAGCAAGGAGAGCGGAATAAGTAACAGCTGCCCTGAATAACATTTCTATGGACTTGGCAAGCGACAGGATGGTTTTGCATAAGGGGGGGGTTCTTCATTGTTACACAGGCTAGTTCAAGAGTTTGGGTATCTGCTACACTCTGGTTTCTCCTGAGGAAAGTCTAAAGATGATCCAGTTCTTCTCTAAGCACAAACTGGGAGAAGGGACATGTCTTTTGTCCAGCATGCCAGTAAGGGTGCCGGAAAAGCCAGTCACCATTATTGAGTACAATTCCTCAGTGCCTCTAAAGTTATATGCAAAATGCCTCCTTCCACCCAGTTCAAAAAACAGTTTCTATCCAAGAGATGATGTAGACCCTCAGTCCCCTGGTGGTGGCACCCTGCTGTTTCTATTTATGTGAAATAATTACAAGAAGCAGTTTTTCTATCTTAATAGTGATGACTGCATCCAGAGCTCTGTTTAATGACCTTTGCTTGGTCTCCTGCTGAAATCTTGAGTAGATGTATAACCCCTGCTCGCTGGATGTGGCATTCCATCTTGTGCTCGGTGGTTAGTTGTGGCTAGTAGAAATGCCTCTAACTTCAGGTGGTAAAACTCCTGTGTTAAGCTCCAGAAGTCTCAGCTTTGATCCCAGCTGCCACTGACTGGGGTCCATTGGCTTTACCAGTGCAAAACTTAAATTCTGCTTATCTGGCATGAGGTAAAAAATGAAACCTGTTGATTTGGGTTGGCAAATCCTTTTCAGGCCTAAAGTGGCATGTTTGGCATGATTCTGGAATGTGTAATGTGAATCAGACACGAAGAGCCTAACTCAACTCATGGCCTAATAGTCATGGGCAAAAACAAAAAACCAAAACCCTTAGCCTTACACTGTTATATATCACCAGTGGTGCAGCAGGTAGGAATAAAATAGCAATGACTGTACATCAGGCTCCTAACTAAGCACAAAATACATACTTGGATGCCAGCAATGTGGGCTGCAAGATCTTCATGTGCTGTTCAATCCCTGTGGCCTAATCTCCTGTGGAACCATTTCACAGAATTACAGGCTTGGAAATAGAAGACAAATTAACTAGGCCGATTTTTAAGGTTCTTAAAAGTGCTCTAGTCCAGTCCATAATGATGCCTCTTGCCAGAAGCACATCAGATGTTCCTTCTTCATCAAAATCCATCCTCTTTTGCTTTGAGTGTTGCCATAAGAGCACCACAAAATATTGGAAACACACCAAAGTCCTGAAGAAGCACTTGCTCTTGGCAGAACAAAGATATATCCAGTTGTGCTCAATAGCTTCATCATTTTAGATGATGGCATAGCGAGTACACTTATGAAGTTCCCAGATGGTACCAAGCTGGCACTGGCTGCAAGTGCCTTGAAGGAGAGGATTAAAATGCAAAATGATCTGGACAAACTGGAGAAATGCTCTGATGTAAATAGGATGAAATTCAATAAGAACAAATGCAAAGTTCTCCAGTTAGGAAAGAACAATCTGTTCCACGTGTACAAAATAGGAAATGAGTTCCTAGGAAAAAGTACTATGGAAAGAGAGCTTGGTGTCATGGTTGACCACAAGTTAAATAGGAGTCAACAGCACAACACTTTGGTGGGGTTGGGGGGACAAAAAACACCACACATCATTCTGGGATGTATTAGCAGGAGTTTTGTTAGCAACACATAAGTAATTCTTCTACTTTGCCCTGTGTTATGTAGGCCTCAGCTGGAGTACTGTGTCCAGTTCTAGGCATTGTATTTCAGGAAACATGAACAAACTGGCAAAAGTCTAGAGAAGAGCAATAAAAATGATTAAAGTCTAGAAAACATGACCTTTTAAAGATAGAAAAAAAAAATCAGCTTGGTCTGTCCAGAGGTGAGAAGACTAAGGGGGACAGGGACTTAAGAATTTTCAAGTAATAGAAAGTTGTGTAAGGTGGATGAAGAATAATTCATCCTCTCAACTCTGAGGATAGGAGAAGAAGCAGTTGGGGTTAAATTGAAGCAAGGATCCTTTGTTGGACATTAGAAAAAACTTTCTCTCAAGGTAGTTAAGCACTGAAATAAATTGCATAGGGAGGTTGCAGTGTCCCCATCGTTGAACATATTTAAGAGCAGGTTAGACAAATGCCTGTTGGGATGGTCTAAAAAAATAACGCTTGATCCTGCTATCAGTGCAGGGTACTGGACTAGCTGACCTTGCAAGGTGTCTCTTCAAAACCTATGATTCTGTGCATTCTTTTTGGTTTGTTTTTTTTTCCCCCCTATTTGTCAGCACAGAGGAAGCAAATTTCTCCAAACCCAATTTGCCATCTGTAGTCTAGAAGAAAAGGTACTTCAGCTGTAAAACAAATCTGCACTAATAAGGTACAAAAACTTTTCAGCCTGGATGTTGTCAAGCAAGCAACTACTGAATGTCACAGAGTTTCTGAAGCACTAATGCGCTTGACAGGAATCTCCTCTACACTGTTCTGTAACACACACTGCTTTTCAAAACATTTATATTACGAGGTATCATGGCTCGGCAAAAACCCTCAGAAATGTTAATCACGTAGGAATTAATTGCTTCATCAGTGCTTATTCTTTCTGCACTTTAATAGGAGTGCTATGTGTGAGAGAACAGCACATACCTGCCTATGTAACGGTTACACATAACTGACTGTCATTAATATAAAGAGTGCCATCTACTGGCATCGTTCATATGTTTGTAAGTTCAATAAAGTTGCTGTTGTTTAACACAAATGGACGTGAGTCCAACGCTTAGCGCCACATGCTTTTAAGGTTTACTCATACACTTTCTCTCAGACTGAATTTTAGACAAATATTATGAGCAGAGACAATTATACAATCTAGATGAGACTCTCACCAATTCTTATTACTGTGAGGATTGCGTCCATACACACAGCTACCTTGTCAGAGATAAGTATGAAAAAGACAGAATCGAAGTAGTGACATGTGGTATAATTTTTTAATGACAGTGAATGTGATTGGATAAAATTTAGTTTTAAACTCCGTGCCTAGCTAACAAACCCTACAGTATAACTTAACTTTTTTTTTTTTTTTCCTGGAGTGATGTCCTGACAAGGCCTGCCAATCTCTTTCCCTCACACCTGCCCTGTATGTTAACTTCTTATAGTGCAACAGCAAACCATCTTTCTCCCTCATCTAACCAATCTTCCCTCTAATTTTTCTTAGGCTGTGTGTGCAAAAAATTTCTTTGTGTGTGCTAATGTTAGCAATGTTGAATATTTTTGTTGTGTGTATGGGTTTCATGACCTGTGTGCATATGCACACACACACACAACTTAGAGGGAATGCTGCGGAAAGGCAATGATAAATTGTGCAGACTATAAAGAGGAAAGACGTTGCTCAGAGATTGATATGGTCTGTATGTCCAATGGGATGAGAAGCAACTACAGTTTTCTAGCAGAGAACATCAAGCTAACCTGGGGAGGACTACTTTTCATTTGTAGCAACTGATGAGGTGGGATTTTCTCCCATGGTAGCTTGTATGATAAACAAATTTGTTAGTCTTTAAAAGTGTCACAAGATTTGTTGGTTGTTTTGCTGAGCTAGACTAACACGATGACCCCTTTGGAATTTGTATTCATAGTAAGAAGTGCAAATTCATCCTTCAGCTGATTTAGTATACTCAAGTTGGGGTTTGGGGTTCTTGTTTTGTGCATGGTTTGTTTTTTTTCTTATTGGAACCTGATCATACTGTGATGTACAGTGTCTTCCACTTCCTGGAGAATCATTGGTGTAGGATCACCATTAATTCACTATTGAAATAACACTTCTCATAAGCATAGACTGGATAATGCACTTTATTCATCATATCAGGATAATGGGCTCCTATCTACCCATTCTTCTTAGTGCCTTTTAATTTCCCTCACCCTTTTTTCTTTCTCTTATTCATGACCTATTGGAAACTCTTTGCACTTAGTGGGCATCACTTACCCAAAGGTCTAAAGGACCCTGCTAAAAGTGAGGTAAACCCACTCCTTCCCCCTCTACTGCAGCAAGAGGACCATAGTATATTCAAGGTCTCACTCCTAGATTCCGTACAGATCCTAAATTGCCACCAAAGACATCAGACTTTGTGTGTGCATGGCGAATGAAGGAGCTGCAGGGCCCATCCTCAGGAAAAACTTTGCATCCAGCAAGTCCCACTTAGGCACCTGAATAACCAGATTTCCAGATAAGCAGCTGCATGACATTGGTGCTGCTGAATGTCTCTGAAAAGTCAGCCACTTCATTGAGGAGTTTCAGTGGGAACTGGATTCTTATGAAATACCCATGCTCCGATGTGAGAGCTGAGCACTCTGGAAAAGCAGACTCACAGTAGGTAACTCAATTAATTGTAGGTGGATCATTTCATCATCACCTTCTCCTCTGACTTTTTCCTTGTACCTTTCCCCCATAGAACTGTTAACATCATAAGGGACGAGGCCCGTCAGTGTCAGCTTTCTAACCCCCCTCTTTGCCAACAGGAGTGAATCTGGAAACAACTCTTTCAGCTCATTGAGCTACAGGAGACATCACTTAGCAAAGATATTCAATTGCACACAGCACGACAGAGTCATGGTAACACAAGATATCTTGGTGCCCTGCAGGGAGAGTGTCATTTCTGTGGCAGGTGATGTCCACTGCTGGTTACAGACCTAGCAATCCCCATGCTGGGTAGGATTGCATTAAGATGACTGTAGCTGTACACTACAGTGGTTTGACACACATTTGACCAGACAACTGTGAAGGATCTATGCAGGAAGGGTGAGTGTTGTCATGTAATTTGCTGATTAGCATTGTCACGGTGGTCTGTATTAAAAAAAAAAAACAAAAAAAAACCCCACACAGCTAGTGCCTGGGGTTTTCACCTTTAGGCTCTTCAGTCAATGTAACCCTGTATGTGAATTTGATGATTTGAAAGGTTACACGAATAGTCCCCCCCCCACCCCCAATTTACCTTCTTTAGTGCCCTGCTGTTTTGATGGACAGCCCTGAGTTCTTATGGATCCCACCACCCCCTCAGCAGGATGCATCTTCCTTATTTTTTCCCTATTATTAATTTAATTGGCAACATCTCCACTTCCCTCACTCATTCCTGGCAGGTTCACCAGGGGAGCGTGGGAAGAAAATTGTAACCACATAATGGTGCTGCCTTACTTAGGTACAGTGTAAATGCTCTGTGACTGTGGTCTCTGGTAGCTACTGCTGCCTGATGGTGTTTAGAAAGAGGATGGTGCTACTGAACTGTTTTGTGAATGAAGTACCTCATAAAAGAGGTGGCTGTATACTTCTCACTGAAACTCATCCCCAAGGAGAAATCAAGCCCTAGTCTTTGCTTTGTTTTCAGGATGGACATGTTTACAGGTTGAGAGCATTCTTTAGCAATACTCTGTCATCAGCTGAACATACTCCAGGCCCCACCATGACTGCAAGCCTGCCTCCTTTGAAGATCTCATGGGCTGAAATCCACTCCTTTAAGAGACCCGTCCTTCAAAGCATTTAAACCCTTGCCTAACCACACACAAGGCAGAATCTCATTGGACTTAATAGGGCTACACATGGACCTAAAGTTAATAAGGTGTGCGAGTGCACAGATGGCCTGGGGCTTAAATGAATATGGATCTTTCAGAGGAAAGATACTGTAATATACATCAGCTCCTCCTCCTCACCTCAGCAGTGTGCTCTGCTGCAGTTAGTTTGTATTCAATGAGACCCCTCACGAGAAACAGGTGATGGATATAACACAGGAACTGTTGCTGAGGGCTGTTCACATGTCAGACTGTGCCCATTGCTTATTAGGAGCCATAAACAAGAAAATAACCCATGGAGATGCCCTTTCCAGACTGTGCTGCTGCAGCACTGCAGTGATTCACTTCATTTCACCACTTACTGGATTTTAGTTGTAAGTGTAGCCCATGACAAAGTAAGGCAGACTTCAGCATAGCTAGGCATGCAAATCCATTGCATGCTTTTTTTGTTTCAAGTTTTGCTCATGGCCATAGAGGTGCTAATGTCGAAGTGGCCTGAAGAGATGCTCATTCTTTATTATGTATCAACATGCTGCGGGAGAAACTAGAAATGAACTCAACTATACACATGTGATCTCTAAGTATAATTGCATTAGAAAAGTATTAATCCTGCAAATGTCAAACTGCACGTGACATGTTCGGCACATACAATTTGAATTCATTGCCTTTGAAATTGAAGATAGACCCTTGATGCCATGACCTGAGAGAATTTATGGGTGTTCAAAATAGTTGTGGGAGAGCTCCCTGCTATTTTCTGACTAGAGAAGAAATACAGGAAGAATTAATCAAAGAAAACTAATTTTACACTTTGAGCCTAAGAGCTAAAGCTTACAAATAGAATTTGTCATTTCACACCAGAATCTGTGCTTACGTAAAATTTAATCAAACTCATAGACTTTAAGGCCAGACGGGACCATCACGATCATTTAGTTTGACCTCCTGCACGATGCAGGTCATAGAAACTCACTCACTATTCCTGTAATAGACCACTAATCTATGACCGAGTCACTGAAATCCTTAAAGACGTTAAGGTACAGAGAATCCACCAGCAATTGAACCATGCCCCATGCTTTGGAGAAAAGTGAAAAAACCAAAGGTCTCTTTCAATTTGCCATGGGGGGAAATGCCTTCTTGACCTGAAATACGGAATCAGCTAAACCATGAACATGTGGGCATGACTCATGAGCCAGATACCCAGTAAGAATTCTCTATAGTAACTCTGTATCCATCTCTTTTAACATCCCGTTGGAAGTCTATTCCAGAATTTCACTCCTCTCATGGTTAGAAACCTTTGTCTAATTTCAATTCTAAGCTTCCTGGTGGCCAGTTTGTGTCCATTTGTTCTTATGTCTGCATTGGTGCTCTATTCAAAATACTCCTCTCCCTCCTCTGTATTTTATCCCTCTGATGTATTTATAGAGAGCAACCACATCTCCCGTCAACCTTCTTTTGGTCAGGCTAAATGAGCCAGGGCCTTTGAGTCTCCTCTCATAAGACAGGTTTTCCATTCTGCGGATCATCCTTGTAGTCCTTCTCTGTACCTGTTCCTGTTTGAATTCATCTTTCTTAAACATGGGAGACCAGAACTGCACACAGTATTCAAGATAAGGTTTCACAAGCTTCTTGTATAATGGTACTAACGCCTCCTTATCTCTACTGGGACTACATTGCCTGATGCATCCTATGACAGCGTTAGCTTTTTTCATAGCCACTTCACACTGACAATTCAAAATCATTCTGTGGTCAACCAATAGGTCCAGCCCCTTCTCTTCCTCTGTTACTTCCAGCCAATGTAATTAGGAACTAATAACAAAAACATTTACTATAAACTAGGGATGCATGACCTTGCGCTTTCTAGTATTAAATTTTATACATTTTTATTATGTAATTTAATATTTTATTTTTTCAGAAGAAAGCCAAAGAGCGATAAGTAACACATAGGTTAGCCACACATGCCTTAAAAATAGGGCATGGATTAAAATGAAATTTTGGGGTTTTAAAAAAAATACTTGGTTTCCATTATATTGATGGGAGTTTTACCATTGGCGCCAAGAAAAGCAGAGTTAGACAGATACCAAGTTCTTCTGAAAATCCCCCCCTTTGTGTAAGAAGACAGAGTCAGCAGGCCTAAGGAAAAATACAGAGTTTGGTCTAACATCCTCCAAAGCCAAATGGAAAGATTCCCTTGACTTTGTGGGTGTTGAATGAGGTTCAGAAAAATTAAACCTCTGGTACATGATATTTTCAAGCCAATACCACCAATTCCCCCATCAAGATCAGTCCATCTGTATTATAACAATCAGGGAGACTAGCACTCTTGAAAACAGTTGGGAATTTGGTGGGGATCAAGTAAGATAGACATAAAAGTCCCAAAAGACATGCAATGAGCTTACCCTTCATAAGCTATGTCTACATTATGGGCTTAAGTTGATTTAAGGAGGCTTAAGTTGATTTGAGCAAAGCCCTGTCCACATTTGGAGTTGATTAAGTCGACTTAGGGGCTTCCTTAAGTTGACTTAATAACTCCTGCCCTTAGAGTTGACTTTAGGGGTTAAGTCAACTTTATTAAGTTGACTTAACACAATGTGGACATTAAAGTTGACTTAGTGCAGTGTGGCTGTGTAAGTTGACTTTATAAGGTCGACTTTAAATGGGTCCCCTGGCTTAAGCTGACTTTAAAAAGTCGACTTAATGCAGTGTGGACTAAGTCGACTCAATAAGGTCTACTTAAAGTTGACTTTAAGTAGATCTTATTGAGTAGACTTATCTTTTATAGTGTAGACATAGCCATAGAGACTTCTGTCGCATACTCAACAGCAAAGTCACAGGCTCAGAATCCTGAGAGGGTTGGGTTGGTGGGTTCACAGTTCAGGTGCAACCATGTGGGACCAGGCTTCCCCACTGACTACAGCATTTGTCAGGAATACCACCAGTTGAAACTGATAGATTTTTTTCTGGGCTCTCTGTCATGCTTCTGCATGTGGATTTAACCCAGCAAGGTGCAATATAGACCTAAATTTCTAACTTTACTTACTACCATAAGGTCTGTGTCTATAATACATATGAAACATACTATTGTTTGGTCTGTCGATAATATTTACTACTGTAAGTAGTAATTACTGCTAACACTTACCACTTACCATTTATTACTAATTGCTACTTATTGCTTACCTACATACCACTCAGCATGAAACATACTTACTACCGTAAGGTCTGTGTCTATAAGACAGGTATAATCGATAACATATTAAGTAACTTTATGGTTGAAACAGAAGAAAGGCATTTACTGTTTCCCAAGTGAAAAGGAAAATATCTTGTGATCATGTTGGATACAACTCCAATACCTTTGGTACAACAAAGAGTTATTAGTATGGCACAATCAACATAATATCAGTCTCAAATTAGGAACATCATTTTACTGCTCTCCAGAGGGATAGTGAGGGCAAACAGTGTAGGATAAATCAAATGTGCAGGTCTGGCTCTCTTATATAATAAGACTATTATAAAAATCAAGGTGTGCTGGAGAACAACCAGAGTGGGACAAGAATGCAAAGATCATGGTTATTAAAGGAAAAAGCCTTACAGAAACTAGGTCATGTATTTTTAGGGGAAAACTAGAAATTAATAGACCTCCATGAGGTTTAGAGAGTTCTGAGGAAAGGACGTGCTGCAGCATCAATGAGACAGCGTTGGATGCATGGCATGGGCAGTAAAATCTTGAACTTAGGAAGAGCTAGTCGTTTCTTTTCAGAGAGCAGATAACATGGGGTCCCATCAGCCAAGTGTAGCAATAGGAATAAGTTGGCATAAATTACTTTGGAAAGGAGTCGGGCCTGAATGCACAAAAGAGTTGGACACCTGGGAAAATGGCTATGACACAAAGCTTCAGTTGCGTGCCTAAGATCCTACGTAACAAATGTTGATGGGTTGGCCTACTAGACTATGACTTGTAAAAGCCAGCTGGCCTAAGCTAGCCAATGGGCAATGCCAAGCAGAGGGATGTGTGCTAAAACCTATCCCTCTGAGCTAAATGACTAAGCCAGGACTGCAGGGAGGTGCCTGTTTCTGCCTGTAGCTGGCAGCTAGGAATTTTCTTTAGACTTAAACATCTTTCTGTTGTTTCAGCAGGAAGTCTGGAGTGGGAAGAGGAAAATGATGATGACTTCCCCATGATTTTCAGGCTGGTTCAAGTCCCTCCTCTACCTGAGGAGGAAAGAAAGGCTTTGAACAACATCTGAGTGTCATAGCAACCTGATTATCACCACTCTCATACCTTCTCTCTTAAAGAGTCATTTGGAAAGGCTGAGGACATAAGCCGAGACTGATGTTTATAGCTTGGTGGTTGCAGCACACACCGAGAAGGTGAGAGAGAGTTCCTTCACTTCTGTGACTCTTTGCAGAGTGCAGCAGGAGAAATGGAGGGAAGCCTACTTGAAACTATCACCTAGTCCAGTAGTTACAGCATTCACCTGAGAAGTAGGGGATTGCTGGTCAAATCCTTCCTTCGTACTCCTCAGGTGGAAGGAGACTTGAACCAATGGTCTTCCTAATGACCATAACCACTAAGCTGAGAGATATACAAGAAGTCTTCCCTGTCTGTCTTTTGTGAACTCACCTGATGGGCCCAGTCCAGAAGGGAGTCTCTGAGGCTTCCCACTTGTTCAGGCCTCTCAGGTGACTTAGTTGGCTGAATGGCTATTTTCCCCTGGCTTGTGAACCACTCTGGGACTTAGGTGGAAGTTAGGCATCTGGGTGCCTAGAGTGAGGCTGCAGCACACCTGCTCAGAGACAGATATATAAGCCCATAGGGAACTTTTAACTCCAAAACATAGGTGCTGAGCAATTTTAGGTGCCTACACAGTTTCAGCAGGAGTTATGCTGAGTCACATTGGAGACAAAAATGGAACTTAGTCACCTAATTTCTTTTGTTCATTCAGGCTTTTGAGCCATATTTGTCTTACAACGGTCTATTATTCATCTTCCCATCTGAGTGCCTGTAATACTTCAATATTGTCCAATGCCAAAGGTGTTTTGAAATAAAGGTTACATCACAACCACTCAGTGGAAAGCAAAGAAACAATTTTATAACCATTGTGACATTAACAATGATTTGCAAATGCAGTACAGAACACTGAGATACCTTCCACAATAGTTTTTTTTCCTTTTGCACAGCCTTGTTCCTGCCGTACAGAACACAGAATTAATACTGTTGCAAGTAATTTTCAGCCTCAATCAGAAATGTCCTGCAAGATTTAAAGGTTGGATATAAACGTCTCCAAGGAGGATCTCCTCAACAGGTGAGTGTTACATGAAAATAAAGTCAGGCTGTTATGTTATTTTACATGCTGTCGTTTAGAAATGGTTAGTTTTTGTAGAGCTGCTCAACAATGTGTTTTCAGTGCGAAGCATTGAACATGCCACACTTGTCATCTCCTGCTCTATGAAACATGTAGGATTTTTGTATTATCTTAGTGTACAACACAATGTATTTTGTTAGCTAGGTTTTAAGAGCTGTCAGTGAATTGAGGGGAGGGGTGTTACTTTGCTGATCTGGTTCCTAACATGGATATTGTAATCCTCTACTTCCTCTGAATAATTGTAGTCATGATACATCATTTATTGATTCATTTGTGGGCATCTCATTACTGCAGTACGTAATAAGAATCACGGGCTAAGAGACAGACATGTCACTGCAGTAAAATTCTTAGAAAGTGCAGGAGGTTCTGTTTGTTTTGCTCACCTTTGGTGGTTCTGTTTCTGATTTATTTCATTTCATTTTATTTATATCAGGTCCTTTCCCAAGTTGTTATCTGATGTTTGGACAAGGCTTCTTCAGGAATCCACAGAGTGAATTATGAATATTGCAGTAAAAGAGGATTGGAAAAAAATGGACAGGGCAGAGGAGGAGTAATGCCAGGTAAAAACCAGTTGGACAAGAGAACAATACCATATAATATATACATGTGCAGGGTGACAACCTTGATTTTATTCCTGCTTATTATACCTGTGTTACCATAGATATTCAGAGTACTTTATGGGCAAATGTGAGAAGAGACAACCTCTGCCTGGAGGATTCTCTTTTTCTTTTCTTTATACAATTGTTTCTTTTGCTTCCATTGAAATCAATGGGAGTTTTGTTATCGACTTCAGCAGGAGCAGGACTGGCTTGCAGTAATCCGACATTATATGGCCTAATATGCACTCCCCTCCTTGCACTAATAAGCCCTGTGCATGTGAGGAATCTCATTAACAGCACGATGGTACAGGAAATGCATAGGGATTACTTGTAGGACTAGATTCTGCCAGTCTTCTGAAATCAATGGGTGCTGTGAGGAGTTACTCGGTGACAGAATTTGGCCCTTAATAATTGCCTTATGGGCTAAGGACTGTGGCTTATTCCAAGTGTGGAATCCATTTTCTTTTCTGTGTATCTCAACAGCATAACTCCTAGGGCAGAGTGGGCTACAGTTTTCTTTTTCTGTTCTGCTTTCCTTGATGGTAGGACAGAGATTCAAAGGGAGGGGCTGATTCAGAAAACCATGTTACTGCACCAATTTCCCCTTGGTATCTAATAACGGGGCTTTGTATGAGTGTTTGGATGTGATTTGAGACTGTCTTATGATTCCTAGCTGATTAGCCACCTCTTTTCTTGGTTTTTTTAATCCACTTTGTTCCATTTTCTTTTGAGTATGTGACCAGTAAAGAACGGCTCTTGAGATCATGGAAAGCTTGTCTTGTAACATTCAAGGACAATGCAAGGGGTTTTCACTATTTCTTGAGGGATCCCTGAAAACAGGAACTTTGGGGATGTGAGAAAACCCTGGTGAACTAACGGAAAAAGTGTGGGATAGATTAATGGGGTGCCTTGTCTGCCCTTCAAACTTTAGCTTGGGCACGTCCATGGCTACCTGGACAGGTTAAATAGCTAGTCAAGTTACAAAGGGTTGTCTATTCCTAAAGAAGGCCTCATGAAGGGAATAATGCTCAGTATGCTGCTGGGCCCATGGTATTGTTTCTTTAAGAAGCCAGAGTTTGAGCTATCTAAGCTTAGTATAAAAGTGCTTCTCGAGCACAAGAATTTCACTTAGGTGAAGGTTGTGAACCAAGAGGGACCCACAGCCTGTACCTGCAGCATAGAAATGCTGAGATAAGGTGCAAGTGAATCCTCATTTTCTTCTAAGGTGTACTGCTCCGTTTCTTTTGATTGTCTTTTGGTTTTGCTTCAATGTTGTATTTTCCTGCTGAGTCACAAGCTTTATTTACCCATTCACCCAGTCCCTCTTGCTGTTATCTGTAGCAAAACAATGATAGTTCTGCAGACCCAGCCTACTGCATTTGTCAGCATGGTACAATGCCACCTGTTCAGTTATAAAAAACTCTAACACTGCAAGATACTAGAAAGGCTTCTGACTTGACTGTGGGTTGTTTTCTCTTGTCTTTTTTTTTTTTTTCCAGAGGTGGTCAGGGCAACCGCGGAAAGACCCATCACTGGCAGATGTGGGTTTTCAGCACTCATGAACATCAGCCAGTGTGGCACCTTTCCTGATATTTGTTTCAGAAACACCACACTAAGTGCTGGATTTGATGAGAAACTAGTGAGGATTCACATTTTGAAAAACTCATAATTCCCATTTTATAAATTGATTTAAGAGCTTAAATTTCAGTGAAAGTCAGTGAGACTTAAAAATCTAAGTACCAAAGCTACTTGTGAAAATGAGACTTAGGCCTTTCAGTTTCTTATCACAGAAATGTAGGGCTGGAAGGGACCTGGAGATGTCATCAGGTAAAGCCCCCTGGGCTGAAGCAAAACAACCCTCCCAGATAGGTGTTCATGCCAGCTTGTTCTTAAAATCCTCCAGTGATGGGCATTCCACAACCAATCTTGGAAGCCGGTCCCAGACCTTAACTGTCCTTCATAGAAACTTCTTCCTAATATCAAATCTAAATCTTCCTTGCTGTAGATTAATTACTTGGAGAACAACTGATAACTATCTTGTTTATAACAACCCTTTAACAAAGCAGAAGACTGTTATCAGGTCCACTTCAGTCTTCTTTTCTTAAGACTAAAAATGGCACGTTTACTTAACCTTTCTTCACTGGTCAGATTTTCTAAATCTTTTATAATTTTTTGTTGCTCTTCTTTGGGCTCTCTCCAATATGCTTGCATCTTTCCTAAAGTGTGGTGCCCAGAACAGGACCCACGACTCCAGCTGAGGTCTCACCAGGACCAAATAGAATGGGGCAATTACCTCCTGTGTCTTACTCACAGAAGTCCTCTTAATAACAGCCAGAGTGTTAGCCTTTATCCACCTAAATTGTTGACTCATTCAATTAGTGAGCCACTAAAACCCTAGAACCTCTCCAGCAATCCTGTCATCTAGCCAGTGGGTCTCCATTTTGTATTTATACATTTGATTCTTTTTTTCCGTCTTAATGGAAGTA
This sequence comes from Podocnemis expansa, assembly GCA_007922195.1. Classification (NCBI taxonomy): domain Eukaryota; kingdom Metazoa; phylum Chordata; order Testudines; family Podocnemididae; genus Podocnemis; species Podocnemis expansa. The sequence continues at coordinate 2,979,569 of ML682004.1, forward strand.
TTTTGCACTTGTCTGTACTGATGTTTTTGTGTTGAAACACCAACCAATTCTCCAATTCATCAAAGTCATTTTGAATTCTAATTTGCCCTCTTAAAGGACTTGCATTCCCTCCCAGTTTGGTGTCATCTACAGATTTTATAAGCATACTCACTTCTCTGTTGTTCAACAAATTAATGAAAATAGTACCAGATACAGGACTGACCCCATGGGAACTCGTTAGCTGCACACTCCCAGTTTGACAGTGAATTACTGGTAACTACTCTAAGTGGGTTTTGTTTTGGCCCATTATGCACTCATCGTTAGTGTTTTTTTTCTAGGTGATGTTTTTCTTATAGGAATGTTGGTGTGGGACTGTCAAAATCAAGACATGTCACATCTATGTCTTCTCCCCATTCCTTAGGCCAGTAACCCAATCAAAGAAAGAAAATGGGTTGGTTTGGCATGATGCTATATTTTTTCTTCTCTAATTCTCTGGGACTTCACCCATCCCACCCCTCCCCAAGTTCCCAAAGATAATGGTTCATGGTTCCGGGATTGCTTCAAGGAGTTCCTTAATTACCTAAGGGTGGATTTCATCAGGTCCTGCCAATTTGAATACATAAAACTTATTTAATTGTTCTTTAACATGTTCTTTCCTGTTTCAGCTTGTATTCTTTCCGCCTTTTTGTTAATGCTAATTGTGACTGAATACTTATTTTGTGACAACTGAAGCAAAACAGGCATTAAACACCTCAACCTTCTTGATATAATCCAGGGGTCTCAAACTCAAATCACCATGGGGACCACGTGAGGACTAGTACACAGCCAAATGAGGACTAGTGCCTGAGGGGCACACCACTGAAACCTTTTCATACAACAATATTGCAAATATCGGTAACAATAGTGTCATTGTGGGCTACAGGAAATAGCTTTAGGCGCCGTGAGTTTGAGATCCCTGATATAATCTGTTATCAGATCTCCTTTCCAACTAAGAGGACATACACTTCCCTTCATCTTTTTCTTGCTCCTATTGTATTTAAAGAACTTCTCCTTATTATTTTTTTATGTTTCTTGCTAGGTCTAACTTTTTTTTTTAAAAAATCCAAAGGATCCTATGGCTTATTTTGTTCTCCTGAGCACGCCCCTTAAGCTCAACCAGCCAGGGAACCAGGATATAACATCTCCATTCATTTGGCTTGAATGCAAATGAACAACACATCTGAAAACGCATCTGGAAAAACTTTACTTTTTTCACAGGTATTTTAAAAATAGATATATAAATAAATAAAATTAAAAGCTCTCCAGTTTAGTTGAAAACCTTAGTCGCAGTGCCTAACAGAACAATGTGATTTGAGTTTCAAGTCAAATGTCATAGAGTTGTACTGGTCAGAGCTGGCTCAAGTTGATTTGGCGCCTTGAGCCAACTTTTGCTTTTGTGCCTCCACCTTATGTGCTTGCAGGGGCAGGAAGGACAGGGCTGGCCAGCGGTCATGTGATGGCATCTGCATGGCAACCCATTTCCAGGCCAAACTTTCAATTTTTGGTTTCGGTGCCCCTAAGCCAAGTGCAAGAGTGCCGGCACCCCTGAGCTTTGGCGCCCCAAGCCGGTGCCACACTAGCTCGCCCCTTAAGCCAGCTCTGCTAATGGCTCATATTTAAATATGGACTGTGTGCTTTTTGTAACTTGCTCTTTGAAACAAACAGATGTGTGGGCCATCCATTGTGCCCTTTATAAGGATGGTTTGCATTGTCTCTTAGGTTCAAAATTTGGATATGGACACTGAAGTCTAGTGACATTCCACCTGTTATTTATTACTTCACTGCTGACGACTGAAGCAGAAATATCCAGATGCTGGGTTTGTGAGAGTAGCTTCAAGCTGAGAACAGAACTTGAACAGAGTACTGCAACTTTTTTTCTGCTCACCTGGGCCCTGAATGTCAGCCATTCAAATTGCAGACCTAGGCATTCAGTTATGTGTTTTCAGTGTAGGCTTTGTTGCCAATAGATTACTTTAGCAGCTCAGAGTTGTTGGAGTTTAATCTAATCAAAGGGAAAGCCAGCTTTTCAGGTAAAACCAGCTTCTTTAATATCATTACAGGGAAGGCTTTATTTTTATTGGCATGAGTCCAGTTACTTATGTCTCCAGAGGAGAGTTTTGTTTGCTACAATCAGAATGAAAAGGCACAGTAAACATAATGGGGTTTATTCTGATACGCACGCAGACTGTGTACATAATGACTAATTTTTGTGTACCTATTTCTAGCTATGTTTAAGACCAAACTTTTGACAGAGTGCAAGTCTTCTTTTGTTGTTCATTCACTGCAGATCCGCACAAGGAAGGCAGCACTTTAAACTTCAGCTTGGATAAATGTGAAATTGTTTGAAAAGAAGAATAATCAGTTGTAGTTCCTGAGCTCTAGATTTCCAGTGGGCTCTAGATGATTTAGATGTCCAGTTCTTTTTGATTTTTTTTTTCAGTGTGACCTGGGCATTTAATTGTCTTAGCTGCCTTTGAAAATCTTGGCCAGTGGAGAATGGAGGAAGGGGTCTTAATTCTTTTTGAAATGTGCTCCCCAGTGAAGATAGCAGAACCAAGGATTTATATTTGGGTAAAGGATTATAGTCATTGAAGACTCTACATTTGTAATGTTACTGTGCTTTTTTTTCCTAGCTCTGAAACATCTGTTTTTCATAAAGCTGCATGTAATTTTATGGAGTTGCATGTATACACGATTATTAATAAAAAGTCAAGTGAACTGGGACTGCCATCCCTCCGGAGCAGTCAAGTGACCCACAAAAAAGCACTGTCTACTCTTTGGTCTCCATCCTACCATTATAATAGGATAGTGCTCAAGCATGTCTGGCTAATTAGCCATTGTGCCTGCATGGTTGACCTTGCTGAGAGATACTTCAATGTTAGAAGAGTGGGACTGGACTAGAAGTGTCTGACCTCAGAAGACGAACCCTAAAGCTCTGTAGCGTGATGCTCATGGCTGCCTTGACGCTATTTCACAGGTCATAATTCCAGAGCACGTCACTTCTCTCTACTACCTCCAGCACACCCTGGACTGGGATCTTCAATGGGCTGGCCCACGTATGCTACACCTGTGCCACTCTTACACTGCTGGTGTTTCCTTGAGGTCCCCTGAATCAGACTGAGGACTGGTGTGCACAGGCTGTGTAACTCTAAACAATGACAACAGGAAGAGGGAAGAACAGAGAGGAGGACTGAGGTGGGGCAGTGAAAGAAAGAGAGAAAAAGAAAGAAAGATCAAGGGAGTGAGGGAAAGCTGAGGAGGGAGTAGATCATAGCAGGAAAGATAAGAGCAATTGTGGTTGGTGATCTGTATTCAACCCTAAAATGAGATGTCAAATCTGCACTGATTTGCTGTTACGCTCTGACCTGATTCAATGACTTGCCCTCCCCTACATTTATTTTCCTTCCATTTTATAAGTTCCCCCATCTTCAGACATATGAGAAAGTGGGATTTTCTCCCATGAAAGCTCATGCAATAAATACATGTCAGTCTTTAAAAGTGCCACCAGACTCCTTGTTTGTTTTGCTGAACTAGACTAACATGCCTGCCCCTTTGAAACTTGTCATCATGCGAAGTAGAGAAATATTCAAACTTTTATTTACCAAAAGAACAAAAAAAACCCATAAGGGGTTCAGTAAACATTTTGCTTTTTTTTTTTAAAAAGTTACACTGAAGAAATATTTGAAGCATAACATGGCAACTGTTGCCATCAATGCAAAACTGAAATGTATTAATTTTTCTTAACTAGTGTTAGTTTTACCCCTCTTTTCCTTATTCTTTATTTGCTGTTTGTATCCTTCGGCCTACTCTGACCCAGATTTTGTTATACTATTGTGTGTGTGTGTGTGTGTGTGTGTGTGTGTGTGTGTGTGTGTTTTTCTTTCATTGAAATATTTATACCAATTCAGCACTCCGTTCAGTTATTCGGAGGCAGCTTACTCCTTTTTGCATACAGGAATAGGCTATACCAATAGAAACACTTTCCATCTTGGTATAACTTCAGTCACACTGGGGTGTGGCTGTATCCCTTTAACTATATTAATACAGAGATAGTCATACAAGTTTCCTGTGTGGAACAACACTGAGAGATTGTGTGCTCTTTAGAGCAGAGATTGGGCACTCCCTGGTCTCTGGGCAATCTCTAGTGAAGAGATTGGGCATTCCCTGCTCTCTGGGCGATCTCTAGTACATTCATACAAATAATGATTTGTGTAATGTGTGTTGCGGGAAGAACTTTAGTTCCCATCCTTCCCTGAGTCTAGGAAACTCCAAGAAAAGATGAGCCAGCTGCATATGTTGGGATCTGTGCACAGATGTGGACAAGAATTTAGAAGTGACCAGTTGTCCAAGTGAGCTGCACCATTAGGACCTCCATCACTGGTGGGATTTTTTGTAGATATTGGTGAGTTTTGCACTTTATTAACTACTTGATCTGATCCCTCTGAGAAGTATGTTCTAATATTACCCCCATTTTAAAACACAGGCACAGAAGCACAGAGAGATTAAGGCCTATTGCATATGGTATTTTAACCCAAATTTGGGTAGTGAAAAGAAAGACGCCCTGTGTCTTCCATTGCTTAGCACATCCAGATTTCAGTACCTAATGTTAGGCACCTGTGTCTACCAAGGCCCCTGAGGGACCCAAAGCCAGAACTCAGATTAGTCCCCCATTTAGTTCATTGGACCCTGCTGCCCCTCATTCGGTTGAGCTGCTAGCAAGAGGTCAAGATGGTTGATAGAGGCCAAGCCACCTGCTGAGCAGCTAGCTCTTAGGAAGCGTACCATATACATATGAAACACGCTAGTATCCAGTCAATCAATTTTTATAAGTTATAGCCATATTAAGGACTTAATTTTTTTGTGTCTTTCTGAGATCCTATTCCTGGGAGATTTATCCCATAGAGTTGTGTAACACTTTCCTTTCACATTGACCTCTGAGATCATCTACCTCGTGCATGTGAAATTATCAAGAGAACTGTACAGTGGCTGGGGAGTTAATGCAAGGTCACATGAATGATGGTATTATTTGCAATCAGAAAATGGCTAAATTAAAATCTGTCACTGAATCGAATAGACATTGTAAAACCGGCTAGCACGTGATGTATTCTGCATAGGTAAAATATTTGCTGATAACAGGGGGACATATAAAGGGCTAAAAGGACTATCCCCAAGGGAAAGTGGAGCAGAGTTTTTGAACTGATTAGAATTCTTTTCATTCTTTAGATCATCCCTCATCTTTTATTTCCAGGTTGTTTTAATGCAAATATATTTTCTCCAAACAAAATGAAATAAGCAACTCTCTGAAAAGAAATATCTATATCTGGACCTCTACACATTCAAATCGTTATAGTTCCACTGACTTCAACTGAGCTATGACCACTTATACAAACTGTATGTCTCGCCCTCTATGTCAAAATAAAACCAGGGAAGCAGTGAGGCTAAATAGACACCAGATAATGTACACAATTTACCGGTCACTTATTTCAATAAAATTTGTATAAATACCTAATACATACCATGCCCCCCTGATTCTGACATCTTTGCTCATGCTGAGTAGCTCCCTACTCCATGAGTAAGCCCATTGAAGCCACTGAGATGAGCTGCAGTGTAAGGTATTACACACTGAACCCACTTCAGCAAAACATTCAAGTACATGTTTAATTTCATTCTGCATCACGAAAATAATTACATGATGCTTAAGTTCAAACCATATACTGAGATCCCATCAAAGGCAATGTGAAGTCAGTGTGATTTTAAGCCCCTTGCTCAATGGAGTTGATGCTAAGCCATAGCCATCGGAGTGACGGCAGAATTGGGGCCATTACAGAGAAAGCTGTTAATGCTGTCTGTAGACAGGCTTGCTCAACACACCCTAGTATAAGACTTTCTGGGACTGTATATGCACAAGAAGGTTGAATTAAGGTGCACTGGTTCCCAAATGTTGAGTGCTTGACTTTGCAACATTAATGACTCTTTTATGTTGTATATTTGGTATGTAAAATCAGTATATATAATGCATCAATGAAGACAGTATAATCCATTCCAAAACCTAACTAGCCTATTTCACTCCAAGCAGATAATCTAACAGAAGAAGGAAGAAGCCAAAATTCTATTTAAAATTATTGCCACAGGTTACAAATGTGAATGACGCTTCTTGTTTCTTATTTATGCTGACAAAGAAGAGGAAGCAGTCAGACATTGATAAATCCCTCTTAGGAATGGTTTTAAATTATAATTATACATTGAGTGTGACCCCAGTAAATACATATTAAACAGCAGCACATTTTTTAAAAAAATGAAACAAATGCCTAACGAAACATATTTGCAGTATAGAGGATTTTTTGGTGGAGAGGGCTGAGTGTTTTAATTTACTGCAAGTTTTTATGGATAGCTCATTTGCTGAAATTAGACATTGAAAAACACCCATTAGGTGATCTAGACCTTCCCCCAGCTTTTGTCATACTGAGGAACCCTGTTCCTTCAAAAACAATTTTACCAGCCCTTCTGCCCCGTACAAAGCAATATCCATACCGTACAGCAGAATAAACCATGAAACCAAAGTCCTTGTATAAATGTAATTCTCCTACCTGTCCATGTTGTTAAAAGGTATCTGTCACTGTTGTGTAGCAGAGTACCCAAAAGACGATGTATGGAGAGTGAGCTCGTGCTGTATTATAGAAACAGGATCAACTGGATTTGGATTACAATAGGAGCCATAGCAGAATACCATAGAAATAGAGCACTATATGTGTGAACATATGCTCTTCTCTTCCATTCTTCACTGACATTATTAAGAAAAGTAATATATTTCACCAGCATCCCTGGGATTTTAGTTCTAAAGGGAAATCACTCCAAAGTAGGCTAGCATTGGTAATCCAACGTGCATGCTGTATGTAATAAGACAGATCTGATACATAGTTACATTATCCAAAAAAAAAAAATCTTCTATAATCTATAGATACGCACCCCCATTTATTCTCTTTGTTAATTTCCTGTGCACCAGAATCAAAACAGGCTTTGAACCCAACCTAATACATGGCTGGACATCAATAGTTCTTGTGAAATAATCAAGCCACAGGCCACCTGCTCTGGACCCGTGTCTACCAACCTTACTAATGGTTCGAGCGGTTCTCAATCTTTTGCAAGTTGTGACACACTTGGCTGCATATTGTGGCCCTACGGGACACACCAGCCCACCCCCCAGGCCAAATCCAGCCATCTCCCTAGCTCTCTGCAACATGCTTACCACTGTGTGGCAACACAGTAATGTGTCCTGACGAGGTGGCTGAGAACTATTGGACCTTCCTTAATGAGAAGTTTCATTGAAATCAATGCTGACATAGGCTGTGATTCTGCAAGGGGTACATAAGGGAGTGAGGAGGCTCTGTACAGGACTGGGCCTTTTGATTATGCTGCACTAGGAAAAAGTCACCTCAATTGTGTGAAGTAAGGCATTCTGCTAACTTCTAGCTATATAGGTCCAGGCTATGGAAGCTATACATGGCATTGCCCTATATTTGCAAACTAGCAGAGCATAAAAAACCTAGTGAAATGATCTTCTCTCTTTCATAAATTTCCCCCTCCACCGTGCACTAGTTTTCCTCCAAGAAATCTAAGGAATGCCATGCAAAAACATAGCAGTTAAAAGTCAGGAAATTTGAGGCTCTTAAAGCAGCTTTAAGTGCCTCCTACATACATAATTATACATTCTGCAATTTCTCCTATAAGTTCAGATATGTATGTGTATCATCTAACACTAAGTACTATGCTGTGTATGTCAGATGAACTATCATTTGTAAGTACACAGTAAAATGTACTTATACAGCAAATGCTATAGATTTAATAGTAAAAGTGGAAATTTTCTGCTACATATATGCCATTTAACTTTGCAGCTATTTTGGCTTTGATGTTAGTTGCCTCATTTTTCCAAAGTGCACAAGAATGAAAATTGTGCTGAAAATATATAACCCCAAGATATGGGAACTTGTATAAAAAAGTCTAGGACTCAGATATGCTGGATCATTTTAACAATTGAAATAAATATATAAAAATGGAAAACTAAGATACAAGATGCTTCTCATGCATATAAGATTTTAGAAAATATTGTATGGTACTAAAATGACTTATGTGAGAAATAGTAAGTGATCATATAATTATAGGTGATACATGCAACTTATTTTGTCATTTCCCGACTTTTGAGTGCTTAACCTGCATACCACAAAACATGTAAGAAGTGTGACACAGATGAATTAATGTCAAGGGGAAAATGCTTTTTTGGAATTCCTCACATGCTTGGTTTTACTACCTTAACATTGCATTAATATATATACATTGTTTTAGTTTCATTATTGATGTAGATTTGTTCCCTGGTAAGTGAAAACTCTTGGTGCTGTAGTAAAAGATTAGAGGCAGGGGAAATTGTGAGACAAAGAGAGGAAAACACCTGGAAAGCATTAGAAGTTGATGTCCCACCCACATCTTGCCTGCCTAGAGTCCTAAATTAATGATCCTCATAGGGAAAATGGGGGATGCTAAATGAGGAATCAATGGGAACAAGTTTGTGAAAAGAGCCAGGTGTATTTAAGCTAGAAAGAAGAATGATCCAGTATAGAATAGCTTTTCTCTGATTAGTTTATTAGGAAACATATTGAGCATCACTAAAAACAATCTAAAAAATTGCTACTGTTCACTCATATTGAAATTTTAAAAACTACTTTGGTGAAATAAAATGTGAAAATCTCTCTGTAAAGTCAGGAACTCAGATACTGCATTGGTTATGCAATTGTGTGTCTGATTTATACATACAAGATTTCTGTGCATAGCCATTGTAACTTTATTTCTACATTCAAATAGCACATAGACACAAGCCCATACTCAGTTTGTACACAGTCATAACAATTACATGTATAAATTAGCTGTATAATTGCATGAATGTTTTTGTACATGCCCCTTGGTGCTTGAGGTTTTAAATCACACCTTAAAGACTAAAACTTTTGACCTGGAACACAGGAATATTAAAATTACTATTTTGTAACAGGACTCTGGTCCATCTACTCCACTGTGCAATGTCCAATAGTTGGCCAATACCAGTTATGTGTGTGAAAGTTACAGGAAACATTGCGATATGTGGTTATGAGATTTTTCTGCCCCAAGGATGAGTTTCTTCCTGACCCTGATCAGTCAGAAGTTAAGGCCTGAAGCATGAAGATTTACATCTCTTCCCCAAACTCTAGATAGTCTTTTTAAAACATAAATGGCTAATCCAACTGTTAAATCCTGCCAATTCAAGGGCTTGTTGTTATCGGTCAAAAGGGTCTGACAGGTTAAAAGCGCATTGTGGAAAACAGTATTTCTTTTAAGAAAATGTTGGTTGAAATGAATACATGTTACAGCAACTGACCTATGAACAGGTCACTAGACCATTGCTAGTGCAGTCAAGGACGGTTTTCAAATGGTTTTCATGCAGTATCAATTGTCTCCCAATATTTTTCTTTTAATGTTCTCATGGTATCTAGAAAGCATGGGGTGAATAAATACAAAGAAGTGGCAATGGGGTGTGAGCTGGGGAATGACATGCTAGTCATTTGCAAGGATCTACCTCAGGGAGCATTCTAAATCCAAGTAAAAGTTCAAGAGCATCCAGACAGAAAAAGCACCCTGTGGCATTGGCTGCTGAACCAGACTTTTTTAGGGGGATATATAACCCAGCTGAAGCTGAGATGAATATTAATTATACCTTGAGTAATATTTGTTCAAAACAACTCTTCTGGTGCTGTGTTGCTTTCATTTAAGAAATTAAGCTAAATCAACATAAATTGGTTGTCAATTGAATTAAGCTAAATTGATATGATAATTCTAAAACGATGTATGTCTAAACAGGGATCTGCATTGGCTTAATGTAATTGTTTTAAAAACTGATTTCAGTTAAACGTTTCTATCTCCAAGGCCAAACAGTTTGGGACTATTTTAAAATCTAGTAGAATTTTACCATACATCATCCGTACATCAAAGCTTAAAATACAAAGCAAAACAAAACAAACAAACCCTGACAAAAAAAAGTTTTGCTCTTTGCAAAAATTAGTGTCTTCCAGTTTCTGTGCAGCATTGCACCAGACCAATTGCATATAAATGCAATCAAAACATAGGCTGGCACTTCCAAAAGTGTCTCGTCACCTTAGGAATCTCAATTACTGGTCCACAACCTGAGATGCTTTAAAGGGGCCTTATTTTCTGAAAGTGTAGCACAGTGGTTCCCAAGCTATGGCCAGAAAGGTCTTTCAAAGTGGCCTGGTGCTCTCCTCCTGCTGGATGCATAAGGAGACAAGGCCAAAGGACTTTGGCGGAGCCCATTGCAGTAGCACTGCAAGACTGGCAGGCCCCTTGCTATAGCCAGGGGGATGGGAAATCAGCACACGCCTTCCCCCTGGTCTTTGTAGTTTGCAGGGAGCACAGCAAAGTGCTCCTCCTGAGTCCATAGATGTTGGGGTCCTGTCGGAGTCAGAGGGAATGCAGCACTGATCTTCTGTCCTCCTGGCTGCAGAAGGGAGCCACTGCATAGGGACCTAGTTGGTGCACACAGGGCCATGGGATGCATTCAATTTCCGTACTTCAGCGAGGGGACAGGAGATCAGCAAGGATGCAGCCTCCTCGCTGAACACCTTCTTTCTGGCCACAGTGGAAGGGAGGGCGCTGCTAGTGGAGCAGCCAGGACCTACCATGCTTGAGGAGAGACAGGACTCTCAAAATCAGTACCCTTTTATTTTGGCCTTCACTAAGCAAGCCAGCCACCATGACTTTGCTGCTGGGCCACATTCTTCAAGGTGCAGTGAGTCACTTCACCTGCACTCATGCTTGTCTGAGTGTGTGACATATTGTGAGTAATCTGTAGGTTTAAAATACTGAATGTAAAAATGAGCACAGTGGTATCAAAATGTTTACATATGTAGCAATTTGTTGTCTTTAATGATGATTACATCTGTATGTTTTTTAGGAGTTGATGAAACTGGTGGCCCTTCAAAATTGTGGCAATGGTACTTGTGGTCCTCAAGCCAAAAAGGTTGGGAACCACTGGCATAGAGCAGTCTCCAGTACAGTCAAAAATTGAGTCATCTAAAATCATTAGTAATTTTTTAAAATGTTAGGTGACGTTTATGACAACAGGAGAGTCCAAGTTACTTTCATGTGAATAGCTGAAAAACAGATGCAAACCTGATGGTCGTTTTAAGCATATTTACTAGCCAGTCCTTGGAATCCTTTCATGGAATAGGAAAATCAATTGACTATAGTAACATTGAATCCACTCCAAACTGAGAGTTAGGTGTACGTGTGTGTGTGGGGGGGGGTTAGGTTGTTTGTTGGCCTTTTCATTGAGAATTATTTCCTATGTTTGACAATATTTAATTAGAGAATCCAGAAAAAAAAATCTCATCTATTCTTTGATTACTTCAAACGTGGATGATTGGAGCTTCATCTTTTATGACCTTCTTGATAAAGATAATTTTTATTAGGGAGTTTGAAATCTGTCAGCTCCTGTGTCTAGTGACATTTAGTCAAGAGAAGTTCGCTCCACCATAGATAATTTTCATTTGCTGTCAGTATGATTCAGGATTTTTTTTAAAGGTTTTAGTTAAGTTTTAGGTTTCCAGTTTTCTTCTTTGACAGGGTTACTGGGCAAGTGGATGGAAGCAACAGTATATGTGATATATATTGATTTTTTTAGTATGACTTTTGACTTCGTTCTGACATTCTCATAAACACACTAAAGAAATATGATCTGAATTACATTATAATAAGGTGGGTGCACAACTGGCTGAAGAAACGTACTCTAAGCATAGTTATCAACGGTTTGCTGTCAAACTGGCCTCCTGTGGGGTCTGACAAGGGTGAGTCCTGAGTTTGGTGGCATTCAACATTTTCATTACTGACTTGGCTAATGGAGTGGAGAGTATGCTTATAAATCTGCAAAGGACATCAAGTTAGGAGGGCTACAAGCCCTTTGGAGGATGAATTCAAAAACACTATGACAAATTGGAGAACTGGTTTGAAATCTCCATAGGAAGAAATTCAACAGAGACAAGTTCAAAGTACTTGACTTAGTAAGGAAAAATCAAATGGTGAATGGTACTGATGCCAAGAAAGATCTTGGGATTATAATGGATTACAAGTTGAACAGTAGTCAGCAGTGTGATACAAATAGGAAAAAAACAATTTTTTTGTAGTGTATTAACAGGAGTGTCATATATAAGACATGGGAAATAGTTGTTCTGCTCTGCATGGGGTTGGTCATGCCTCATTTGGAGTATTGTGACCCATTCTGGGCACCATGCTTCAGGAAAGATATGGTCAAATTGGCGACAATTGAAAGGAGAACAACAAAAATGATAAAAGTTCAAGAAAACTGATATATGAGAAAAAGATTTTAAAAACTGGGCATGTTTAAGTCTTGAGAAAAGAAAACTATGGGCTGCCTGATAAGTCTTCATATGTATTAAGGGCTCATAAAGAGAGGATGGGGTTCAATTGCTCTCTGTGTCCACTGAAGGAAAGATGATGTGTTGGGCTTAACCTTAAGCAAGAGGGATTTAGGATAGTTGTCAAAAACTCCTCCTAACTATAAGGCTAGTTAAGTTCTGGGATACGCTTTCCAGAGAGGTTGTGGAATCTGTGTCACTGGAGTTTTTTAAGAACAGGTTGGCTAAACACCTGTCAGGGATCGTCTGCGTTTACATGGCACTGCTTCAGTGCAAGTAACTAGATATCATGACTTCTTGGAGCCCCCTTCTAGCCCTACACTTCTGTGATTCTGTGACGTAGGCTCCTTCATGTCCTGCAGAAGGGTGTCAAATTCATTCTGTGTCAAGAGCCAAAATTATAATGAAACACAAATCTCAATAGTGGAAGAAGGCCTTTGGTTAATCACTAACAAGCTCTTCCTGCAATGCAATTTTTCTGGCATACTTCCCTCCTCATTCATGAATGGAGTCTCATTGACTTTGGTGCACAGACAGAGGGGATCTGTGCTGGTAGACTGGACTGCTGAATTGCACATGCACTTTTCTAATTTAAAGTTTTTGTTGTGTTCACTTTGACTGAGAGGGCAGAAATTATGCAATTTAAGGAGCAGGGTCATTTCTGCATTTTGGTTTAGCCATTTTATTTGCAGTTTTCAAACTGGTCCCACAGACTTAGCATGCAATTAGGTACACGTTTTACACATGGAATTGTCAGCAATGATTTTAGAAAAAACTGATCTTAACAGTGTGACAGGTACAGTAATTTCCTGCAATATCCCTGGGAGACCTAATTGAATTAAGTGTAAGTACCCTTGGGGTCCACTGTATTAAGTGAATGGTTTGTGTATTGTTATGAGCAGGGATTGTATGGTACTGTTCAAAGGGGGAGCTCTGATTAATCTGAGATCTGGAGGTTCAAAGAAATGTACTGACCAATGTCGAAGAAAGGAGTGGACATCTGGAACAAAAAGTATTCAGGGGTTTCCCTGGTGAACATCTAGTGGCCAATAAATTCAAATCCTCCACCTCTTGCTATGCAAAAACCTGGGTTTTTGAAGCATTCCCCTGAGGAGTGGGCCATTATCTGCTGATTGCCTGCTGCGTGAGGTCAAGATAAAAGGTCCAAGGTATATAGTGAAAGGCTGAACTATTCACAGTTGTTCTAGTTCTGAATCTGAGATAGTTATGAACTTGTAAACATGGGGAAAACCCAGTTGGGAGGGAGAGTTGATGGGCTGACACTGATACTGAGGTTGGGGGTGACCTCTGGTAAGCTTTTTAGCATTCATTATTGCTACTATTGCATGCTGTTATATAATTTCCCTTTAAGGCTTTCGGTTTAAGAATAAATGTTCTTACTTAGAAAGAGCTGCCTGGTAATTTATAATTACAGGCAATAAACTAGGCATAGCCTTTGAAGTAATCTCTCTGGCCTTTTATGCAGTCTGGCTTGGACATCCTAGTCTAGACTAGCAGTTCCCAACCTTTTCAGTAACACAGCACGCTTCAGTGTAACAGGGCACAACTTAATGAAATAAATAACTCCATGGCATACCCACTTTTTTCAGCTGAACTGATTGCTCATAAACGTCACATTTACTTATATTTACTATGATTACGGTCTTATTAGAGAGGTTCACAACATAGTACATATAATGAGCTAAAGAAGGATCAAATGCATTAATGTTTCAAATCCAGAAGAAAATACATCTCATTGCAATTTTGCCCTTTGGCTACCTGTGTTTAGAATGTTCCCATTTTAGAATCAAAAGACTGCCACCTCGCTTTTAATTTAATGATTAATTTTCATGAGTTTTATGAGTTATAATTTTGGTTGGATAGAATATTGCTGAAGATGAAATGTTTGTTTTACATTGATTTTTATTACCTTTGCACAAAATTTCATGGTACACACTGGTTGAAAACCACTGATCTAGGCAAGGAACCGTCCAACCTGGAAAACTCTGGGAGGTGGGTCTCTGGCAGGAAAGGTGACTGCCAAGGAGTCAGGAACCTAGAGGGGGTGCCCTCAAAGGGACCATAGAAGTTGGAGCACAGGTGTAATTGCCTTGAACTGTGACAAAAGGAATCTGCATTAGTTTTAAGAACCAAAATGTAATTGATATGAATGAGGCCTTTCAGAGCTCTCTAATGCCCTGATTCACGAAAACACTTGGACTTGTGCTTAATTCCATTGAAAGCTACGTCATTTAGCTTAAGTCCCGGCTCTGTTTCTTTCTTAAATAGAGAAGGATTAAGTGTGGCATGTAGGGGGTGTTTGCCATGTTTTGGATGAACACAGCATTAACTTTGGTTGTATTTGGTGGGTTTCCTTGACAAATTATGAGTGCTAAGCACTCAATTTTTGAAAACTTGTAGAAATTAAATGATAGCATGCCCTGCCTCTGCCACCGGACAGCTGAACTCAAGTTGTGACAAATCAGCATGTTTCAGGGATGTTGGCACTGTAGATCAGAGCAGTGGCCTGCCTAATCAGTATCTTGTCTCTGGCAATAGCCTGTACAAGACACTTCAGAGAAAGAAATCCAATAATAGTTCATTATAGAATAACTTGTCCACAGGGGAAGCTTCTCCAATTGTGGGTGAGAGAACTGGCTGTTCCAAGAAGCAATTATTTAAAGTGCTGAGAAATTGCTTTGCTGAATTTTGTCTTGACATTACATTTGACCATATTATATTTAGGTTGTTGAAGTCACCCATTATTACCGTTTTATTGCATTTTGTTGCTTCTCTAACCTCCTCTCAGTACTGTGCACTCTATCATTTTCCTGATCCAGGAACTAGTAGTATATCCATGCTAATACATTTATATTCTGATAACTTGGTATTGGCAGCGAGAAATCCTCTAATGTCTGTTCTTGAGCCCTGGTCCCTTGGAATGCTATAAAAATATACATCCAAAGGCCTTTCATTGTGATGTACCTCTTCTCTAAAATCGTCTCTCACCACAAATATTATCTTCCTTGAGCAATTAAAACATTGAACTGAAATATCATCATCTACATATTCAGACAGCCCTCAGGTTGCATGAGTACATTGGGATTTTCATGCCTCAGACCAATGTGGGCAAAGTTGCATACCTATTTGACCCCTGGTGTTCTGGTCTCACGTAAATATAACTGGTCTTTGAGTTTTCCCCATTATTTTCAGCATTCAGTGCTGTGTACAGCTACTAGTGGTGTTTGTACAAAACCTAGCATAATGGGGCCCCGGTCTTGGTTTGTGATGTGGTTTGAATGCACTACAATAATCCAAATAATAATTTTAATAATAATAACTTAGTGCTCTTGAGGATTTGTTGCTTGTGCCTTGACTCTGGTTTTCCAGAAGAGGATCTAAGGCTATGTCTCCACTAGCCAATTAGTCCACATAAAGCAAGCATAAATCGACTGATTTTAGTTAGTGTCTACACGAGGCTTTGCCTAGTTCGAACTAAGAAATTTCTTAGTTCAAACTTAGCGCTTATTTCACACTTTCTTTCGAGCTAGTATGATGTAGATGCCTTAGTTAGAACTTTAAAGGTTTGAACTAAGTGGTTAGTTCAAATTAACTGTGCTTTTTAGTTTGAACTAACTTTTTAGTTTGAACTAGCTGTGCTTTTTAATCCAAACTGAGAAGCAAACTAAGGAAGGCCAGTCTAAGCTTTCTGATGTAGACATAGCCTAAGTATCTTTGCATGCGTTGCTTGTGTGTGCTTAGAGGTATTAGCAATAGAGGAGATATCCAAGCAGTGGCTTTTCCATAAATGGGGTTGTGTCTGTGTCAAGAAAAGACTGTGTAAGGGCAATTCTGTTCCACAAAACCATTATACCAGAAAGTTTGTTGGTGCTATGGTATGCAGTCTGGTGACTATTTACATCCTGATAAATATGAAAAGCATAACTCTTGTGTGCACAATTATGCTCTTACCTTTCAAAGTTGTAAGATGTTTCTCCACGGCTTCAATAGTACTATGAATTTTCTGACAGTTGATGAGATAAATACCTAGCTGACAGTGTACCTGACTGATTGGAGTGACACTACAGAGAAATGCATATCTGCTCACCAATCTCTTTGTTCCTCCATTTGACCTTCACTCCCATTTCTGTTTTTTCATTTGTTGTCCGCTCCCCTTAGGCTAGGGGGAAGGCCCTTAAGAGTGGGCAGGTTTTCCCCACTCACTTCTAGGCAATCAAATAGTAATGTCAGACCAATATTTTTGTGAAAGAAACCAACAATAAAAATGTGGAAATGACCACTTTCAAAAATAAATTCATATAACCTGATAAACTAGAAGGCATTTCCTGTGGCTATCTTTTAATATAAGTAAGATTCAACTGATGGGAACAAGTCTTGTCCTTGTGAGTACTTCCTTCAGTTTCTGATAGCTTTGGTGTAAATCTGGAGTACCTCCTGTAACTCATACAGGGCAGGTGTAATTGAGATAGGAATCTGGCCCTTATTGGGTAAACCTTATTGCCTGAAATTATGCCTCTCGTCTGCACAAAGAATTTTCTCTCGAAATCTAAAGTAAAATGAAAACAATCACTCACCTACATGAAAACAGGCACCACTTTTTCCTCCAGTGACAAAGGCCCTTAGTGTAATTCTTTAATTGAAACCAGTGAAATTGGAAGAGAGAATTATTTTCTCAGTGCTCTTTTCTGTAAGTAGCAATTATACTGCCTAATCAACATGAAGTTTAGTATTACAACTCTGTTGTGCAGACCCCAAAAAGCACTGAAGGATGTTAACATTAAGACCTCAGATCATACAAAGTTAATTGCAGAATTCTCCAAATATTAATAGCTGTTTTCCTCTAAAAGCTATACAAAGCTATTTGACTAGCTTGGACGTGTATCTCTAGCAGAATACATTTGTTAAAGGACATTTCTCAACATCAGATAGTTACAGCTTCATTTCTGGCTGTAAGATGGTTTCAATCAACTTTCTATTTAATACATTATTTTAAATGAAACGGACTGTGTGTCCCTTGCTTTGTTTTATCTCCTTTCCTTTCCTGGATGCACTCCACTGCTTTTCTCTTTCCCATAACAGGTTATGGATATGCCCTGTTTTCAGTGTCTGGACTGTCCTCTTTTTCTCTCCCTCTACCTATCTATATCCTTTTTCTTTTTCCTTACACCATGGCTGTGTTCTCACATGGGGTTATTTCGATACAGTTGTTCCGAAACAACTTGTATCGAAATAACGCCTTATTTCGAAGTGACTTATTTCGAATTAGCAAAAAAGTCACTTCGAAATAAGGAGAAAAGCCAGAATTGAAATAGCAATTCCAGACAACAGTTATTTCGAAACGACTCACCGTCATTTTGAAACAACATGTTCAGATGACGGCTGTTTCGAAACAAGTCGTTTTGAAACCACCATTGTTTCAAAATAACACGTTCGCACGGCGTTGTTTCGAAACAACCATTACGAAACAACGTTGTTTCGCCCACAGACTAGGTCTAACTTGTTTCGAAACAACGCGGTTGTTTCGGAACAACGGGAACTGTTCCAAAACAACGGTGTGTCATGTGAACAGCCAAAACCTGATTTCGAAACAACCTCCGTTGTTTCGGAATAAGGAAGCTGTGTGAACACACCCCATGTTCTCTTTTTTTTTATTTTCTATCTGCATCACTTTCCTCTCCATGGTCCAGTCTTTCGCTTCTACTATATTTGTCAAATTTTGTCACCTCTGCTATTCCAGTATGCACTTATTCACCCCCACCACCTTTGCTCCCAACTTTCACTTCCATTAGTTGCCTCATAGGACTGGAAAAAGTAACCAGAAACAAAAGTCAAAGGATTAAAATAGGATATTAGTGGGCTTCTCTATTACCGAGAGACAGCAGCACTCAGGTGAAAATCCAAGGCCTTCCCAGGAGCTGGAAGAGAAAGGTGATTGGATTTGTACCAGGAGGCTGCTGTCTGTGGTGGATCCTATACAGGGGCTCCATCTTTTCTCATCTCTAGCAAATAGGCATCTGATAAGTCTGAATTTTCCTCTGGCAGCTAGAAGGAAGAAGTATGCTTTCTCTCTCTGTTTCCAACTTTTCCAAGAGCCTTGTGGCTGGCAGAAGATCACAGGGAAGAAAGTCTATCCCTCCCACTGACTTTTTTTGTGTATGAATAACTCCAGTGTCAAACAGCCAGTACCAGCAGTGTGAATGTGACTTGGTACTTTACAGTGGTGGAGCGGCTTTCTCTTGAATTCTGCAACCAGGGTCCTGTTAAACTCACTCAGCTGTTTGGCGGAGCTACAAGAAGAAAAGCCAGGGGCTTTGGAGTTGTCTGCAGACTACAATGCACTGGTTTGTGTATAGCTCACATTTAGAAGGATTTCTCAAAAACAGGAGCTGGGGACTTTTTTTAATGAAAGTGCATATTCTGAAGATGATGCTGCTGCTCATTCATGCAAAACTTTCTATTTACTGTGGATGATAAGGCAAGTAGATTCTTCAAGCCGTGGTGCCATATATATCAGAGAGAAGCTGTTTTTAGGAAAAGTTTGGAATTTTAAAAACATTTGTTGGACCTATTTTTTGATATCTAACCAGCTCCAAAGCCTGATTGTTTTGGCATTGTTAGATCGACACTACAGAAAGAGGGTGCAAAAGAAGTTGATAGTCCATGAATTAGAAAACCCATGCAAAATAAATTTCAGGTCTGAATAAATTCCTATTTCCAATTCTTTCCCTTCATTTTGTGGAAATGACCTATCAGAAAAGCTTTTGGTGCTTGTCAGCTCATGTATCCAATCAGAATGGTTTGCCTGAGTGCCTCTGGTTTGAACTAGAGGTGACAGGGAGGATGGTGAAGGCGTAATGGATTTTTTATTAGATTGGATGGAAGGAGAGATGGAATGTATATTTTTGAATGAGGAACAGAAGAATGTATTTCGGCATGCACACATGGTTGTGTGTGCACATGCACATAGGCATTCTGGTCTCACATCTGACCAATCCTCACTCCATGGAGGATGCATGAGTGTAAGTAAAAGCAGGGAAGATATTTCTACCACTACCTGTTCATTGCTCCACCTCATTCTGGCCTACACTGCTCACTTAACCATCTTCTGTGCCCTTTTTCATGCCATCCCTTGCACTGGAAATCCCTTTCTGACCTGCTCCACCATGCCTCCACCTCTTTGCCCTTTAAATTCTCTTCTCAAAGCAAGTTTATTCTATGAAGCTATTAAGCCTTATACAGGTTGTTATAAGCTGTTACATAAAATCACCACTCAGCCACTTTGCTTCCTTTCCCTGTCCTTCAGATGAGCTTTTGAAGCAGAGGCCTCACTTTCTTCACAACACACTTGGTGACATATTGTGACTCTACAGGACACACCAGTGCACTCCCCCCAAGCCAGATCCAGCCATCTCCCCAGCTCTCCGCGACACTTTCCACTGTGTGGCGACACAGTAATGTGTCCTGACACAGTTGTTGAGGGACACCCGACTAAGCTATAAAGCGGCAACTGTACTTGAGTGTCTACATAAGTGACCTAATTAAAGGGGTGACTGCCAGCCTGGTAAAAGATATCACACAAAATTACCCTTGAAATATGCCACAAATTACAATGTTACATCAGATACCAGTTTCTCCTTTTATCTCTGTGGGGAGTCGGATGGGGGGAGGTGTTTAGTTCATTTGAAAACTAATTGAATTAATAATAGGAAGGAGCACATTGCAAGTACTAACCACAAAACAGTGTTATTTTGTGCTTCTGGTTAAGAATATTAAGGAATATAAGGAACATCAAAGACCTTAATACTTCTGCAAATGCTAGTGCCATGAGCTTAACCATCTGTGCAATATCTCCATAGATTTTATTTAATAAACGGCAGCATTAAGAAGCAATCCATCTTGCAGCTTCCAGCTCTGGCCTTTCATCAAAGATTATTTTCACTTACGGCCTTATTCTGCATTCCTAATGCAGACACAACTCACTGAAGTTTTGCCTGCATAAAGGCTGAATGGTGCAGGCCTGAAATGCTGATTTACCAGCAAATCTCTTTTCACTGCAAAATGGGATAGTTTCTTCAAGTTCCATCTACCGATCTTATTTTTGTCTTAACGGTGCTATACAACAACTTCTATGGTCGTCTACCAGAAAAAGAAAATAACACGGTATGTAAACTCAAGTCAGCGTAGATAAATATTTAAAAACAAAAGGGAAAACTGCAAGTGAATAATCAATCATTTCTGTTAAGCCGTTCTGATTCAGTGCATAGGCTGTGATACCTTCATAGCGCGTTGTACAGCCAAACTGGGCTTGTGACATATTTCAAAGAATGGATTTTAAAAACCATTGTGTGTCACTAATTCAAAAATAAACATTTGCTCAGTTGAAGCCTGGATTTGTAGGATCTAATAGGAAATGCTGAATTTTGGAACAGAAGCTTAGCAAAGCGGGGGGGCTGAGCTTGATGGAGGAAATCATGTGAAAATGAAATTGTGAGAGATGTCATTGGATGTGAGTGGAATAACTCAAGCTACTATAGAGAAACACTCTAATATTCTGCAATGAAAAATCTCTTTGATATGCCTCTGCTGCTGTTTCCCCCTGTGGGCTTGTCCACACTGGTGGACAAGGAAGTGATGGAAAGCCCCACAGAGCTAACTTTGGAAGCTGATGGTTAACCACCACCCTCAAAGACGGTTCTGCTTAAAAACATCTGTATCTAAGCAGTGTGAAGTCATATTAGCTGAACTGTGTGCACTGGTTATTGTAATCTTTGCTACCTCACAAGGTTGCTGGCGTTTTGTGGCACTAAACTCTGTCTTGAAAAATAGTCCTGAATATTGCACAAAATGTATCAAGCACTTCAGCTGCTCAGTTTATAGTGCCCTGGGGGACAGGATCTGGTTTTTGTTCTGTTTGTACAGCACGTAGAGCAACTAATTAACAACAGTAATAGTAATTAGTATCAATAGGCCTTACTGTTGGTGAGGGTGGGGGGCTGGAGTGAGTATCAAAATGCATTCTTTAAGGGTATGCCTACACTTACAATTTAATTTGAATGATTGAGGATTAATTTGAATGAAATTAATCTTTGACTACACTGGCTTTTGTTAATTCAAACTAAGGATTCATTAGGTCGAATTAATGAAAGCTTACTTTGAAGTTATAAAACCTCGCTTAACTTTGAAGTTCGAATTAACCCAGTGTAGCTGTGTTAGTTCGAGCTAACCATTAGTTTGAATTAACACTTTTTGATTTTCCTCCTCCAGGGTGCCTTCCTCTTGCTATATATTGGGTGAGGGCATAGCCCTTCTTGGGGGCCATATTGCCACATCTCCTGTGGTGCCCCTCTCCGAATTCAAACTAGGGAGTCCTGTCCATGGACATGCTAGTTCAAATTGGTTTTTCTAATGGGCTCATGTTAGTTAATTCGAACTAATCATTATTAGTTCAAATTAAGTTAATTCAAACTAACCATCTAAGTGTAGACATAGCCTAATTCCCTTCAACACCATTCTCCTTCCAGGACCTAACCCTCACCAACTGCCTCATAAACACCATAGAAATCTTCTCCTGTGGTCTCCCTCATGCCTTACTCTGCCAGAAGCAGTCACCCTCCATAACTTTACTACATTGACCTCTTCTGGTATGTTAGTTGGAAAGCATTTTGAAGGGTACTATTGTGCATTTTCCCAGTGCAGACATACCAGTTTTGCCCACTCTCTTGATTTGTTTGCAAATCTCATGGTATTTAATGGGTCTTTTCCCCTTAAAGACAAGGTGCTAGGATCAAGAGACTGTATGTGAAGCTCAAGTTTCATTTAACCTCCATCCCGTTCCCTCCAGTATGTTCTAGCCCTCATAGTTTTGGAGAAAAGCTTGAAACATAAAGGTAAATTAAAGCCACCCCCAAATGCTTTTTAAAACAAAGCAGGACTTTTGTGTTTTGCATAATAATTTTGGAACACTTGAGCCTGACAATATTGCTCATGTCTCCTCACACCAAATACAGGTTGACCTAGATCAAGGCCAGAGAAGAAAAGAAAAATGATGTTGCAATTTCCTGTCATCTAAAGTGAATTAACCTCAAGGAAAAAGTCACTGATAGGTGGCCGTATACTTTACTATCAAACAGTTGCAGCTTTCACAGAGGTGAAATATCTTTTAAAGGTTTGAGCCAAGTTCACTCACCAGAAAAATCTTTTTTTCTGCTTAAATATAGTAGGATTTTTCTCTTTTATGCCTCTATTTCCCAAAAAGTGTCTGATTAAAAAACATACTCAAACTTTCCAGTTGCTTCATCCTCACTGGAGCTTGAGGGCATGTTTCAATTGTGATATTCTCTCTGACTAATAGACTAGGTTGGTGGCAAGCTCAAGGACTTCCATCCGGTTTTAATCTGTGTAACTGTCTGCAGTACTGTGGCCTGGCAAAAGAAATGTAGCAGTACAGACCTCTCAGCTGGTCTTCAAGGAGTGCAACAATTCATGCATTAATCTGGTTTTGTGGATGCTGGTTCTGAAGCGCTCACGCTTTTCTCCCTCTCTGATGCTTGGATTAATTTCATCCTTCATATGAGTCTGTTGTAAATTGGTTGAGTTGCACCATGAATTTGGCTCCCTTTCCCTGAAATTACTTAGTTGGCACCCCTTCTTGTCTGCCTGCAGTTGCCACTTAGACCAGGTGAATCAACAGGTGCTTCCCCCACTCCACTCCCTGGAGTGCCGCTGGAAACCAGCCAAAGAGTGTACAAAGCTAGCTGCATCACCAGTACAAAGCTATCCTTGTACGTCTACACAGATAGCTGTTCCCCATCTGCTGGCCAGCAGCAGAGAGAAGACCATGATCTAGAAGGGAGATTGTGGTGGTAGCTGGGGACTAGTGGAGGAGAAGTGGAAAGAAGAGACAGAAACAGGAGAAGTTTATTTTATGAATTAGGTTTTTAAATGTGTACTTTACCTTTGGTCCTGTTCTGTTCAGCGGGGCACTGTCCTGTCCCCACTCAAACGGGCAGGCAGGGAGCATTCTAGTATTTTAAAATGCGGTAGACAGTATGGGAATTATGACTACTTCTTGCATTTACGGAGAGACGTGCCCTGAGAGGGACTGTGCACATTTCCACAGCAGGGGCAGTAGAGAACCTTTGCGTTTCATTTTCTGATATGTGAAGGGAGTGAGAGGAGAGGGAGTGTTTGCAGGTATGGGACTATCTCACACCAGTTAATCTCAGTCCCCCTCAATCCCACTCTGAGCTCTCCAGCATGCCTGAAATGCAAATCCACTACTGCGTCCCTCTGGGGGGTGTCTGTGTGTGTACACTTACTACATGCATGACTGGGGCTGCTGTCATGGTCCATCTCTACTGCACCCTTTCTGGCTATCTCATGCTCCATGCAGTGAATGACAAAAGTAATTGCTTTGCTGGCCTGGTCCCAGGGACTGTAGCTGGGCCCTATTCTAAACACACGAGAAATCACCTTTATGACTCCCACCCACTTTTGCACACATACTCTGAAGTCTGTCCATTTAACAAAGAAATGGATTGTGCCCAGCCTTCCCTCACACCTTCTAAAGATCACACATGGAGGTGGTAGGGTTTACTTTACTAGCCCCTGAGGGGGCCTGACCCAGACCATAGTCCCCATTACTGGGGAGAAAAAAGGGGTCTTACAAGTTTGTCCTGGGCCTGAAACAATTATGCTTGGGACCTGCACACAGGGAGCAGCACGATACAATCCTGCTATCACTGTTGCTTTCCTGCATTGACAAGTTCCAAAGTGCCACAGGACACCCTGTTAGTTTTGCTTTCCTGTGTGCAATTTATATCTGCTTGCGTCTCCATAAGAGCTGTACCATGTAGTAAGTATACTCGTGAGTATTCAAGCAACATAAACTGCCCAGTACCTAACAAAATACAAAGGTATAACTCTAGCTAGTGGCTGTGTGACAGGCTGCTCCCCAGATCCAGTCCAGTGTGCCGCTGTGAACCCCTGATTCCCTCTCCTGAAAGCTGATTTGCCCCACTTTGCTCACTCCTGAGTCAGTCCACTCTGGCCTTTGGCATGCAACCGGTCCCAAGCGGTGGGTGTTCACCCTCTGGCTACATGAGGACAGTCCCCAGGCAAGCACCACTGGCCCCAGTTACCAAACCAGGAGCTGCTGTCTACAGAGATTGGGACCCCCGCCCAACCACCATACTCTCAAGTCCGTCCATTTAACAAAGAAATGGATTGTGCCCAGCCTTCTTCCCTCACACCCTCTAAAGATCACACAGCTTTAGATAAAATTACTACTAGTTTGTTGATCAGATTATAATTCTTGGTGAGAATATGGCCAATCATGGCAGACTCACAATACAAATGAGTCAGGAGAAACCACAAAGAAATTAAAGGTAAAACACACATCCTAACCTAACATCTCTACCTAAACTGACCTCATAGTCCAAGTTCATGCTCCAGGTGTTTGGCTGTCAGGTGTTTGTACAGCCAGTCTCTGCCAGAGGCCAGGCAGGCCCCACATCTTGCTTAGAGTTGTTTCAATTTGGAGAGACCCAGGCCAAAAGCTCCAACTCTTTCCAAGTGTTTTTCTTTTGTTCAAAAACTCCCCCTTACCTCCCCTTCTGGGAAGAGGTGATCCCTTTGTCTTGTGTGAGCCACCTTAATTAGCACGTCTTTGCCGCCTTTTCCACGTATTAGCTTGCTCACTGCTCCTGAAAGAGTTATGTCTGTCCCCTCCTCCTTTAGCAATAGAAAACATGTTACATGTCTGTGCACATGCATGAAGCTGTAAGAAACATGATATCATACTAATCATGTTGACTAGGTTATGAGCATCTATAAAGAAACATTGCATGGTCTAACTGGCAACAAATCATACAATCACAGTGTACACGTGAACAGGAAAGTCACGTAGATCATAACTCAGGGTGCCCAGCTGTGCATCCCATGGCAGGCTGGAAACTGAACTTCGACAAACTCACACTGGAAAGAAGGTGTAAATCTTTAACAGTGACTGTAATTAACCACTGGAACAATTTACCAAGGGCGGTAATTTTTTCAATTTTTCCAAAAGATCTACTTGGAGAATTATTTGGGGAAGTTCTCTGGAGGAAGGGGTCAGCCTAGATTATCATAGTGGTCCTGTCTGCCTTTGGAATCTGTAAAAGCATGGTTTGCTGTTTGACAAATTTATTGCCAAAACCTAGCTGCCTGGGATTCTACCAACTGCTAGCTTTTGCATTCATGACCTATTGCCATGTATCAATGCCAGTACATGAAATAAAAACAAATACAGGAAAATACAGTAATGCAATAAATAAGAGCCCTTCCAGGGAGAAAACGGGAATAAGCTAGTGCTGTGGCCTTCTTGCGACTCATCTTGATAACAAATCACTTTCCATCCAGTAACTGTCATACGTAATATCCTGCAGATGGATCCATGGTGGGTGGCATTAATATTCTGGTGCTTCTGAGGCACACAGGTGTCTGGCTTCATGCTTGCTGCTGTTGCTTCTTGGCCAGCGATGGCCTAAGCTTTGTTACAGATTGTTGGACTCAGGCAAATGGAGCAGAGCAAAAAGAAATGCGACAGCCATTTGACACACAGCAAGTAAGATCCCCTGCTGCCCTGCACTTTGAGTCATCATTTACAAGAGGGGCATGAGAGGCAGTTGTCTTAGAATAGTAGCGCTTTGCACCCCCTTTTGCAAAGACACAAGATGCACAGGAGTGGAGAACCAGGCTGGAATCTGAATAACTGAAATAGCAAGGCTGCTTTGATGGCTAATTGAGATACCATTTTTGTTCTTATTTAATATTTTCACACCCAGCAGCCCTGCGGAGAACCAAGGTCCAGTTTTGTTTAGCACTATATGAATGCATATGAGGACACAGCCCTGACCCAAAGAGCTCAGGCCTCTATCCTCAGACATATTATTGAGCCTAATGCCCACTGATTTCAATGGGATCAGGGCTTTTACGTAAAGCCAGTTCCCTTCTCAGAACATTCCCTAGTGAATTTTTTATGGGAAAGAGTTTGAGCACTGGAAAGGGAAGGAGGTGAAGATAAGAAAGCAGGGGATACTGGTTAATTTTATAAGACAGGCATTTATTAGAAAAATTATACTATAGAAAATGAAGCAGAAAATTGTTAACGTAATCCAATACAGGGCATTGAGATAAGGTGATGGGCAATGCTGCATAAAGCCTGGAGAGACAGAAAAAAATATATCTAATAGATAATATAAAAACAAATGCAAAGAAATTTGGATTGCATCCTTTTCTCTGCCTTTTTTTGAGGCTCTGTTTTTTTTTTTTTTAAGCCTAGAAAATCTTTGGGGCATGGATCTGTCTATGACTATGAAGTGACCAGCACTCCTGGAGGCAGCACTGGAGCCTAGTGATTAGCGCTGTAGACTGGAACTTGCAGATGTGGATTCTAGTTTGTTCTGCAACTAGTCTGTTGGGTGAAAGCCTGTGACTCAGTTTCCCCCTCTGTAAATGACAGATAACTATCCTAACCTTGTTTGTAAAATCCTTTGAGGCCTACTGATGAAAAGTACTAATTGAGGGTTAGGTATATTTACAAATACTGATTAAAACAAAAAACAAGTTTCTAGTCTGTGATCTAGCTTTATTGCAACTGATGTATGTTTTACACTATAATTTGATTGTAAGTATAATATTCCTTTATATAATTTTCTAATTTTTTTAGAAGTTTCATTTGTTTTTCTGTGTATATTTGCTTCACACTGTTGTAAACTTGCATACTAAAATTGGTAATTCCGTTCAGAATAGTTATGGGTGTTTTTAGGGTCTGTATATGAAGAACACCATTTGGATTCAGGCAGCTGAGATTAGGCTACAGATTAATTCTGCTTTGTGTGTTCATCACATCCCTATTTCTAATGAATGAATCCAGATATTGCGGAAAAGAATACAAGTGAATTCAGGTGGCAACAATAGTCTGTGCTAGCCTTTATTGCTTGACATGGAACAATGGCAAAAAATCACAATCACTAAACAAAGAGCTTTAATGTAATAGAATTAACAGTATTACAGCATGACCCTAAAGTACTCTGTCTATGTTGCTCTGTTCCATTGTAGGGGAGATTTTCAAAGGTGCAAGTGGGTGCCGTCACATAAGAATTAGACTCATAGCTGGTATTGGTGTCTGAAAATTATCTTCCTTCCAGCACCCCTCCTGCTTGGCTACCTGCTGTGGTTTTAAACTAAGAATAGACACATTCTCACTATGGTCCCAATTCAGAATAGGACATGCTTTACTTTAGTCTTCTGCTTAAATCCTATCGAAGTCAATGGAACGTAAACCCATCCCTAAAATAAAGCCTACTTTCCCTGAACCAGATACTTTCCTGAATTGGAGTCTTTATTAATAAAGACTTCAATACTAGCACACTGTGCTATCCACTGCTCGTAAAGAATTCAAAGGGGATGATCGTGTTTCCATTAAGATTATGTATTTGTGGGCAGGGAAAAAAAAGGCATTGTCTTTTCTCCAGAAGATGCAAGTACCCCCCGGGATCTGAGGGGTCATTTTGCTCAAGACTGTTTCTGTGAGGTAATTTTATTTTACTTAAATCAGATATTGGCAGAACCTTTATTTACCAGGGAACTAACATTTAACAGAGCTATCTCAGTTTAAGCCAAAGTATTTTTTTAGGACACAGAACCACATTTTAAATTCCTATATGATAGACAAATTATAGTGTCTAAATTCATGAATGGTCTGGCACGAGTGAGTATTTACATTTGGGGAAAGGCAAAGGTCCTGTGAAGTATCCCCTTGTGGAGAGTGAAAGTTCCAAGAAGGACTTTTTAAAAATAAAATTGTTCGTCATTCTCCTAACCATAAAATCTGCTTAGAAAAGCATTATTATAGGGGGAGAACATGGTGACACCTACAGTTAAAGTTGCCTACTGCCTTCCATTATAAGTATTTCAGTCCTTTTAACTTTGCCAAACTTGAACCATGTGGATTAAAATATTCTATGATTGCAGTCTGCCTTTGTTTGATATTCCCCCCCCCCCCCCAAAAAAAGTTTGAGCCATGTGCAAGACCCAGTTAGTTTTCTAAAAAATGAGGTGGTTTTGAGAGCATTCAAAATTGTTTTCCAGCCGTTGATCTGAATAGCTATATTGTCTACAGGATTTAAAGCAGACCTTGGAATTTGCCAGCAGGATGACCCTGGGGTTAGATGGGAGTGTCAAAAGGTACCTATTAAAATACATTAAGATCTAGCTGTATTATGAACATCTGAAAATCATAGAGGGCACAGTCCTGGCCCCAGTGAAATCAAATGGCAGTCTGCATCATTGTATTATGAATGATGTATAATTATATCCTATTTGTTCCTGTGACATGGGTCCCTGTGGGAGCCACACTGAAATTGCTCAACTAAGATAAACTGCAAAGAATGGGGCAGGCAAATCCCCAGTTCTGGTGGTTTCTAAAAATCACATTCACCAATCCATCTTTTAATTATCTCACTGGTTATCCAGCAGTCAAAGCCACAGTTCCCTTAAGCCATCCAGCCCTCTTGCTTTCACCAAGACAGCCAAGTCTAGCATGATGATTACTTAAAATCTTGGAAAAATGTTCCCTCAGTACCAAAGAACTGCACATTACTAAGCAGGGCAATGAATACTTCAGTTTTTACTCAAATACACCTTTAAAGCCAATACTTTTAAACTTAATTAATATATTAAAAAAGGAAAAAGAATATTGGGTAAAAGATCATTGCACACACACGAGACTATAGCTCCGAGACCAGTTTCATAGGAGAGATAATACATTGAGTTGCAAAAGTTCTTTGAGGATTAGCAGTGGTGGAATAAACTGCTAATTTGTAAAATCTCTGGGAGTTACCCAAACAGCTTGGGAGTTACCAGTCTTGGTTTAGAGCTTCCTTGTTAGAAATCTAGTCCAGAGAAATGAATTGAGAAATGAAGATAAAATGGAGATGCTTCCATTGTCTTTTATACCCTCTGCCAGCTGGATGGATGAGCGAGCATGTCCTTAGCTTGTGGCAAATTTCAGGTACAAAACAGAGTTCAGGGTCACAAGAACACATCACATGTCCTGGTATGCTTTGCTGAATCATAGGAACAGCCATTACAAATATTCAAGGGTCTGAATTGGTTCACCAAACTATTCCTCTTCACATCAGCTGAGGATCCGGTAATATAAACAGGATGCATTACTGATTCTTTGTGTGGGTTTGGTCGGCTTTGGTCATGTCCTTTATGCTAAATGTTCCAACATCCTTCACTTAATATTACCTACCCAACTTGAAACAACTAGATCTTGAGTTTCAGTCACGGACCACTCACAGGGCACAGAGAAATTTAGCTGGTTCCTATATGTCAGGAGTTCTTGCTGCTTTTGCTGGCACCACTCCATTTTAATTATTTCCTCCTGATACCTCAGACAGCATGCTGGACTCCATTTTGAAGAGAAAAATGTGTTCCTCACCCAGCATGACCTGGCATGTGCTGTACATGTGAGGTCACACCAGGTGGATGATGCCATTTGTTAGAGCAAAATGGCACGCTTCATGGAATAAGACCATACATGCCCCGTACATTGTGATATCAGGCTATGCAGAACAAAGTGATATTTTTTGCACACTAGGGTAGAGCCTTGGCTGGATACAAATATTTGTATCCGTATCCGATCTGCATCTGTGAGAAATGGTCCATGGATAGCCGTGTTGTATCCACAAATGTGGATGTAAAGCAGATATCTGTATATTTGCAGGGCTCTAGCTCTGCGCGGATAAAAAATACATGGACCTGTATCTAATCTCCATCAGCAAGAAATGGGCCTCAGATATCCATGTCGTATCTGCGGATGAGGATATAATATGGATATCTGCATATTTGCAGGGATCTACATTAGGGATCATTGTGACCCTATCTGCTTATGGTCTGATGCCATTTGGTATTTCAGCCCACAATCTGAAAATGGTGAACATTTAACTCCTTCACAGAGCTGTTGTCTGGTTAAATATATTAATGATTGTAAAGTGCCCTGAAATCCTCTGATGGGATGTGCAAGGTATTAGTATTGTATACTAAACACTTCAGCTTGTGCTCTTTGAAAAAATAGCTTTGTTGTAAATATGCTGCAGATTGTTAGCCTCTGATGAGGCTACTGTATTTTAGATGACATGGTGATGAACTCTAGGGGTGTAATAGTAATACTGGTAGCTATCTTAGATGTAAGTGAAACACAGGGTAAACATGGGAATGTTTTAAAGTATTTGTATAAATTTATCTGCAGGTCACTTTGGTTGCTTCTTTTCCTCAGTTCCCCCCACCCTAAACTATATTTGGCTGACAAGCCTAAGGAACAGGCGAAAAACACCAAAATATGCCCCACATTCCCCAGACATAGGATTAATTGAAAAATATACAATGCAGGATCTTTCAACCCTAAATCTGGGTCAGCCTCACTTTTCTGAGTCTATGCTCTTTTAAGACATAGTATTTAGTATTTATGTAGCACTTTCCACTTTAACTAATTCTCTCAGTCACCTCTCAGTGCACGAAGCAGGAGCTTAGCCCAGCTTTCTGGCTGGGTCCCTGAAATGGGATGGTGGGCCCAGCCAAGGGCAGCTTCCATTCACATGACTGGATGCTACGCTTCACCCCCCAAAGAAGTGGGACTTTGCAGCTGGGAGCGGGGCAGAGGCACCAGTGGTGGTGCTTCAACTCTGCTCGCAGATGCAGCTGTGGAGCCTGGTGGCCACAAACAGAGCAGAGGCATCAGTGTCGGAGCCCCTGCGCTGCTCATAGCTGAGGCTGCTGGGCCCCACAGCCGCAAGCGGAGCAGAGGCATCAGTGCTCCTGCCCTTGCTCCGCTTGCAGCAGTGGCTACGCCCCACAGCCGCAGCAGAGAAATTCATGCTGCTGCTGTGTGCTGCTAAGGGCAGACCTGATGGCAAAGTATGCTCCCATTGCGGATTATCAATACATCCATTTTACAAATGGGGAAACTGATACGGAGAGGTGCTGCCACTGGCCCATGGTGACCTGGCATGTCAAGGGCAGATCCAAGATTAGAAGCCTGGTCTTTTGGGCGCTCTGTCTCAAGTCTAGTCTACAAATTGTGTGATCGTGTGCATGTATGTCTGGGTTTTGTTTTTTCCTCAATTTATGGTTCCAAATTGCTGGGCACTTAGGAAGACATTAGTTGAGAAATATGAATGAAACAACCACTGTCAGTTGTATTGTGTTTGGAAATCCAAGTGTGCCAACAGGAAGTTAGGCCATAATTGCTCTCAGGACACAGGAGTTTATCTTAATGATGTAGTCTTGACCCAGCTACTTAACGGGTGAGTGTGAAGTTCCAGTTCCTTAGTATATCTTTGCTTTTATACAACTCTACAATGGTCTTTTAATGCTGAGTCCACTTGCTGTTAAAGCTGACATTGCCAGTAACCCTAGGTCTATTCAAAAGCTCTGCTCCCTGGAATTGGTCTTTTGATGATGGCCTTTCGTGGCAGTGAACAAGAGAAGTCAGGTCACAAGGAGACATGAGAAGGTGAAAGACTGTAGAATAAGAGGGAAGATGTCTGACAGAACTGTAACTTTAAGATTCCACGAGACACTCTTATAGCATGTGCACAGTTAACCAAATATTTCTAGTCCATGTATTTTACTCAGTTATTTTTTAGGAGTTATAATACTGAAAATATTGTCAGATCTTCAAACTTCAAACTTTGCCCTTACAAAGGAACTTCAGCCAAACTGATAACGTCAGCTGTGGAAAGCTCTCATGTAGAGGGTATGTTTAGGGCAACAGTGAGGTGGTTAATCAGGATGGCGTCATGGAGGAGTGTATTTTAGCAATCTGGGGCCAATGGAACAGCTCCTAGGGGCAATAAGATGCCCATGGTCTACAGTGCAATAAGACGTCCGTGGTTGGGCTGTGTCTGCTGATTGGAGCTTGCGGGCTTAGCCTGCAGGGTTATAAAATTGCAATGCAGATGTTTGGGGTCAGTTGAAATAATATATAGCTCTGCTCAGGGGTGGGTGCAGGAATTTAAATTTGACCCCTTTTTGAGGGGCATGTTTTTGCCCTCTCCCTGCCTCAGGAAGATCTTGCCTTTCTCCTCTCCTTACGACAGAGGAACTTATTCTTCTCTCCTCCTTGGGGCCCCAGGAGGAACTTGCTTTTCATGCCCTCTCTCTGGCCCCAGCAGGAGCTTATTTCCCTGACCCCATGGCCTCTGGGTCAATTATTAATGATAATTGGGGGGGGGGGGCTTCTTACCCCTGCTTGTTTGCTGCACATCCCTGATCCCAGGGCTTCAAGTATAATTTGGTGGCCCCCCCCTGCACTCCATCTCCTGCCCCCCAAAAGCCAGCCCCCAGCCCCCCACCTCAGCTCCTGCCCCCAATATCCATTCTCACCCCCAAAATCCAACCCCAGCCCTAAAACACACCCCCAAAATTCACCCCCTGCCTCCAATACCCACCCCCAGCTCCAGGCGCCCCCAATTTCCCGCCCCCCCCATACAAGCTGGGTGCCCCAGTACTCACCGGCAGCCAAGCTAGACCGGGAAAGTCTACAGGCTGTGCTTGGATGCTTTTGCCCCAGAACACTGGCCCCCTAAAAACAATGGGCTCTGGAACGCTGTTCTGGTGCGTCCCGGCTACTTTAACCCCCGAACACAAGATAATTGTCATCTTTAAGAACTTCCATAGTTTGTCTTGCATCCTGTTCTTTGCCCCATCCACTCTCTTGTGCCAATGATACCAGCCTTGATCATCACCTCTTTGTTCACTTCTTGCACATTTGTATTTGCTCTCTCTTCCATACAATTTCCTGTGGATGAAACCCTTTGCTTGAACTGGTCACAAACACCATACCATGTTCTCCTTTAAATCCCTTCTCTAGCCTCACTTTGACCATAATGTCTGTGGGAAGTTTCCACGTAATGAAGTAGGCAATGATCAGTTAATACTAATTACCTGCTTAATGTATTTATTACGTCATATTATGAAGTTTTACATAATTATGCACACACCTAGTTTGTGTAACCATGTGTTACCATCTCTGTCACTCCCATGCTCTTCTTTATTCTCTCTGGTTGGTATACGCACCCGTTTCATCATCTTAAAGTAGACTACAAGCTCCTCCAGGCAGGACAATTTCTTACTGTGTGCTTGTATAGCACCTATGATTCTGGGATTTCTCTCTTGAGAAAGGTCTCTGGACATTATGATACAGTGTCTGTATTTAAAATATTTGTGGAAAATATAGTGGAAGAGACATAGAACACCTTATTTTCTGGAAGCAGGTAATGAAATATTGGACCTTAACATTGTAACATTTTGTTTTATAGAAAAGCTATTTTAAATTATTTTGGCAATTTTCTGAACTTGCTGCAGATAATGTCCTTGGGGCCTGTCCTGTTAGACTCATGATATTGCTATCACCTTGCGTTAGCAGTTTAAAGATTTAAAAATCAGTACCAATCACATATTAAGAACTCAAACAAACTGAACAGTGTCTGTGACAAATCTGTGGCATCAAAGAGTACACGGTGGGGGAGAAGGTGGTTTTATTGCTACTTTCATAATGCATTCATCCAAAACAACACATCATTATGTAGTTTATACATCAGCTTACATATTAGAATAGAATAGAATCATAGGGTTGGAAGGGACCTTGGGAGATCATCGAGTCCAACCCCCTGGGGCTGTATATAACTTTTACTGGTGGGTGTGTTTCGCTTCATTTTTTGCTCATGCAGAAGCTGCTCTGGTATCTAGAGGGAAGGCTACAGGAATTTGTTGCACTGTTAAAGCTTTGAGGCATTTCTCTACTATGCAGTAGTTTAAAACGAAATAGGATATTCATGGACACTGAAGAGAAAGGCAACAGTGAAATTCCAGCTTGTAAAGTTGGCAACAGCCTGGTTCTGCATCAGGGAAAACCTTTGAAGAAAACACTGTGTCATCTTTTTCTGGTGTTAGTTTAAAAGTATGGTCTTAATCCGAAGGTGCTTGATGAATTGGGGTTTGGCTGCATCAGGTGGTCTCAAAATTCATAACACAGCTAGTAATTGCATTGTGTTAGAGCGTGTTTCTCAACCTTTAGGTTACAATCAGGAAGTGGGTCAGCGGCATCCAGCAGAGTTCACCAAACTGCTGAAAGAAAAGGCAGAAACCTGTTGTGGGAGTTGGGGAGGGTGGAGAAGTTTCAGTTTTCTCCCTTTCTGGTTCCTGTTACTTCCTCTGCTCCAATACATCCTATTCCCCCCAAACTCATTCCCATTGCAGTTCTTTCTTCTCCTCAGCCCATCCAAATATTGCTTAGTAGTGGAGGCGATGAAGTGGTGGGTGGCTGTAGAGGCCACGGTGCTGCCTCCCTAGCCTTTTGGAGCAGCATTGCCCCTGAGTGCAGGGTTGGTCAGGGGAGTAGAAGGACGCTCGCAGTAACCACCATCAGCACTGACCCAATGTCCAGCATCTGCAGGGAGCACCAGCTTTCATAATCCCCCCAAACCAGCTCCTCAGCTCATCATTAAAGGCCTTACCAGCCTTCACATCGACCACCCTTCACTATTCTGTTGTCCCGACTGCTCACCGTACCATCAACCCTCATTCTGCTACCAGTCCCACAATCTTTTGTATGTGTAGGGGTGAAGAGCCTCTTTTTGTGGCTTGTAGACCAAGGAAATGGTTCTGCTGTAGTGCAGCTGTGTCCGCTGCTCAATGAGGGCGAAAGAGAAAGCACTGCCAGGTGAGGGCCCCCACTTGTAAATGAACAAGTCTGCAGAGGTGAATCAGACTCCAAAACTGACCATTTTCAGAACATGCTGCAAAACTCACTATTTTCTCCTCTTCCTCCCTCCTCCACTGAAGCCTTTCTTCAGGAAACAATCAGCTGCAACAGGAGGAAAAGCTGACACTACGTAAGCAGAGAAGTGAAGGATATGTTATTCACTCCAGCTTGGGCAATGCTATGCAAATCATAGTCACGGTAGTTTGCTGGCAGATAACAGCACTATAAATACGGCAGGTAGCTAAATGCGATACAGAAAGAATTCCATCTATTGCCAGTCTGTGCTTAAGACGTACCCAAGCTTGGAAGAGCAAACTCTGTGGCAGCTCATTTAAAATCATAGTGTAACTGGGTGCACAATTAAAAATCAGAGTAGGACAGCATCACAGACTTCATGGCCCCCGTTAAGACAGTGGAACACAGAAGGAAGTGATTGAGCACTTTATAGAGTTTGTAAATGTTATTTTTCCAGGCGTCAAAATGTTATCTGTAGCTTCCCCCCAGTCTTAATTTGACTTCAGGCATTCATACTATTTCCTATAGGTGGTAGTATACAATGGGTTGGGAAAACTATTTATTTTCAATTTGTAGGGATCCAAACAGTAAATCAAACTCTACTTTTCCTTTCATGTTGCCCAGATCCCACAGGACAGCTGTGTTAGTCTGGTTTAGCAAACAAACAAACAAGGAGTCCTGTGGCACTTAAAGACTAATACATTATATATATATATATATATATATATATATATATATATATATAT